>OZ018325.1:84974272-84982055 GCA_963969495.1 Ceratothoa steindachneri | reverse complement strand
GTATAGGAGCCAAAAGTTTAATTTTGGAGACTAGTTTCAGTATGTAGTTTATTGTACCCTCTTCAGTCGTATACTGAAAATGCAATTGTTACATACTGAAACTAGTTTCGAAAATTAAACTTTTGGCTCCTATACAGTGGTTTCACACTATCACACACATATATATATATATATATATATATATATATATATATATATATATATATATATACAGCAAACACTCGATATAACGAACCTCAATATAAAGAATTTCGGATATAACGAACCAAATTTCCTGGCCGAACTCCATCAGGTTTAACAGGCAAGCGTTACGACCAGCCTGAGTGAGGTTCGGTGTGTCACATGTCTCCTACAGTACAAGGTTCGTATCAATACTATGTTGGGTAGTCCACTTAACTTTATTAGTAATTACATACGTATTACATATCCATAACGAACTTGGTTCGTTATTTCCATTGCCTTTTAACGCCCATCGGGTTTAACGAACTTTCGGCTTTAACGAACGCCCCCCCGCCCCATATAGTTCGTTATATCGAGGGTTCACTGTATATATATATATATATATATATATATATATATATTATATATATATATATATATATATATATATATATATATATATATATATATATATATATATATATATATATATATATATATGCAGTGGTACCTGGGTATATGTCCTTATTCCGTCCAGATCCTTGGACTTATACCAAACAATTTTTCCCATAAGAAATAAATAAATGGGAAATGGTTTATCCGTTCCCATGAAAAAAATCTTATTGTTATTGGCATAATATACATTGATGGGCTTGCATAAAATAATTTAAATACTGCTTAATACTAAAATACATAACTACAAAAGCAATTATATGAAATAAATAAAACGTTAACTTCATTTTACTTGTTGACAAGAATCGAGTACCTACTAGGATGGTGTTGAGAAGGGAGGAAGAGGAAATTTTATTGTTTGGAAGGAGAGCCCGCCCCCATTAAAACTTCAGGTATTTGAAATTTTGGTGTTTTTTTCTTTTCTGTCTCTTTTCCCTAGTTGGACCTGGTTGAGGCTCACCAAGTTTGACTTTTTTACTAAAAATCTGTTCAAATAGCTTTGCTTCTGCCTTCTCAAGATTTTTCGGAAGTGTGACATTGTCTGGTCATTCAAGACCACGCTATTACGGCTTGTTTGGATTTCGTTGGTGTGGTACTTCTCTGCAAAGTTTTTGACATCCATCTATTTGGCAAAGATTTCCTTGATTGATGAAGTAGGGGCTTCCTTTATCTCCTCCTCCGAGCCTGAAGAGAGTGCATCTATCTTAGTCGTGTGTTCCTCCTTCTCAATTTACTGTAGCTTCTCAGTAGCTCTTCTCTCTGCCCCTCCACTAAGTCCTCCACATCGCCATCACTCACATCCAGATTCATGGACCTTCCCAAAGAGACAATATCCTCCACTATAGGCACAGCATCAAAGCCCCCTTAATTCACTACTTCTGGCTACAAATTCCTCCAAGCAGAGTTCATTGTTCTGTAGGAAACTTCCTGTCAGGCTTTGTCATTGAGAGTTATGCAATGGACGATAGTCAAATAATCTTTCCAAAGTTCTTTCTCTCTCTCAAGGTTTACTTCATATCAGAGGTCACTTCAAAGCACCTCTGGAATAGTGCTTTAGTGTAGAGTTTCATGTAATTACTAATGACCTGTTGGTCTTTTCGTCGTGTTAGGGGATGGGGGAGGGGAACTTTAGAGTGATGAAGTCTAACTCCGGCAGCACATAGTCCTGCAAGCTTGGAGGGTGAGCTGGATCATTGTCCATTATGAGGAAGGCCTTTAAAGGCAGGTTTTTCTCCTTTAAATAACTTTTTACACTTGGCCCAAACACAACATTATGCCAGTGTTTATATCTTGCTATTTTTCTGGTGAAAATAAATCGACATAAGATTGAAGTTTGCTTGCCAGATAATATGACAGGAGTTTATATGTTTTTGTGAGCCCTAAATAATTAATATTTTATATGATTTTTAAAAAGAAAATGACCACTTTTACGTGGACAATTATATTCTATGGAAATATAAATAAATGGAAATAAAGATTTTAAATTTTCTTGGCATTTTCTAATTAGGGTAATTATTATAACAATCAGAGTAGGAGTCATTTTTCGTATTCATGTCAAGTAAAGGATTGGCTCTTTAGCTCTGCTGGTTTCCGAAAAGACCACTCAACCCCTACCGGAAATGGCCGGATGAGAATATGAAGACTCAAAACCATAGATAGCAGTAGCCCAACGTCACATCCTTGGATGTGGTTTGACTATAAAAAACTAGGATCAAATGACCTTTATTTATTAGAAAAGGAAGAAAGGTATATATAAAACTCAGGGATCAAAGTCCAGACCAGCACCATGAACGACTCGGACCCCATTCAGTATACTAATTGCATACCCCGCTGAACACCAATACTTAGTCTCTGTTTGAACCATCCAGTCCCTCTAGGGTAATCAGTAGTTTCCCTGAGAAGAGAACCTATTTCTTTAATAATTATTGCATTTGAAGGACCAAAGACCCCACTAGTTTCAGGGCAAAATACTTTAGTCTGTTTTGATTTTCTGCAGCTGTTGCAGCTGAAGCTACAGAGGCAGCTGACCTGTTAATAATGTGCTCAGAATAAGTATTGGCACATGTCACATCCCAACACACTCTTTCCATTCCAAAAAGGAAACATTGTTATCCCATCTGGACGCTTACTATCTCCTCGATCAAGTCCAACAGGCTCCAAAACAGCTGGCAATCCCTCTCTTTTCAGGGTTCAGCATACTATGTCATTGAGGGCCGAATGTCTATGTATCTTTCCGGCAACCAGCTGACAGGACAACAGATGCAGACCCAGAGGATTAACACCAGATCCACATATATACCTATGTGGCTCAGAGCTATGGCAACTCTAAGGGTTTCCGGACCCAAAGATGGGACTGGGATGGCTGACAACCAACATCCACTATCAGGATGCCCCGCGACTAGCAGACGGGCTCTTGCAACCTGATCTGCCCTCTCTTTGAGGCTATTCAGTTTGGAGAGAGGAATAAGTAGATCCTAACATTTCTGCTTCAAGCGGTTCTCATTTTCAGGCTCAAAGGCATTATTGTTCCCAAGTATCGCCCTCCGGAATATAATATGTAGGTCCAGCCACCCTGTCCACTCGAGCCAAACCGGTAACCGGTGAAAGAAGCAATCAGCGTTCAAAGCCTATATGTCTAATTGCACTGGGTGAAACCTCAGGAGACCTACGCCGTGTTTTTAGTATAATAGTGTTAGGCATTGTAGTCGTCATTTAAGGCTTCGATTAGACTCGGAAAGCACTTATTTTTAAGATACTATTACTCTGAGTACGGCTCTATTTGAAGTGATACTATCTTTAAAAATGTTTTCCGCGCCAAAACGAAGCCGTAAATGATGATTTTTTATGCCTAAATAAAACATTAGTACTTTTTTTTTAATAGAACCTAACTTAACGAAACCTCTAGAGTGCTCACATTGCAAGATAGAATGAGGCAATCAAAGATATCTTAAAAATGAGCACTTTGGATTTTCATAAAGTCTATTATAATGGGGAAGCTTTAATCGAATAACATTGCGTGAATATGTAGGGAATCCGAAAATTTTAAGTGCTCTAGAAGGAGCACTGTTCCCAAATCGTTAATACTTATTTTTCATTTAATCTAAATTAAACATCTTACTTTTACTTTTCCATAATATTGTTATTCGCTTAATCGCTTCCTTGTTTTTATCACTAACTAAAGTAAATAAATTTTTCTCAAGTATGACAAAGGAACTCTAAGAATGAACTTTAAAAATAAATGAAACGGTGGAATATAGTAATTATGAGTTAATAAATATAAAAATAGAGTAAAAGTCTAGAGGAAATAATTACAATCTTATCTTTTTAATATATTTATTATAAATCGAGATTAATTGACAAAAGAAAAGGGTAATATTTCAGTTTAGGGGAGCTATTTCTGGGCTACAATTTAGGCCTTAGACGTCAGACGGTAGCTTCAGGTGTGGCCAATCGCGGCATTGTGTTTTGTTGTTATTTGTTTTGGGTATCTATTATTTAGTTAGTGCCTACACTTCTACTCGATTATATTTAATTGGTATTGTAATGAATTGTTTTATGCTTTCGCGTACCTATTTCATTATTTCGTTTAAAGATCAAATTGTACAGTTTCTCTTAATTTTAAAATAAACTATTATATTCACACACTGACAACCCTTATTCAAACTTATTTCAAACATTGGCAACCCTGGAGCCAAGCAGTTAAAACAGCGCGATTCTTGTACAGTTGGTTTGTTGGACTTTAATACAACTGTTGTTAATACCTCGGTCAATTTAATAGGTTTTTAAAAGCGAAGATTTGGAACAGGTGTGGAAAAGAAGCGCGGCTCGATTTTAGTGAAAGGTGGAGATGGTTTAGTATTTGTTTGCAAGTGATTATTTATTAAGTAATTTAAGACGAGGATAGCAACTCCGACATTTAGCAATCGCCTAAATGTTAGCCTTTCGAATTAGGAATATTACGATTTTTTTTTTTCAAGTTGCGGGTTATGGGAGGTACGATCCCCGCCAATTAAGAGAGGGGTAGGGGATGAGCCCCCATTTCGAAAGCAAATAAAAATTTTTACTTCTGCAGAGCCGATCGCATTAATTTTAGCTCAAAGGTGTAGCCCAGAAATAGCGCCCCATAGCGTGCGCCCATAAACTCAAGTATTACCCTACTCAGTTATATTATTTAGTATTTTTTTTTTAATTTACGTTTTGTTTACCTATTTCATTTGAATACAAAAGTGTCAGCATTGCCTTCTCTAGATGTGACAATAAACCATTATTTTCACACACTGGTAACTTTTAATTCGCACTGTCGTAGAATAGGCTCTCGACGATATACCATATATAACTATTCGTTAAGGGAATTATTCTAATATTTCGAGTGCGTGGTAATCTGATTGACCGAAGTTATTTATCTTTAATATGCTTAAGAAGTGGAACTGAGCTCAAGGATAATAATATGGCTATCATTAATAAAATAGTTTTATTAATTAAACTATCAACAACACACAAAAAGGAAAATGTTTACATAAACGGAGAATGGAAATGGTTGGGGCTAATATCTGACTAATCCGAGGATTAAGATTTGGAGAGATTTAAAAAGGTAAACGAATAAAAATTAAAGGGGGGGGGGATGGTTCGCTAAACCATTTAAAGTACAGGGTAGCGTTGACAAAAGGTTAGATGATTAAAGGTAATGTTCAGCTTACGTAATTACAAAGTTGTTATGCAGAGGAAGACGATGCGTAGGAATCTTCGGTCCACTGGCGAGTTCCAGCAGAAGGGTTCTTCGGGGGTTGTCCTTAGCGAAGGGGAAGGACTGTCTTCGAAGAGTGAGAGCGAAGTAAGACTCGAAAGTACGAGCGATCTTTGTGACAGCAAATCGGGGATGTTCTAGATGAACAATGGAGGTTATTGTTGAAACCAAGCGTTCTCTTGAAGAACGTTAAAAAGGGGGGAATTAAATTATCCTGACGTGATGTCTTGGGAGCGAGAACCGTTTCTTGACGAACGGGCTTGAAGAACAATGGCTGTTCTAACGTTGTTCTCTTTCTGAACAACAGGGGGGGGGGTGAGAACCGTCTCTTGTCAACGGGCTCAAAGAACAATGGTTCTAACGTTCTCTTTCTGAACAACAAGGGGGGGAGGGTGAGAACCGTTTCTTGTCAACGGACTCAAAGAACAATGGCTGTTCTAACGTTGTTCTATTTCTGAACAACAGGGGTGGGGGGGCCTTATTGACTTGGTGTCTCGAAGGCACGAACCTTGGCACTCAAGGGATATTGTCCTCTTCTGGACAATAAGGTGGATCTCGAGGTAGAGAGCTCCTATGGTGCACAAGGAAGACCAGATCGGCGTGATGCCTCGTGAAGATAATCTGGATCTGATCTGCTTCAATCGGGAAACCTATGATATAAATAGTCGAAGCCATCCCCTTGGCGTAGGAGACAATTGAGTGGGAGGCTTCGGGAGAATGCCCCGGTCGCGCCTGGGAAAATACCTTATCTGCCCATAAGCCTAACTCAATCTGGCGAGATCGACGTATGGAGGCGAAACGGGGGAATGAACTTCCTTGATTAAATATTGGCTAAGGTGGCGATAACGCGCTCTGCTTCCTCTCGCAGATGCACGTGGGTAGCAATGTGTTTCTAAACATGTGATAGCGGCTGAATTTAAGCGGCCTCAGACCGTTCTATCACACGCACTTTATTCATACATTGGCGATCCTGGATACAAGGTTTTATAAGAGCACCGCTTTCGCTTTTCGCGCCTACACCCATTTGTTTAACGTTGTTAATGCAGTTATGTGTTTTTTTGCGTATTTATATTTTTAATTTTTAATAGGACTTTCAATTCTTCGGTAAATTTAATAGACTTTTGTTGAAATTATAGCCTCATTTTAAAAGCGTTGCAACAGGTACGGCTTGATTATAATATCCCCACCACTAAATAGTTTGTTTTGTCTTTGGATTTGGACCTAATGCTATGCTTTCAAATTAATACTACTAAGGGTTTTAGATAAGGTTTTGCTGTATGCATATACTTGTTCAATTCGGTGCGCGGCTCGATAATGGCTTCCAGTAACCAAACGCATAGACGAATAATCTATAAATAAATAGTAAGTACGTAAAAACAGTACTAATGGTGTTTTTAGGCGTTTTAGTCATCAATTACGGCTTCGTTTTCGCGCGGAAAGCAGTTATTTTTAAAATAGTATCGCTGGAAATAGTCGTACTCAGAGTGCTAGTAGCTTAAAATAAGTGCTTTCCGCGCCTAATCGAAGCCGGTAAATGATGGCTAGAGTGCCTATAAACACCATTAGTACTGTCCTTAATACAAAAAACAGCGTAGGTTTTCTGAAGTTTTACCAAAGACCCATTAATTGTAGCCCAAAATTGTATGCCAAAAATAGCGCCTCCTATCGTGCGCCCCTAAACTGAAGTAAGTATTACCAAAAAAGGGAATATGTTTTGGGGCGCTAAAATAGGAGAAACGGTGACATTTGGCAACAATCCATGGCCTAAGAACTTAGCAAGTCATTTTTCGTCTTGATACGAGTATAAAGAAGTATTGTATTAATTCCTTGCTTATTATTATATAGCAATTATAAGATTTAATAGTTATGTAAGAATTGATAAAATATGTTAATGTAAATTGTTATGGGAACCGATTAAATATATAAATTTATAAATGGTTCTTAAAAAGACTGCATTTATGTATTCGAGCTGTTATGTAAAAAGAGAAATGGACTGCGTTTAAGGATGACTTCTTTTATCAAGAAACTACCATCTGAAGACGAGTCCAAGCTCCCAGCGAATAAAGAAATTCGAATCCAACTCCAAGATTCCTTTTAACCTTTGAGGAAATCTCCGATCACCCATTTACCTAGCCTACCAGGCAAGAAGAGAGCTTTCTACTTTGGAATCTTAGCCTTATGAATACAAGGTATTCATTAAGGAAATAACTAGGCAGCTGCCCCGCCGAATCAAGAAACCCATTTGGCTGCCCCAAGAGTGGTACCAAAATTCGGTGACAATCACCCCTGGTAATTACACCACTCTCGAAGAGGCATACCTCAGATACCCACTGACTACCACCCATAACCTAACCTAACATATTATTCCCACATCTGTCGCCCCTTCGGGGCGGAGCACAGCATAAAAAAAACACTGGAGTGCCTAAC
>OZ018325.1:84599272-84969272 GCA_963969495.1 Ceratothoa steindachneri | reverse complement strand
AGGTTGTATCTGCGTCCGCTCTCTCGTGCCATTGGACGCGACAGTGGTTGTCATACTGATCTTTTTTTTTGTATTGTATTTTAACATAGCCTAATTTTAAGCTAGTCTTTTTACGAGGCTCATAATCTTGTAGGAAGAGGTCAAGTGACCTTTTTAAATGAAAGAAAACCCTTAAAAAGCACACTTATTTTTATGTTTATTTCATTTTCATGTCGAGGAATTCCGTCAAAGTAACTGGACGTCTGCTAACAATAAGACTTATGGGACTTATAATCATAATATGTTTACTTGCTCACGATTTTTTTTTATTTCACCAAAGTAACCACAATGCCTAAACTCTTGGCAACGTAGTTTTGACTCGTCATGTTTTAGCCCTTATACTAAAACAGGACAAGGTTGCACTAGTGTTCTACCCAATCAAAACCATTTGATTCATTGATTCCTTTCGTAACCCTTGGGTTCATTCTTCTCATATTCTTATAATTTCCCCTCTCACGTTCAATCTTTCCATTCGATTTCATTATTTTTAGTTACTATTATGATAATTAAAAAAAAAAATGTATCCTTACACTCGCTTCTCTCTTCTCTTTAGTGGTTGCCGGGGCCTCCAGAGAACGGAGCGAGGATGAATACGATATGGACCCGACTGTCATTGTCATCTCTAATGAGATCAACCTGTGGATGTCACAACCCGAGCAGAACTTCTCCAACATGCCGATTCACATTAGGCAGGTACGTTTTAATTCCCCTACCACGTCATTCCTTATCTTTTTTTACCATCTCCATATCTTTAGCTGCTACTCAATGTGGCGGCTCCATTTCCCTTCTAACGTACAACTGTGAAGACCTTGCTCAAGGAACCTGACCACCCGCTTCATTTTCTATCAAAGATCCCATAGACGCTAGTAGCTTCTCGTCTCGGGATCAATAATCGCTTCTTTCTTCATGAAACCGCGACCAATCGGCATCTCTTCTAGCAACGGTTCTCTTTAATGTTGCAACGCCCCGCCCTGTGCTGCAGTTGAAAGCAATGCCTCAATATTGGTACTTTTTGATCTATCTTCTACCTTTGATACAATTAAATACAGAATTATTCTAGATCTCCTTTTGACTTTGAAGTTACATCTGTTTTTGATTTGAGAGATATCGGTCCTACCTCAGCTCTCGGACTCAATCTGTCCATAATAGGGACGCTTTTTGGATCCTTCTTTAATCTCTTATAGCGTCCCACATGGCTCTGTCCTTGATATTATTCCCTTCTACCACGAGGTGGCCTCTTTCATCTTCTTAAGATTTTATGCATTTCATTCTTTTGTTGTAGATGATATTGAAATTTCTCGTATTTCCCTCCTTTGTTCTTACCTTTGTCAAACATATGTCTGCTTACTCTACTATTCTAGGCTTTCTGTTGACAAAATTTGGAAAGTTGAAAGCCTAGAAAACAAAGGTGTCGAATAATGGCACTCAGGTGATAATTAAGCGGGTTCCAGTGTAGTCCCTTCTTTGAAACTTGGTGGCTCTTTCCTACCCTTCTCTGAGTAGGTCGGGAATCTTGTCATCTCTTTCGACGTAGAAGTTTCATTCAGATCTTAATCGAGTGTTTCCAGGTTCCACAATATTGGCCGATTCATACTCACGTCGACTAACAGTCTTCCATACCGTTACTTCCTCTCTTTAGACTTTGTTGGTCAAATTTATACATTAGAAAATTTGTGTTATTACGTGCCTGACCTCAATTTTCGTTGATTTTCAGATGCACCTTATCTGCACCCCTTGAGTTTAAAACACCATTAGTCAGAATTTTAACTGTTTTGAGTACTAAAAATTTCATATATCTTTGATCTTGCTATAGTAGTTCTGTTTGTTCAGCCACAGTTCCCTCATATTTAAATTAATGAGATATGCATATTAATTTTGACTCAATCTACATTCTCAATTTGACAAATACGCTGAAAATAGGTGAAAGGAAACAGCCGCATCGCTATTAATGATATTTCCTTTCAGCTGATAAACTCCTTGAACAAGACGAGCAGCGAAAGGCAGTCTTACGACCCAACTGAAAGGATCTTCTCCGGACCGCAAACTTTCTGCAGTCCTTGCGAGCTCCTCGCCTCTGTCATTGTGGGTTATTCTCGTATCGGCGGATCTATCAATATCTTGTCGAATTTCTTAGTGAAGATTTGCTACATTTTTGTTTACAAATCGACACAGGTTTGCAAAGGCCTCATCTATCAGGACAAGGTAAGTGGTTTAACCGATTTTTAATTCATATTTTGCGATCTCTTAAAACATTCGATTTTATTTTAGACGTTTGGTATCTCACTAATTAGGTTTCTAGCATTGTTATCAAGCTAATTATTGGATTCCTTTATTTAATCGTATATGATGTGTTAGAAACTTCCATACGAGATCTTGAATGGCCTTTTATTAGATCATCTGGAACATTCGTGCCGCTTTGAAAAAATATATACATATTAATTAGTAGAGTTACCAAATTATATAATTACCATTTTTAAAACTTCTTCCCATTTTAGTAGCTTGAAAAAAACTAAATAAAAACATTTGAAAAAAATAGGAATTGCCACCAGGAAACATTTTGAGCGAATAACGCGTCTCATCCTAATGATCAATAGATGAATACTAAGTTAGCCGAGTTAGGCTATTAACTAGGACTAGCCTAGTATATTACATGAAATAAATAAGCGAATTAGAACAAAGAAAGAACAAGTTAGACCTTGCTAAACAGAGTCGTGATAGGTTTACTAAGCCTCATTGGTCTCATTAAGATGAGGTGCGGGGTTAACTCAAAATTTTTGCATATCAATTCTTATTTTTTAATAATTTTGTTTCCTTTGTTTTGTTTAAACCAATAATATTAGAAAAGGTTGTAGAAAAAAATGGTAACCATAGTTTGTTAAATTTTCTTAGGTATATATATCCAGGGTGTTTTGGCTAAATTTGGATGTTTGTATAACAAAAAACATATAAATGTATTTAAAAAATTCAAAAATATAAACTAGATTATGGCTGAGAGATAACAGTATATTTAAAGTAGCCGCCCTCAGCTTCCACCGACGCATCGAGACGACTCCGAATCTTGTTGTATTGCGTTCTTCAGTGTGTCCCTGAGAAGATGTTCGAACACCTCCTTAATCTTGGCTACTAGCTCGTTCACGATGTTGCAGGAACAGGGGCTGGTCTCTTCTACCGCGCCCCACACAGTAATCCCTGGAATTAAAATCCCGAAAATTAGGAGGCGAAATTGGCGCTGGTGAAGTCATAGAAATTCTCCGATAACCTTCTCACTCTTTCCGGAGGTATGGCCTTCCAGCAGCAACCTTCTCCAGCCATGGTTTGAGCAGTCTCCAGCAGCTCCACATATTTGACTGAATTGTGCCTAAAACCCTGCTCAAAGATAGAGGCAGCATGACGTCGCCCTGACTGAAGACGCCCAAAGACCATCACTGTTGGGGGAAACTTGGTCTTATACATGGAACATCACATGGATTGTAGGCAAGCCACCTGTCGCTTTTAGTGTTGTGCAAGTGGTCCTGGGAAAAGTTCCTTTCGTATGAGGAACAAGATCGTTCCCCTGATAAACAGGATGCTTCAGCTTGTTAAAGAACTTATTTGACTTCGTCAAGCGGTTCTCTTTGGCCTTGGCTGTCACCATTTGTCTCTTGCACCCCTTGTACTAGTGGTAGCGAAGGTCCACATTCAGGGCCAGTTTCATGGTGGTGAATCCAATACCCATCTATCTCGGCAAATCCCGGATTCCCAAGCTCGGGTCTTCAATCACCTTCTCCTCTCAGTTATGGAATGAATTCCGGCGTGCGGATGCAGTCACAACACCTGTTGTCTCCATTTCTGCTGGCCAAAGCTACCTAGTCTGCGTTGCAACTGTCCAGGTCACGTCTCACAGCCTTTACAGTATTCACAGAGCATTGAGAGCAGTCATAACGTTGGCATTTTGATACCCGGCGGGAATCATCATAATGCAGGTAACTCTTTTCCAAAATTCAGATGGCGTCCATTCTTCCATGTCAGCTAACTTCTTTTCAACTGGTTTGGTACTCTGTATGTTCTCCAACGCCATTGACTCTTCACCGATACGTTAACATGTTCCTGAAAAATAGACATTAAAAATCGTCAAATTTAGCGCGAAAACTATATATATATATATATATATATATATATATATATATATATATATATATATATATATATATATATATATATATATATATATATAAATCAGAACAATTGTTAAATACACTGACAGATTCCAAATATGTTAATAAAACCACTGTTGAGGAGCGTAGTATTTATTATCTTGAGACCGGTTTCGGCATGGAGTTTGTCATGTCAGCCTTAGTCGAACACTAAAGAATACATTTATTCTTTAGTGTTCGACTGAGGCTGGCATGACAAACTCCATGCCGAAACTGGTCTCGAGATAATAAATACTACGCACCTCCACAGTGGTATATATATATATATATATATATATATATATATATATATATATATATATATATATATATATATATATATATATATATATATATATATATATATATATATATATATATATATATATATATATATATATATATATATATATATATATATATATATATATATATATATATATATATATATATATATATATATTTATATATATATATATATATATATATATATATATATATATATATATATATATATATATATATATATATATATATTTATTTATATATATATATATATATATATATATATATATATATATATATATATATATATATATATATATATATTATTTTTTTTCCCAAAGCCGCATGAACTTCCCGGATGACCTAATATATGAAAAAAACGAGAAAGCGAATGTGATGAAAGTAGATTATCGCCCCGGTAGACAGAACCAAAACTAATCATTAGGCTTAGTCGCTATTTTTGTTATAGTGACTTGGGGGTTCGAACTACGTTAAACTGTACAGGGTGTTCCGAATGTCTCGTTACACCCCTGACGAACTGAGATTGATACAATGTAACCAGAGAAATATTTGTTTCTATAATAAAAATATTTATACTTATATGGATTATAGAAGAGATATGAAAATGAATACAATATTATAGTTGATCTTCAGAGGCGAACAAGACATTCGGAACACCATGTAGTCTCCCCTGGAAAAAACCGCCTAAAACGAGGGGGAATTGTGTTAAATTTGTACCAATAACAAATAGTTAATGCTTGATTTCGATTACCGACTTAAAGGAATAAAAAAAGAATCTCAAAAGGTATGATGGGAACCATTTTCTTCACGAAATAAAGGGTTATTGAAGTTGAGTGAGCAACTCTAAGTGGAATTCGAGATCAAGTTACCTTAGATAAAAATATGGTATATGATTTAGGTTCTATCAGACATACTGTAGTTTGTATGCCTATATTTAATGAAACATTCCTAATCTAGCCTCACTTAACATGACCTAGAAGTTCTTTGTGTGTGTGTGTGTGTGTGTGTGTGTGTGTCTCTCTCTCTCTCCCCTCCCTCTCGGTCTTCTAGGGTACTTCTTATCCTTGTAGCTCCTCTCTTCCCCCCTTCCTCTCTCTCTCTCTCTCTCTCTCTCTCTCTCTCTCTCTCTATATATATATATATATATATATATATATATATCCCATCCTCTCTCTCTCTCTCTATCCCATCTTCTCTCTCTCGCTCTCTCTCTCCCCATCTCTCTCTATCTCTCTCTCTGGGTTTGTGTACACAGACTTGGGACTAGCTCACTTTTTGACTCTTTGTTGTAGGTCGCATGCTCCTGCGCCGGGGGCAGGCCCGCAACTCCTCGGACGTCGGAACGTGTTTTAGTCTTGCTACTTTGCCTATTATGTGGCCTATGCTTGTTTCTTTGTTTGTGTATGTTGCTTCGTTTTTGCCTGTTTTTTGTTTGTATGTTTGTTAATCTAGCCTATCATTAAGTTCTAGATCATTACGGCGGCTAATGCCCAAGTAAACAGTGGCCAGATGGGCTCCTTGAGAAAAAATGTATCTCGGCTGTGACTGTATTCGTCCCGAACTATCTCCTTAATTCGATCGTCTCTCTCTTTTCAAAGGAATCGAGGTCGCTGATCAACCACGTGTAACAAATTTCCTCCTCAAACCCATTTGATCTTTCCTTTCTACTAAGCTCAATCTAAGTTGTCGTCTGCCTTTCATTTTATACCCTGGGGGATGCCGTGTTCTATGTCTAGGACAATTAAAATCAAACATCACTTTTCCAGGAGTGTTTGAACCCATTTTTTCATCGTTTTGTATTCATCAGAGCCCCTTGGCTACAAACCTTTGACTCTAGTCTAAGTCATCTCCTTAATTACAACCTAATTTTTGCAGGATCGTTTGAATTACATCATCCGCAATTCGGATGTAAACGGGGAAGCGTTGTGCAGCTTGGCCTTAGGAAGCCAGGGCTGTGGTCCTTTTAAGGGCCCTTCCTGGAACGTACACATTCCTTTGCTGAATCCCTACGTGCCTAATTCCGAGGATCGGATATCTTCCCAGTTATCGCCACCGCAATTAAAACGGGAGATACACCCCCCCTACGAAACTACCTATCAAACAGTGTCCGGCGTTGAGAGGAGTATAGATTTTTCTGGGCCCCACATTGAGGTGAGTCGGAGTCCGTGACTGCGATGTCACTTTGTCGAGACTCGTTTTAGATTTTCTCCTAGGGGAGAAATATGAGAATGTCTTCATCTAGCTCACCTAGTAATGTGTCAGGAATAGCATGGACGGTCATGTTATACTTACCATCTCGTGGATTGCGTGGTCACCTGACGGATAGTCCTTTGTGTCCGTTTTTTTAGTTTTAAGTAAACAAAAAATAGCTTTCGAAAGAGTAATCAATATAACCATATTTGCTCATTGTGTATGTTTCCTTCAAGATTTAACTCATTATTTATTGCTCCTCTTTCCATCAGAATCTACAGGCTTTCACTGAAGACGAGCGTATCTTGTACAATCCCCACAAAAAGATCTTGAAAGTTCTCCACTTGACAGATCCCCACTACGACCCACAGTACAAAGTGGGCTCTAACGCCGTGTGTGAAGCTCCTCTTTGTTGTAATAAAGAGAGTGGTAAGGACTGCGCTCATTAGGTGAATTTGTTCCTCAAAGTTTTGAACGTTTTATCCTCGACTTCATTATTTAGCCAAGTTCCAGTCGGACATCATTTTCTTTTCATTTTGACACCACCTTATGGTCATACTATCCAAATATAGGAGTGGAGGCGCGTCTCGTTTTATTTCATCATGCCATCGTATTTGCCATTTTGATATTTGTTGTATTTTCTGAGCTCGGATGCACAATAGGCTTTTATCTTGCAATGAACCAAACTGCACAGACAAAATCTATTCCTTTCTTTCAGGAAGGGTAAAAAATCCCACTGATGCGGCAGGTAAATGGGGAGATTATCGAAATTGCGATAGCCCAAGATGGTTGCTCGAGAATATGTTCGAACACGTCACTACAACACACCCGGTAAAAAATAGTTTTCAGTTCAAGTCACTTCTACAAATCCTATCTCTAAACTACTCTTTACTTCATTTATTTTTGTTTGAAGTTACTACTTATTAAAGAACAGAGGAGGAATAACATTCCAGATTTCGCTTGTGGGAAATTGTAGTGTTCAACGGGGAAATAGCTCATAAAAATAGAGGATCGAGCTTGTTATGAACAATTTTGGTCTTCAGCCTTTTTCCACTTGATTTTTAATCTTTTAAGGCTTGAGATTGTCTGTTGCTTATTTTTAAGTTCTTCTCCCGAAGGAAACTTGTTGATTCAAATTTACAATAGAAGCTGTAGGATGAAGCTTCTTTTTTTATCTTAACCTGACTGTCCATTAGCAGAGTATTGGTGTCCATCAGTGCAATAGGATAAAAAAATAAGAGAATAGGCAACCTAAAGATAAATCAGGAGTTACGAATACCCAAGCCATATCTTAGGTTACTTAATACATTCATAAGGTTATTATGTCTAGAAATGGCTTTCCCAGGCCATCTGCCCATTCCATGCATGTGTGCAATCAGATTTAACCACTATAGTTGTGATATTTTTACCCACGCTACCCCTCGAATTAAGGAATAAAGGGCAAATAACAATTAGAAAAAATATTTACGGAATTTCGCATAAAATTTACCTACGCCCTTTCCCCATTTCATTTACTCTTACCTCAGCAGCAAGAGGATAAAGATTCTCTAAAGGTCACCCAGGGGTTCGTAAATTTGTCTATGATAAGAGGAACCTCGATCTACAGCCAGTATGGCAATCTGACCAAAGAGTAATGTCACGTAAGCTTACACCCCGACCCACCTAATCATTTAAACGCTATTTATGCTCACCAGGATATCGACTACATCATGTGCACCGGTGACATCGTCCCACATCATATTTGGAAGATTAACAAGTACTCTAACATCGATGTGCTCAGGGACGTCACAAATATGATTATTCACTACTTCCCCAATATTCCTTTGTACGGAGCCATCGGAAACCATGAAAGTTTCCCAAGAGACAGGTACGTCCTATTCCAAGCATGTAATCTCCAGGTCAAATAAGTAAAGTATCAAGTTGTGAATAGAAAGAACAGAAGAAGGATCTCCGTACAAGACCACAAGAGATCGTGTAGTAGAAGAGGAAAAAGTTCGGAAAAAAACAGAGGGAAGAGTTGGCTGGTCGGTGGCTAGACACCGTTGCGTGGTATTATTGTGCCTGTAAGGTAGTGTTATTGGGTTCGACTGGGGTGGCGGGGGGATGGGGGTGGGAGGAGAGGCGAGTGGTTGCGAAAATGCGCTGTTCATGTTGCTGTCATCCAATAGGAACACGTCTTGCTCGGAGTTTCCTGATCAAAATTTCAAGTTTCTGATTTTGTTCAACTTCTTTTTCCATGTTTTATTATTGTTCATCTAATATAAATAATCATCGGTTATATGAGTATTTGAATAAATATTAATTGGTTAAGATGTATTGTGTGTGTATTTCAATTTAATTCTTCACTTCATAGTTAACCTGATCAAAGTGACCAGGTTAATTATGTCTGACCAGTCCGAACTCTTTTTTTTTTTTGCTCCTCCTACGATGTTTTGGTTCATGATGGCGATAATCACAGATTTTTTGGTTTGAGTGGTATTGCACAAAAACTCCAATCTTACCCAATGAGTTTACGATTCGTTACTACCTAAAAAACAACAACAACATTAAACTACTACCTTCCAATTGGAATAAACTCCTTATGAAGGTTGGGACGTGTTGAATTGTATGGAAGATGAGTTAAATCGTTGCTTTACAGCTTTCCTCCGCCGGAACTACCGGAAATCTTCTCCAAGTTTGGCAACCAGTGGCTCTACGACTCGGCTACCGACAACTGGGAGCGACTTCAGAAGAGGAAGTTGCCTTCGTCCGCTCGTTACGCTGGCTATTACTCCATCTTGATCCGTCCGGGATTCAGACTCATTTCCATCAACACCAACTTTTGTTACATCTTGAATTGGTGAGATTTGGTTTTTGGTGCAATTGATTGATTTCATTTTTTATGATTGGTATCAGACTTTATCATTAAATTCACAGTGATTGGTTTCACATTTTATAACTGACCCGAATTCAATGGAGGAAGAAGTGGTTATTAGCCACCTGGGCTGAGTAAATGAGGACAGGTATGTGAATGAATTAAAATTAAATTGAAAAACCAACGAGGTCATTTCACTCATTATGTAACTAGAGATCGGTACAAAAAGTGTTGAAAAGAAGTGAAAAAGTGTAGAAGATATATAGCCGTAGATCTTCACCGGTTATTGGGGCTGGAAAAGCCCACAGTCTTCCAAATGTTAGCTGTGGCATGTTGGCCCATGCTACATCGGGGGCACACGGGTGCGATTCATACAGTTATCAGGTGCAGTACGGGCCTTAACCCTGCTGCACTCTCTACTCAATTGCGGGCCGCGTGTGGGGAAAGTAAAATAAAACCCTAAGTAAGAAAATGAAAGCCTAATGGAGAAAAATGAAAGCCTACGTGAGAACAATGAAAGCCTACGTGAGAACAATGAAAGTCTGAGAAAATCAAAGCTTAAGAGAGAACAATGCGAGGCTAAGAGAGAAAATATGTGTGAATGAACCTCTATTTTAATATTGATACCAATCCGCTTTCCTCTGAAATTGGGCTCGTTGCGGCACTAATATTGGCGAGGTCTCTTCCAGGTGGGTTTTATTTAAGCCGGTGGATCCTGGCAATGTGCTGAAATGGTTGGTGCAGGAGTTGGAGAAAGCAGAGATGAGGATGGAGTTTGTGCACATAATTGGACACATCCCTCCCCTCTACGTTGATTGCTATGACCAGTGGGCTCACCAATTTTCAAGAATTGTATCCAGGTTAGAGGCATTCAAAATTTGTATCCTATCAAGAATAGAGAAACCGAATTTCCTCATGTCAAGAATAGCGAACCTAATGTAAATATTATGGAAAGGTAAATGTCAAACATATCCAATGTTCATTTTATTGATGAAAGAATCACTTTAAAACATCCTCTTCCTTAATGTAGCCCCAAGGTTTTGTCAATTTAACATTATCCATTAAAGCGTTGGGTTAGGTTGAGTATCTTAATCTAACCACACCCGATCGAAAGTACCACTTGCCGACTATTCTTATTCCAATTTTCTCACCCCAACAATACTTAACATGAATCCATTGCCTCATTTGAAGCTTTGATTTGGCTCTAAGGTCTGCTGACCAAAATGTCGCGTGCTCTCACTTATTCTGATTTAAGACTTTACGACCTTCAAAACTTTTAATAATCCCCGGAATAACCTTGGGAGGACCTTGGCAATTCTATCATTCGAAAGGGAATATAAAACACATAAGGGTTTCAAATATCGTTAGAATCGGCCGAAGAGTTATGATGTTATGGCCCCCCAAAATAATTCCCGTGCTAACCTTGGGAGGACTTTAGCAATTATAATGTTCGAAAGAAAATTTAAAACAATATAAAGGTTTCAAATTTGTTAGAATCGGCCGAGTATTTATGATGTTATTGCACAAATAAAATAATTCCCTGGCTAACTTTGGGAGGACTTGGGCAATTAAATCATACGAAAGAGAATGTAAAAAAACATAAAAGTTTCAAATTTCGTTAGAATCGGCCAAATAGTTATGATGTTATTGCCAAAACAAACTAATTCCTGGGCTAACCTCGGGATGACTTTGGCAATGATACCATTCGAAAGAGAATGTAAAACAATATAAGGGTTTCAGATTTCGTTAGATTCGGCCGAATAGTTACAATGTTATTACAAATAAAATAAGCAAAACAGGGACCGACCGACATAGTGAGATGTAGACTCGCACGCGACTAAAAACTCCATTTCTTATAGAGGTTGTGTTCATAAAACGTTTTCATTTGGGGATTTGGTCATTTTCAGTAAATCCTCCTGGAGTTTTTTCTGTATTTGGACTAGTTTATTTTTTCAGCCTGGAAAGAGGGGCGTTTTCTGCAAGAAAAGGAAGAATGACAGTCTGGAACATGTTATCACCTAATTTTGCTATGTCAAGTTTAGTAATATTGAAGGAATTTCGCTATGATTTGGCAGGCTATATCTATCCCCTATTTCTCAAAGTATAGGACATATGGACTTGGATAATCTGTTGAGAATAACTTATTCATAACCCTAAATATATGTCTAGTTTGCCTTCGCTCGTAAATTTTACTATTTAATTAGAATCGAATTTACCTGTTTAAGGTTCCAGCTAAAAATATTAAGGCAAATCTTGACATTAATTTGAAAAGACATAAAAAGTAGCTCGGTTGTAAAACCGCAAATTATTTGCTTTGACCTTCAGGACAAGTACCATAGTCATTTTGATTGGATTTTGCAGGTTTTCTCACATCATTCGGGGTCAGTTTTATGGTCACTCCCACATCGATGAATTCAGGATCCATTACGACGTGAGTGACCCCAAGACTCCCGTCGGGATTGAATACATCAGTCCCAATAACGGGCCTTTCACCAACCTCAATCCTTCCTATAGGATTTACTACATCGAAGGAGATCACGCTGAAACGAGGAGGGTATGTCCACTTTGTCCATAATCTCAACTATCTTATGTCTACGGATGTTCGTTCTGCAAGGATTTATTACCCTACCTCTTTACTCTCTCTATTTGTGTTGTTTTTTTATCTATTTCTTTTATAGGGCTAAAGGTTTTTAGGGGTGACCAGTATATGGTGAAGGTGAATTAAATGAATGATCTCCAATGATGAATTATCTGACTCCAAAGACGAATTTTTCACAATGTTCTTATTTTTGTTGGCTCGGCTTACCGAAGATTTAGGGTAATTCGGGTAGAGAAGGACGTTGCAAAAATATACATTTTATTCTAATATTACCCTATGACGGGGCAAGTGGCACGTCACGAAGTTACTTTGCGGGCGCTAGCAGTCTATATATAATCAACGGAAAGTATTAAATTCTGGAGCGACAAGACTTGGTGAACTTAAAAGGGGTTCCGTAAACTCTAATACGGGTATGACAATACTTAATGACAATTATAAGGCTTAATTCTTAACTCTCTATTCCTCTCGTTGCTTGCGTGGTCTAAATACGACTCCAGGACAAATTTGTCTTCGGGGCTGTGTATTACAATTTGTTTACATCCTCCAGCTAATTCAGCTATTCTATGACCCGATTTTACAGAAATGTGTTATAATTTCCTTTGGTTGGACTTTATGTTTACTCAGGTGTTCCGTAGACTTCCGTCTTCTGATAACTTTATTCGGAGACGTGAATTGTTTGTTTAATTGTTTCCTCTTGTTGACTTAGGTATCTTGACCTTTTATCCCTTTTCTCGCGTTCGCCCTTTTTGTATTTCCCGCGCGTTAGGATTTAATGAGACCATCGCGCTTCCGTTTTGTGGAGTTTCTATTCGATTCCTTCTCTATACATGCTCTTCCATTCCTGTTCCCTCTCTTTGGGTTATTTTCCTTTTATTATCAATGATACATCAATAACTACCAGTAAAGCGGCTGTCGCCGTGTGAAAAATCGGCCTAAAAATGGAACCGTTTGCAAAGTGAGATAAAGAGAGAGAATGAGAGAGAGAGAGGCAGAGACAGAAAAAGAGAGTAGTGATGGTATTGTAGAAGTGATGGTGGTGGTGATAGTAGTTGTGGTGATGTAGTAGTGTTGATAGTGATGTAGAAATAATAGTGGTGGTGGTGGTGGTGGAAGGGGTGAAGTAGTAGTAGTTGTGGTAGTGGTGTAGTAGAAGTGGTGGTGGTGGTGTGGTAGTAATGGTTTTGGGGGTGATGGTGGTGTCGTAGTAGTTGTGGTAGTGGTGGTCTAATAGAAGTAGTAGTGCAGTAGTAGTAGTGGTGTTAATATATTAGTAATGGTGGTGATTATGTAGTAATAGTAGTGATGCTAATATATTAGTAACAATGGTAGTTGTGTAGTAGTAGTGGCGTAATAGTAGTGGTAGTGGTGATGGAGGTAGTGTAGTAGTAGTATTGGTGGTGGTGGTAGTTTCAAACTCAAAACAAGAACCCAAATAGCAGTTAAACTCAAGCAAGAATCCAATCTGGAATTAAAAAAAAGATTGGAAAAGATCCTCGCGGCTAAACTGTTTGAAGCGAGTGCCTTAAGTTTGGTCTCATTCAACAGATAATTATCAGCACTAATTTTTGTCCCTCGTCCCATGGATGGGACCATTGGAATGCGGTGATTTCCCCAAGATTTCTGAAATGGCGCAAATGAAAAAGGAAAACCTGGTTTCTCCACCGGGACAAAAATCGGTCAAAGAAAAGTTATCACTTTTCTGCCGATTTTCCCCATTATGCCCCATCTGTTGGCTTCGTTATAAAGTAATTAATGAAAATGATTCTCTTTCATCGTTTGTCTTCCACCTCATTGACCCCCTTTGCCGGCAACTTCTGCAGGCTAGCTGCTTAAATGTTCTTGCCTCCTGCAAGGGATGAAAACCAGTGTTGGCCCTCACAGTCCTCTCCCTATTTATTTTCTCATCTTTTCCCAACTATTATCTAATCGACCTGAGCTTGTCTATGGATTTCAATCTGGACAGTTAATTGGATACGGATTTCAGAGTCAGCTAGTTGAAATGGGTATTTCCAACCGCCCCAAATGGGTTGCTGGTTCCGTTTAGGAAACTCATTGGAAACAGTAAAGACATATAACTACTCTAGTGATTTTCCTATTTTATTATTTAATCAAACTTGAAGAAAAGTCTATATTTATCCAATTCTATGGGGTGGTTTAAGTTTAATGAGTAGTTTGTAAGGCCAGTAGATACTTAAAGCCTCAGCAACCTTCTTACACAAACTCCAAGATCACCACTGGAACCTTATTTTCTCTACCATACCCCCACTTGTTAAATGCCCAATGATGTTGCCATCTATATTCTGTAGCAACCATTTTCCAGTAGAAGTTCCAGACTGTGAAATAATTTGGTGGGAGTGGGGCTTGAATCACAAGGCCTCTCCACGAATGCAAGATGCGTGTTTCTCACTACGAGAAGAATGGGTCGTTTCTTTTGAACAAATATTTTCCCCGAATCAAGTAACACAAACATTCTTTGGACCACGTACATCGACCGTGAGAGCAACTCATTGTTTGGAGTATGCCGTTGTTGCGTCACTGTCCGACACATCAGATGTTTAAGTCGACAGAGGATGAGGAATCTTTAACATCTCCACCAGTATCAGTATCAACATCTTCAAGATACCAGTTACTCACGGTGCCCATCCCAGAAATTACTGGGAATTCAACAGGATATCAACTAGATATGTCAATAATCTCGGGGGGGGGGGGGGGGTAGATTCAGAGGAAATACTTTACAGCTTGACCCCACGGAATTAATCCCAGTCACCAGCGATGATATCTTTCACAAATTTCCAGGATACGAACCCTTCAAGATTTACCCAACGGCAAAAGAGGTGAAAGCACTCGACATAGTGGCCTCGATGATGGGTGCCACGGAGGACATCAGTAATCACAGTGAAATCTCAGAAGGAAAATAATGATTCAGGATCATCCATCAGCGAGAAATCAGCAGGATTTGTTTTTCTTTAAAGCGCCCATCTGGCGACTGCCTCCAAGGGCCCAAATCGCCGCAAATACCTTTTAGCCTAATACAAAGCAAACAAAAGCAAGAAGAAGGAGGAAGCACGGTTCGGCGTCGGGAAACGCCTTGCCCCTTCCCCCCCAGCCTCTTCCAAGAAGTCAAATAATCCACAAGTATATGTGCATGAAACCGTCCCGAGTACAAGGGACAAACGATAGCGACCCCGGGTAATGTGCGCAAAGATCACCAAGAATAGGATATTCAACAAGAATGTGACGGATAGTTTGGAGGACAACGCTCTCGTCGGGGTAAGGTGCAAGGGCGCACTTTACTAAATGGCGTCACGGTCCCCCAGTGTATTCAATTCAAAGATGACAGAAAGCCACCTGAAACCGTCGTGACATTGAATGTAGCTCCATGTGGACAGTCGTGGCATGATTACACGCAACTTTAAGTTTCCCGCGACCAGACCAGCGTTTTGTTCTTCTTTACACTGACTACATGGCAGTAATCAGATCAGCACTCAGGGCTGTCTGATAAAAAACGCTGGTCTGGTCCGCTCGGTCCTCGCGGACTCTTTGACGCCTTTATCGGTGTACTCCTTTCTTGCAATCTCATGTCCATGAACCCATCAGAAGATAATCTTGACATCCGCCCGACTTGTGGTATGAACCAGGACTGTGTGTTGTTTTTTTTTGAGGGGAAGGGCAGAAATTCCAATGTTCTGAAAGCAATTAGGGCGCTTTATGAGTGGCTGAAGATCACAATCCGGTCTCCGAAGTGGGCACGACGCGTTATATCCCGTACCGAGCGGCGTATTGCCGTCAGCTCGGTCGTGAAGACAGACGCAGCACTTGGTAGAGCTCCGCTGATTTTAAAAGCAAGGGATACCGCGTGGAAAACGACTTGTCCTGGATTTGGAAATATTCGTAAAATTCGTATCTGTAGCCAATCCTCGAACGAATAAAGGATCGGTAAAAACGTAAGGTAATAGCCCTATCAGCACCCAAAGTGCTGGACGTTACGAAACGAAGAATGTCCATGGCCCTGGTATAAGAGACCCTAAGGTTGTGAATATGAGCCCCGAGGTGATTCATCGCTCGAAAACGGTGCGAATCCATCACTTCCAGGCGAGCACCGATTAGGCACAAGTCTTGGCCATGAAAAACCGAAACCTCTGCGCTCCAACATAGCAAGAGATGCGTTCAATGCATGTTGGAGTCGACGATCCAGAGTTGCCATCTGGGCCGCGCCAAAAGAGGTATAGAATATCTTCCGGTAACACAGATGTGATACCCTTGATGCTCAGGGCATAGAGCGTGACACTTCCCTGTGGAATACCATCTTCCTGCTCCATTGGGCCTGAGAGGGCTTCCCCATCCAGTACGCGGAATCGATGATCTCGCAAAAATTCAGATATGAAGATTGGGAGGCGTCCCCTCGCCCCCATCGTGTGGAGAGTCTCCATCATACCGTATCGCGATGCGGTATTATAGGCCTTCTTCAGATCGGAAAACACCGTGGCGTAGTGCTGTCTACGAAGGAAGGCCTCTCATACGGCATTTTCCAGTCTGAGCAGAGCATCCGACGTGAAGTGGAACTTGCGGAAGCTGCCTGCGCAGAAGATATGACCCTCCACTGTCCTGAAAAAGGCTAATCTAACATTCATCAATTTCTACATCAACTTACACAGGTAGGAAGTTAGAAAAATTGGGCGGAAACCGGCCAGGGTAGAGTGATCTCTCTCCGGTTTGCAAAAAGCGAGCACAGTAGCCATTTGTCAGGAGTCTGGAAGGAGGAATCAGCAGGAATATATGAACCAGTGTAGCACCTATTGAGTGGAACTTCTGATATTTTGCAACCAAATAGAAATAATAATAATGAAGTCTCGCCACTAATTATAGATCCATTAAAGAAGTCAGAAAAAAGATCACGGATTACTTTAAATTTGGTAACAGAAATAGGTAACCTAGACAAGGTACCGAGGGTGAATAACCCAATCCGAGGAGAAATTAGCACGACATGACTGTATTTCAACCAGAGAAATATAGGTGGTTTCAAAAGCCCGCGATAAATTTCAAGTTGCAATCGATGCACTGGAAGCCGCAAGAATATTGGTAAAAAGCGAGGAAATCATATATGCACTGTATTGTGTAGATAAATCCGACGGCGAAACCGTATGCTGTATACACGACATGACCGCTCTTACCCTGAACTTTGGACCGACAAAGTTCCAATTACCTGCCTCAATAAAGTTTTCGATTTTTGTGAAAAGGAAGACATCGCCATTAAACTAGATTTAAGGAATCGGTTTTACCAAAAAAATTGCATCAGGAAACTAGCCCAAATACCGGATTCAAAACATCGAAGCTTGGAGATCCATTCGTTTACCTATGGGCTTCTGTGGATCGCCATTCTTAATGCAAATAATTATTTATGTCAGCAAATAGTTGAAAATAATGCTTAATGAGGCAAGGAAATAAACATCGTTATTCTAACATTTTAGTGACCATACTGATTTTCTGCAAACACATACGCACACAAATACACGAACATACACACACATGACCGTTTCTCAGTTTATAGCTTCGATTACAGAGTAAGTAGATAATTTTTTTTTTTATTTAATTTATTCTAACCAGATTACCTAATGGCATATAATATATACAATTAATCTAATCAGAGGCGTGCACGGAATTCTGATGGATTACGCTATTGCAAAGTGAAAATGTGGGTGAAAGATCAATGGGAGACTGTTGGCTTCTTTTAAGAAAAATATCAACTATGTGCTAGGAATGATATTTGAGATTTAATGGTGATGATTGTCGCAATTTTATGCGATAATATAGTTAACTATCCTGTGTTTAATCACGACGATCCTAGCGTCACGTTTCCTTCTTCCGAATGGACGAAAAAGGAAGAATTCGAAAGGTCTTCCATTCTATATTGTTCTTTTGTTCAACTCAGTTGTTTATGCGTTAGCAATTCTATGTCCCTTCACTCAGTCATTTGTTTGAATTTATTAATGCTAATTATCACATTTTGGAGATCTTTACATAGCTCATCTTTCCCAATTATATCACTTTCAAGTTCAAAGTTGATTTTGTGCGGTAAATGTGAATATAAAAGTAATTTAAAATTAAGAGGCAATTTGTTAAGACAGATGTAGGCAAATTCTATTTTAGCAATAGGGTTCGCAACCCTAGTCTACATACAAACACACATACATGAGCATGCACACACATGACCATTTTAATGGACTCGTCCTCCCTCCCCCTCCCTTAAATAATTAGAAGTGGTTAATGAGGCAAGGAGATGACCAGCGATATTCTACCATTTTAGTAACCATACTGATTTTCTACAAACACATACACGAACATACATACATATGACCTTTTTAATGTTCCCTCCCCTCCCCCCCCCACTATATCCATATAATAAAACAAAACAAAAAAAAAACACTTTCTTAACTTAGTAAAATATATATATTTTTTTAAAATTATACTTGCTCTGGCTTTTGGTGGACTTGAGTAATTGAGTGTCATCTTTTGTTTTTCAGCAAATTCTACACAATTATCTTTCAAGTTGAAGTATATGAAAAGTGACTTTTTATTTAGTTCTACGGAGCATGTTTTTCTCATTTCACCATGTAGATGACATTACACTAAAAATCCTTAGACAGTATGCTGATGTTCCAGGAATTGAAAGCACAAATGAAACTATATTGAAAATATTCACACACTTAAAATGACCACTTTTCAAAATCAAGTTCCATTTGATGCTTTTTGTTTTGCATCTTGTAAAGAATTCAGAGCTGTGAATAGTGTCAAATTCAGCTTCTTTTTTTAAGCTACAAACAACTCTTAAACAGTTTCAACAAATTTCTGATATTTTGGGAATGAATTGTCTAAAGAAATTAGATTTGATAATATTCTAAATGTTGAATTTTCCTCAAAGTCCATGATATTTTTTCCAAATATGTAATTGTTGAAATAAGAAATCACTTAAAGTCTTCAATTATCTTTCGAGCCTCGGCAGGATCTAAATTTTTCATAAGTTGGTGAACATGATGGCCAAAAAATTCTTCAGCATATCGAGATTTTAACATCTGCTGCTGAAGTTTCATTTTTTTCAAGTCTCTTAACAGAGTTTAAATAGCTCCATTCCATGTTGCGATAACAGCAAATAAATTTCAATAGCTTGGGGAATTTATGTTGAATCATTATTAATTGAAAGAAGTTTGTGTAATTGTTTAGAGCAATCAGTTTGTCTGCTTAAGAAATAAGAACTTTAGGCTTTCCAAGAAAGTAAAATTCTTACAAGGCATGTCTGCATAAGTTAACTGCCTAGTAGATACACGCCGAATATTTTCACTTAATTCTGTCTCTAAGAAAAACGAGGTCTGCTGACCAAAAAGTCGCGTGCCCTCACCTATTTTGAATAGCCTAGTATAGCGTAGCCTAAACTTGCCTAGTATAGGATACCATAGTATAACCTACTCTGTTTTAGCCTAGTATAGCCAAGCCTAAAATATAATAGCTTAGCTGCGCCGGGCCTAACCTAGCCTAGCTTAGTATAATCTAGCTAGCCTAGTGTAACCTAGCATAGTATAGCCTAGCCTATCATATCCTAGTATAGCTTAGTAGACCCTAGTCTAACCTAGCATATTATAGTAGATCCTTGCCTAGCGTAGCATTGCCTAGTGTAACCTAGCTTACTATAGCCTTGCCTAGCCTAACCAGGTATAGCTTAGCATTGCATGCCAGAGCCTAGCCTAGCGTGGCCTAGAGTAACCTAGCCTAGTATAGCCAAGCTACAATAGGCTACTATAGCCTAGCCAATATCCAGATTATTGCATACGATAGGCTAGCTTGGTATAGCTTATCCTAGCATAACCACACCTAACATAATATAGCCCAGCGTATCATATTATAGCCTAGCCTAGTATATCCTAGACAAGTAAAGCATACCATACCCTAGAATAGAATAACTTTACATAGCCTAAACTATTATAGCGTTGGTTAGCTAGCTTATCGTAGCTTAACATAGTATTGCCTAGCAGAGCATAGCCCTCCCTAGCCTATTATAATTTAGCCTACCCTAGCATAGCATAGTATAGCCCTGTCTAGCCTAGTATAGTTTAGCATAGTATAACCTAGCCTAGCATTAACTATCCTATATAAGTATAGCCTATACTATCCTATTATACCCTAGTCAAGCATAGCTTAGTATTGTCTAGCCTAAAATACTAGATGCTATCCTGCCATAGCATTTTATAGCTTAAATTAGCATAGTATATCTTACCCTTGTACATTATACCTTAGATTAGCTTAGCATAGTATAGCCTAGCCTATAATAGCCTAGTATAATAGCCTTTGGTAACTACATCATTCGAAAGAGAATGTAAAACAACATAAGGGTTTAAAATTTCGTTAGAATCGGCTGAATAGTTATGATGTTATTGCCAAAACAAAATAATTCCCGGGCTAACCTTGTGAGGTCTTTGACAATAGTAGCATTCGAAAGAGAATGCAAAACAACATAAAGTTTTCAAATTTCGTTAGAATCGGCTGAATACTTATGATGTTATTGCTAAAAAAAAAAAAAAATGGGGACCGACCGACCGACATAGTGAGATGTAGAGTCGCTTACGTCTAGACTCGCACGCGACTAAAAATGGCTATAAACTGAAAAACGGTAATGTGTGTGTATGTTTGTGTATGTGTGTTTGCAGAAAATCTGTAGTCCTTGTAATTACTAAAATGCTAGAATAGCGATGTTTAGCTCCTTGATTCATTAAGCGCTTGCAATTATTTGAGGCAGAGAAGGGGGAGGGAGGCCGAGTTCATTAAAAAGGGCATGTGTGTGTATGTTCGTGTGAGTGTGTGTGTGTGTGTGTGTGTGTGTGTGTGTGTGTGTGTAGACTGGTTGCGAATCATATTGCTAAAAAGGAATTTTCTTACACCTTTCCTAACAAATTGTCTCTTAGAATAGATCATGGGCTTGTATGCTCGTGTATGTGTGTACGTGTGAGGTTGTCTGTGTGTAGACTCGGCTTCCTCCCTTCAATACTACTACTAGTAGTATTGTCTCTATTCATCTATCGATTTATCTTCTTTTTTGGTGGTAAAACTATTCCTACACCCCGTCCTCTCGTCACATTCGATTATTTAACTCTCCCTCCTGTATTAATTAGGATCTCGGGCACCGTCACACTGCTAGGTTTGTCTGTCCCTATATCCCTGAGCCAAGGCGTTGTTTTAAATAAGACAAAGTCTGGCAGGTTAGCTCAAAACGCCGACAGCCTCATGTCCTATGTATGCAATACGTTGTACTCGCACACTCATCCCGCTGCAACAACACGCCTAGCTCTTCCGACTGCCATGCCCCCTATCCAGCCTCTCGATATTTCATTCACTACAAACTCTAGAGGGAGGTCCCAGTTTGCCGCATTGCGAACCTTATCACGTACGGGAAGCCTGTGTACTCCCTGCATCCTCCCAGAAATGCATGTGTCCTAAATAACTTCATCCCCTGTAACCCAAACTATAGCACTCCTAATAAATGTTTGCACACCAGTACCACCCAACCTCCCACTATCTCTTCCACCTCGCGCTCACTAATCATCAATTTCAAAGAGTAGCCCATTCAGAATGCGATCAAAAGACGATACTGCGACCAGGTTGAAACAGAAATATCCGGTTGATGGTGCTCAGTGAGGAAAGAAAGAGAAAATAATGAAAGACGATTGAGAATAGGAACAAGAAAATGGGATCAAGCAAAACATGTAACTTCATTAAATGATGTGGTTTGGATTTGGTGTTCCATTACCTATCAGAAACAGAAAACACAAGGATTCAAGTTTGTGAATTCGTTACTCCTAAACAGTACTTCTGCTGCGCGATAGATTCGACTTTCACTTTAAACTTCCTTTTTTTTTGTCAGAATAAGTTATTGGAGAATTAATTTGGGGTAATAACTACAACAATTCAGGGCATCTTTATTATTCCTCTTCTTTTTATGATCCTTATTTCCTCCTCTTTTTTTTAGGAAGTCCTTGATTACGAGACGTACGTGATGAATTTGACTCACGCGAACCTTTATGACGATCCTAGATGGTTCAAATTGTACTCGGCCCGAGAAGACCTTCAGCTTCCCAACCTTCTTCCATCCAGCTGGGATGCGTTTACCAGGAGGCTTGCTCAGGACCCCATCTTCTTCTATAAGTATTACAGGTATTGTAGATCTTTAAATCCTAAGTTGATTTCAAGAATTAATGAGCATTCGCACTCCCCATATGGGATCTTAATTATTGCAGAAAAATTAAATGCAACTTCATGCTGTAAAGATCTAACGTTCTCGGGATCGTGTTTTTATCTTTGTTCAAGTTTATTTTATATTTATACGTTATCCAAAATCCACTTCCTTGAAACCGCTACTGAAAAGGTCCGTTGTAACATGACTGGCCTAGTTCGCCATTACCCGTCTAATCACGTCCCCTGGCATTAGTCACAAGTTATGGTCATCTTAAACAGATTTCCGGCAAAGGAGTGGATGGTGTAAAGGGGGCGATGCACCTCTTTTTAATCTTCCACTATCTTTATTTACAAAAAAAACAGTCTAATGCACTGGCGATTGTACAGTACTTCACATTGCCACTTTTGAATGCAGTTGTCTCTTATCCTACGTTCTATCGATACTTCATCAATAGTAATGTATTTCTGGTGTTGGACGGAGCATTCGAATAAGTTCGTAGAACGAACCTAGATTACTCAAAGTTCAAAACCTCCTAGGCTGGGGAATATATCTTTTTTATTCACTCATGTCTATTTTCCCCTATAGTTATCTCGTATATTCACTAGTATTTATTTCCCTATATAGTTAACACGTTTATTCACTTGTATCTATTTTACTATATAGTTATCTCGTTTGTTCACTTGTATTTATTTTCCTATATAGTTATCTCGTTTATTCACTTATTTTCATTTTCCTGTGTATTTATCTCGTTTTTCACTTGTCCATTTTCTTGTATAGTTATTCATTTCTATTCACTTTCCTGTATATTTATCTCGTTTATTCACTTATATTCATTTTCCTGCATAGTTATCTCATTACTTCACTTGTGTCTATTTTCCTATGTAGTTATCTCGTTTATTCACTTGTATTTATTCTCCTCTATTGTTATCTCGTTTATTCATTTGTGTATATTTTCCTATATAGTTATCTCGCTTATTCACTTGTGTTTATTTTTCTGTATAGTTATCTCGTTTATTCACTTGTGTCTATTTTCTTGTATATTTATCTCGTTTATTCTCTTGTGTCTATTTTCCTGTCTAGTTATCTCGTTTATTACTTGTATTTATTTTCCTATATAGTTAACTCGTTTATTCACTTGTATCTATTTCCCTATATAGTTTCTCGTTTATTCACTTGTATTTAATTTCCTATATAGTTATCTCGTTTATTCCTTTGTCTATTTTCCTGTATAGTTATTTCTTTTATTCACTTTATTCATTTTTCTGTATAGTTATATCGTTTATTTACTTGTCTAATTCCCTGTATAGTTATCTTGTTTATTTACTTGTCTTTATTTTACTGTGGAGTTATCTCGTTTATTCGCGTGTTTATTTTCCTGTATAGTTATCTCGTTTATTCCTTGTGTATATTTTTTAATATAATTATCTCGTTTATTCACTTGTGCTTATTTTCTTGTATAGTTATTTCGTTTATTCACTTGTTTATTTTCCTGTATAGTTTTCTCGTTTATTCACTTGTATTTATTTTCCTGTATATTTATCTCGTTCATTCACTTGTATTTATTTTCCTAAATAGTTATCTCGGTATTCACTTGTCTATTTTCCTGTTAAGGGTTATACCTAGTTTATTCACTTATATCCATTTTCCTGCATATTTATCTCGTTTATTCATTTGTTTATTTTCCCGTATAGTTATCTTTTTTATTCACTTGTGTCTTTTTAACCTGTTCAGTCCGTCCCTTTGCCTTTTTTTCCCCATTGTATGGACATGTCCTCTCAGGATTATGTTGGCTTCCCTCTCCTTCATTAATAAGTGAATCCAATGCCTTTCATTTTCCTCAGATACCAAATGCAGGCCAGTACCCCTGCCATTGCTCAAGGCTGTAACTACAAGTGCCGAAAGCAGAGTATTTGTTCCATCGTCGAGGGCGACGTATATCTGCCGAAGAAATGTAGACACAAGTAATTGATTTGAACGATATTTTTATCGTTTATTGGAATTATACTTTATTTATTTTTAAATTGTCTATCTTTTGTTGATAGATATCTTCGATTTATTCGAAGATGCATATGTACATTTATACATAGTAACTTTATGCGATTACTGTATTTTACCTTTAGATTTTAGGCCATAATTTGGACGTTGTTTTCTTATGTCGATTTCGCGGTAGATGGAGGATTATGAAGGAGTGGAAGACTGGCGGTGGGAGGAGTTTGTTCGTTCCAGTTAGTGGCCTTTTGTTGATTTAGGTCGAGTTGTGTTCTTCTATTCAGCTTGTTTTTGTATTGCTTCCCAGGGCCAGCTGACCTCTGATCCATCCAACCGTTTGGAAAATTAAGGGAGATAGCCTTTGAGCCTACATAATGTGTTGTAGGCCCTAAAAACTTCCCTGAAAATGTCCCGAGGGACCAGATTAGAGTGGAGGGAGGCCGTTGCATGTTGTGGGAGTTTTATAGCACATCCCTGTGCTAGCGGTCCATGCAATATCTATGAAGTGGGAATTCTATAGCAACTTTACCTCACGCAGGATACATCCAACCGATGTGGTCCCACTCCAGGATTGATTACAGGTGGGGTGGTCGTGTCAGATCCACTCTGGGATGACTGACCACTCTACAACTCTATTTATTCTTGGTCTACAGGGTGGCTCGGCTTATCCACAGTAAGAATTCTTCCTCAACTACATTTCAGCCAAGTCGTGATTGTACGAACTTGCTATATCAATAGCCAGCCTCCTTGAGTCTGAGGGACGCTTCTCATCCATTCAAAGCGAGTTACTGGATCCATTAACCAAATCTAAAAACCATAAAAAATAACTGTTTCATTTGGATATTTTACTTGCCGTCGGGGCAAACTATATGATATAACAGTCAGCTAAACCATTGAACGCCACTAGGCTATGATTGCCGTCGCTATAGTGACTGCATAAGCTGGCTGCGTCCATTGCAGTTTGACAGATAAAGACTTGGTTGGCCTCGAATTCTCTTTGGGCAACTCAATGAATGATCGCCTTGTTCTATCCGTTGACATTCTTAATTTTGGGTCGAATTAGAATCCTCGGTAACTTTCAGCTTGTTTCCCGCTTCTTAGATTTTTCTTTTGGTCCCATTGTGTAGCAGGATCAGGACAAGGACTCACAACCAAGTACTTTCACCATCCAAGTTTGCTTCTACCTTTTTTGTATTATTCATACAAGTTTGGCGTGGATGAAGAACGACCCTCCTAGAGGCCCGATAGTGTGTGGAAGTGGCTACTAACCGCATAACGGCTCTTTGTTACCTTCATGAAGTCATACACGCGCACAAATGGTATCTACTTACCCTGATCATTTTATGACTGTTCATATTTATTCATTAGGTCAGTCTTCAGATGTCTTTCAGCTTCTAGGGCATCCAGTCATTTCTGGTTGAAAATTTCTTTCAGTGTCGATCCACCATCTCTTCTCCACAGACCACCCACACCCATTCAATATCACAGCATTTTAAGTATTCTATTATCTAAACCACCATTCTCCACTTTCATACAACTCACGATCTCTTAAAGTCCTTCAAGTGAGTCACATTTTGTACATCAGCTCTTCGACAGAAACCACAAAATAGTGCACTTCCACATTCACTATTCCAAATCCACCTTGTGCCATCATTGACAATGTCTTATACCTAAACACCCTTACGTACTACTATATCTTGTTCCAGTGTAGTTTATACACGAACTACCATACTCCTATATGTCACAATCAGTGAAAAGCTGCGAACTCAGTCACCCCATTTTCACTCTATACATTAGTTATCTCTCTCCATAACCCCATTTCTGCCAAACTCCTCTACCACATGTAGACGTAAAGCAATCAACATTCTCTAGACAAATTACCACCCAGGGTTTGGTCATAACGAAAGAAGCGTGGAATACTGGGGCGTTTTTATGATTTATTTCTATTTCTTAAAATAAGAAGTGATAGTTTTGTGGTTAAGTTCTTGGTTTTAGGAGGGGAGGATTTCTTTGAGTGTCTCGGTAAAATATGTCCTTGAAGTCTTGTGCATATTACGAGTAACTCTCTTTATTTCAAATTCTTTGAAATAAAGAGTATTCGCAACATTTTTTTTGCAAGTTAAGTTCTGCAATCTGATTCATCTTTATTTTTTTAGTGATGTAAATATTTATAAACCACGAACATAATATTCATGCGTCTTTATTGTCAGGTACTCACCTTCTTGCCGTTGTTTATTTATTTGCAAAGGGCTGTTTATCCCTTGCCTCTTCTCACTAAACGGTTAATTCAATAACTCTATTTACACCAAATGCTTTAGACTGCCACATTCCACTCAGCAGTAATTTCACGGAGCAAACTAAACAAACCAGCCAATCGAGCTGATAGGTAGAATGTAGAAATATTTTTCAAAGTCAATGTTGATCGTCACAAACACATTTTACTTCTAACTCCTACCGCCTTTTAGAAGTCTTCGAGGAGGACTTGGCTAAGGATTGGGTGAAGAAAAGCGATTTAAAGCAAAAGGCATAAATGAGAGTGGAATTTGAGGGGTTCGAAAAGTCTAAATGTAGGAAGAGATCGTGTTATGAGAGAAGAAAATCACAATTGGAACGATTTTTCAAGCTTTTTCAACAGGAAAATTAGGGCGACGGCCCTTGGCTACGATGTACCTTCTTATTATAGACTTTTTGGTGCCCAGTCATATACATATACATGTAATTTTGGTAGAGGTTTTAGTACCGATCTGCACCATTTATTTAGGCATTTAAACGCTCATTGAGGAACTACAGTTTAACGTGGGATCCGACCCAAATCACGGTTCTATGCGACTATCACATCAGATGTAGCTTATCATTGCTGCAATCAGAAAAGGTTTCACCTCAGCGAGGCGAGGATATATGTATATATATATATATATATATATATATATATATATATATATATATATATATATATATCCCAAAATGAAGTTTATATATGTTTGTACATAGTGTATTTATTCATTTTTATGGATTGATTTTTAATAAATTGAAAACCCAAGCTGTTGTTTTTTGTCCATATTTAACACATGATATCATCAAATATACATATATGTAAATTTGGTGGAGAGAAACCTTTTAATAAGGAAAAAGAGAAGAAAAATATTGATATTAAACTTGTTATTTCATTTTACACTGTGACACACCACATATTTCCCGAAGCCCTTCTTCCATTTAAGGCAGGTGACGAGAGTTTAAAGAACGTAGACTCATTGAAATTACACGGGAGCGTCCTCAAGTCTTCCTGTGATCCTGAAACCAAGATCTAGAATCAGATAAAACTAGCATCAATAAGCTTTGAGAGACTCATGGATATTTTTTTCCTCAAAAGAGACTTAACCATTAAGACAAAGATTGAAATCTTCACCGCTGTCTCTACATTAATCCTTGTCTGCGGTTGTTAGTCTTGAATCCTTTACAAAGGGGCAAATCAGCATAGTGGAAACATCCCATATTCAATACTTATCCAATATATTATTTAACCATTCTCCAAAATGTCTACTTCAACTGCATATAATCCATTATTATCAGAAAGCGAGCTCAGATGGGTCGGCCACATAATTTGGATGCCTGAGGATCGTATTTCCCGGCATATTCTCTACGGAGACCTGTGTTAATGGGAGTCACTGTGGAAGATGGCGCGCCTCCAGCTTAAAATCCTAGCTTCTAACCAGCTTACATTGCGTTATGTAACTTGACACTATGTTAAGACACGAGGCAGCCCACAATGCTGAAACTAACAGGCGCCGTGATAGCATACACGATCTTCTAGCCTAGAAACCACTTACTCCAAGGGTTTTTAGCTCCTGTCTTGCCTGCGTCGCACCAGCAAAGCCATCAGCAATCTTAAAAATGAATATCACTGATGATACTCGACGAAAAGGATGGAAGAATGCTATCGTCGACATCGTCGGACTATCATAACCAATGGATTGTACGCCCTTAATAGAGCCATGCATATTGTAGATAATCAGGCGTCTAGCAATAATATATGTTGCAAACATATGGAACTCTTCGTCTCAATAATTTGTTGGTCGGAATTAAAGAGAGGGGAGCATATTGTTCTTCTGGACGCTATAATGGTGGAGAGGAAAAGTGTATTTATTTTGTTCTCCCGCTATCTGAAGGTAATTTATTTAGAAAAAAATGGACCACATCAGAAATTCACTGGGGATAAGTGGTCATTAAATTCTTCTGCTCCAAGAAATCAAGCCGATGGATATGAAAATGAGTTCTCAGTAAAGTGGTTTGTGTGTAGTTTATAAAGTGGTTAATAATAAGTTGGACGGTTTTAATCATAATTAGCCTAGGGAATCTTGGGCACCATCCAAAGTAAGAAATTACTTTGGCAATGAATTGAGATTGAAAATTGAATGTATGAATTACTCTCTCCCAACATTGTTTGCATTCAAGACACTAGGTCATCACCAGACGCCGACAACATACAAGGTTGCGTCGGCATTATGTAGATCTTGGCATAATTGGCATAATGTGCATCCAAGAGGAAGGCTCAGATGGGTAGAAAATAAAACACATATTTCTTTTAATATGTCTGTCTGTCTTTCTTTCTATTGCTCTTTCTCCCCTTTTCTCTTCCTATTCATCACTTCTTACTTTTTTGTCTTTATCTCTTTCTTTTACATTTTCCCTCATCCTCTCTCTTTTAATCTCTCTTTCTCTTTCACTCTCCTTTTCTCTCTCAGCAAATCTTTCCAGACCACGTTCCTTCTTCCCTTGGTTTAATCTTGATTTCTTCACCCTAAACTTTATTTGATGGTTTCGTTTTAATCCTTCGATGATATTGCATTGTTTTCTTTTCCTTGGATGTCCAGATCTGTGCATGAAACATTTCATAAATGTTATTATTATTATTTCGACCATTTCCATACTAATTAACTTCTTGCCGTTTACGACCATTGAAGTTAATATCTCTAACATCTCTAGTTCAAGTATTATTTATTCATTTATCAATTGGATTCCGTTTAAATTGCTATAATCACTCTCTTGTTTGTTACATTATATATAATAGAAAATTTCGCATCATTTATAATCCTCATGATAAGACTTGTCACAATTTCTATTAGTGTATTTAGATTGCTATAATTTCACATGTTTCTCTACATCGACCCCTTGTCCTTTTCTCTAACCCGATCTTGTCTTCCTTATCGCCTCAATCAACGGTTCTCTATCAAATGGCGAGTTAACAAGATTCTCCTGTGATCATGGGTGATTTATTTTTATGCGAAAAGAGCTCTGGATGTAATGGTGGATGAGAGTTTAGATTTCCAAATTGAAATATCGGGTTCGATTCACTTTGAGATTCACACAGAATAAATTTCGGCGCTTAAAGGGACGTGCCACAATTTAGGTGAAGCTTCAAGTCTGAAGCATGCACTCAGATACCTCCAGCCACGTACGTCACCACACACATTGCCAATCATATCACCGCTGTATCATCCATCCTCCCTTCTTTTGCATGTATAACACATCACACCCCAGACTCGGAACCTGCCGAAGAGATTTCCATAGTCATATACTCTTGCTCACTGGTTGGTAACAAAATACTGGACTACCTTTCTTTCAGTATTTTCTATCCCAATTAGAACCTGCCTCTAGCGTCTTTTGGTCTACTAGCGATTGCCATTCAGTAATAAAATTATATTTTCAACCTGTGGATTTTCCCCTTTCCATCTTTCGTCTTTCTACCCTTCTTTCGTTTGTCTACCAGATCAGTCCTCTATCGTCAGAAGGTATAATAATTTCTTCTCGCCACCTGGCTATTATTTATGATTTTGTTTTGAGTCTATGCCTACATTTGCTAGGTTTTCTTGGCTAATCAAGGAAAGCTAAATTTATTTGACTGGCTCTCTCGCTGTCTCCGTTCGGTTTTGGACAATAAAAAATATTCTGAGGTGAATTATATTTTAATCGTAATTGCCCATAAAGATGTGGAGAGTACCTGAGCTAGCACTACAATTCAACCGGAGAAATTGGGCATTAATATTTCCACAATCGAAGGTATTAATTCAAATATTGAATATTCTTATGTCGAAATATTCTTGTTTTTCACTCTCACCGTACCTTACTTTACTAACGAAGGTTTGAAGTACTAATATTGTCAAGTAATCTGGCGAGGTTTTAATTCTTTCCATCCTAAACACGATTCTGCTAGCCCTCTACTTTGTGAAAATAGAACTAACATCATTGGAAAGAATTAATAATAGTTGTAGGGAAATCGTCACCCCCCCCCCCCCGCCTGTTCTCTCGTGGTGGAGTCTCGAGGCGGTTAACGCAAAGACATCCGGCCCAGGCATCGGCGGGTCAAGCGCTTAACCGCAGCGTCGCACCACTTGGCGCGATGAAAGACCTAAAGGTTAAAATGCAAAATCTCCCCCAGGAGAGTGAGATTTAATTTCACGTCAAATAAGAAATTGGAGACGTGTTTCTCCCAAGTTCGAAGGCTAACGAGGAGCCGATGTAAGACTTGGTGGGAAAAACCGTTTGGCATAAGAACCCTCCTGGGGCCGTCCTCAAGCCCCTCCCCCCCTTACCACTTCCCCAGTGGGGTGACGAGGTATAAATGAGGAACACTGAGGAAAATCGAGGTAGTATACGTCAGTCTCCAGGTGACGAACTCCTCGATTAAAACCGAGCTACCTAGACTGGATTGGTAGTGTACTTGGCTCGCCAGACCAAGAAGTACCCTGCAAGAGAGGCAAGGCTACCTACCTTAAGGGGCTAAGAAGCAGCTCATCCTCGAGCTAGTCCCTGGTTATCAAACCAAACGTTAAGTTAACTTTGGTAAGTTCAACTTACTCTCGTCAGAGAGACTCCTCATATCCTGGTGCATCTTAAACACCAGGGGTATTCCTCGTCCTTGAGGATTTAAGAAAAGAAGAAGGAAAAGGCTCCCCCTCGAGCCCGTTATTCGGTGGCCACACCAAACTCTAAGTTAACTTGGTGAGGAACCAAGTTCAACTTATTCTCGCCAGAGAAATCCCCCTCCGTTATACTCGCCCTTGAAGAAGACTAGAACTAAGAAGAAGCTCATCCTCGAGCTAGTTCCTGGTTACCAAACCGACCTTCAAGTTCAATTTATTCTCGCCAGAGAAACATCCCTCCGTTATCCTCGCCCTTGAAGAAGACCCTCCCCGAGTTCAGTCCTCGTCCATGAGGAATTAAGTAACTAAGGAGAAAAGCTCCCTCTCGAGCTCGTTACTCAATGGTCACACCGCACTCCAAGTTAACTTGATTTAAGAACCAAGTTCGACTCCCTCTCGCCAGAGAGACCACGACTACCTTGGTGCCGCATAAAGCACCGTAATTGTTCTCGTTCTTGAAGAACCCTCCTCGGAATACCGTGTGGACCCCCCAGCTTCTACCCTCGCCAAAACGACCTCGTGATCTCGCCTACCTACATCCGGCCAGGCGGCACGCTTCGTGAGTCAATAACATTCCTGAGGCATTTAAACTCAGTTGAGTCCGTAAGCCTAAATCTTATATATTGCTGTGTGTAGCGAAATTAATCAATTTTAGAGGGTCAAACTAATTGAATTAATTCATGTTTATGATAATATTCAGAGTATTGCTGTAGTTAATGTATAAATATTGAGTATTCATTTGTTAAAGTTAAAATATAAGTTCATTTGGGGAATTATTGTGCGTTTCTCTATATCCTTACGTGTTTCCAACGGCTCTATTCTTTAAGATATTATTATAATATCAATATATTAGACACTTAGCACTCTTAGAACAAAAAGGGGGGGCATTCTACGACAATAGTATTCTAGAGTGCAATCCAGTGGCGGCTTGTGTATAGGCACTGCGGAGCTGCAGCACTCCCTACTTCCACTCGATATCATCGATAAAATTCAATATAATGAGTCTTTTTTTCTTTAATTCTTCCTTTATACTTGTACATTAAATAATCCTTAAGCTTAATGTCAGTAGCCATCCCCTAGTTTTTGAAAAAAAAAAAAACCTCCTTGTATAGCATTATGCAATGCCGGCCCAAGCATTATGGGGCCATAAGTAGAATTTCATTTGGACATCCCCCCCACACACCACCACAACCACACTAGATGCTTGCTCATTTCATAGGTTACACTCTCAGTGTAACACATCCACTATCATCTGCATTATTCGTAGTTGGTTTACATCATACTGTCATTCTGGCAATAGCCAGAATGACACATGAACGCTGAATGCTGCACAGTGGCAGCACTCAGCAGCAGGATTAACCTATTATTGTACCAATCATGCAAATGATATAAAAATCAATTTTTCTGTAATATCAGTGATACCATTTCATTTATATTACTACTCATTGTTTTTCTTTTATTTAAAAATGTTTAATCATGACGTCTTGACATTTCAAGCGACTGCTTAGTTCGCTTATGCCTCGGGCTGGCCATGGAACTGTGCGCTTCACAGTTTCAGCGACACAGTGTTTGGCTGTTGTGCGCATGCTCACATGTCCGATATAGGAAGCTGCACGCTAGGGAGAAAGCACTATGGTTCACGCAGTGCTGCCCCTGGTGTGCTGGTGGAAGGTAGTTATTCTTTTTGACTCTGCGTGTGTTGTGCTTAATTTTTTTTCTATATTGAATGGGATTAAGTGGAGAATTTAATTCATATTTTTTCGGTTCTTTTATTCATTAATTGATTAATTAATAGAGCCGCGGAAATTTATCTTAGAAAATAATCTAGATGATGTTCTTAGTGAATTTACAAAACTGATAAAAATCCTCTCGACAATTCCCATGACTACATCAGAGGAAGAACGCTGCTTTTCAACACTGAAAAAAATAAAACTTCTAAGGAGCACTGTAAATTCTGAAAGACTAAATCCACTTGCAGTGCTTTCAATGGAGAAAAGATTCCGTAATATTCATCCAGAGATCAAGGAGAAAATAATTAATCTTTTCGCGCAAATTAAAACAAGAAAAATGGATTTCATTTTTAAATAAATGGATCAAAATTTATTCTTTTAGTAAGTAAAAATGTGGATTTTGTTCTGTTTAGGACTTTATCAAGTTTATCTATAAATTTTTTTTTATATGTTTATGTCCTTTTACACAATATTAAAACGATGCTAAAAAAATCTGATGCAGCCCCCCCACTAATTTTAGATATTAGCCGCCACTGGTGCGATCGCTTTGAAAATTCGATTGCTTTGAGGTTATTCTCAATCTGACTCCTTCGCTGTTTTTTTTTCCTTTATAGTTTTCTTTACCCTCTTTGGAGTCAAAATGGTCAGGACTAGTAGCGTTTCGATTGCTGAGGAGGCCGACAATCCAATTATGGACATTGTTAAAAAACCGGGCCATAATTATTTACAAGATTATCTTAAACGTTAATACAGAAATCGTGGCAGCATATAGTCCAAAGGATTATTTTCAAGCAAAGTTGAACAAAAGTGAGGTATCCTCTCTTCGGTGAATCGGTTGGATAATCAAATTATGGAAATTTATCAGTCCTTTTATATTGATAAAGTTGACGAATCGTTAATAGATAAAGAGCTGTCGTTTCATAGTGAAATATAATAGCAATTGAGCGTCCTTTTGAGGGTGAGAAATGTAACTTTCTCTAACTCATCCACTTTTACGAGAGTATCTTTTCCTGATCTCAAGGAAATTTGAAGAGCCTAGGTAGACCTACCTTTTTAGAACTTCCACCTTCAACTTTGCCTTGGATTTCATCCCATGGAACTTCAGAAAAACTTAATTTTCACATTTTATTGTCCCAGTTCGAAAACTTTAGGTTCCAAGAGGAATGTTTCAAATTCTACTTGGGATCGCTAATATAAAAATTTTGCAATGGGATTACGTTTAAACCATCCTCAAACATCTCGGTAATTTGAATGAGAAATATAAGCTCTCGCTAGACTGGTCGATGAGGCGTTGGATTTCCATATTTAGATAACGGTTCGATTCACGTTGAGATTGACACAAACTAAATTTCGGCGCTCAAAGGGAGCTGCCACAAATCGGGTGGCGCTTCGAGTCTGAAGCATGCTTTCAGATAGCTCCGGCCAAATAGGTCACCACACACATTACCAATTACATCACCGCTGCATCATACATCCTCCCTTCCTTTGCATGTACATGAAATCACTCTCTAGACTCAGAACCTGCCGAAGAGATTTCCATAGCCATATTTCCCCGACTCGTCTCTAAAATTTAAATTATGAGTCAATTCCGGATTTGAACCTGCAGAAGGTCTTGTTGTGGCTTAACGAAATCCGTTCCATTCTGTATAAACTAACATTTCAAATCCCCAGAAAACGCTTCGCATTCAAATACCTCATCAAAGCTTCACAATTTTAAATCAAATCTCCAGTCAAATGAAGATTACATATCTTTCCATTCTATATTGCAAATTGTGCGAAGGAATTCATAATATACTAAACTATCCCAAGTACAATGGCCCTTCCAAGAGGATAGCCAGATGGTCAGAGTTGAACTTCTGCAGTCTCTCTACTTTCTCTCGTTACTGAGTGGACCTTTGACCTCACTTCTTGCTATCTCGTATCATACCAGTTCGAGATTTTCAAAATCAGAACTTACATTTCAGATATTTGTCCTATATCAGTAAAACATATATAAATTGGGATTAGAAGAGTTTTGATCCTCTCAGCGGATGTCTGATCTGCAGGCGGATCTGAAACTTTGCTAAAGTTTGACACAAATTTCCTGGTTCCTATCCACACCAAAGATTTGAGACTCGGAGGTAAGTTTACACCTGCACGGTGCCAAATTGATTTTGGCTCTCCAAGGTCCCACAACTCAAGCAAACTTCCGTCGTATATTTTTACAATCAAAACCTTCCTTGATTGGTACACAGACGAAACACTTCAGGAAATTGGAGTCAGTTTTGTTCTTCGGTTTCAAGTAAATTTAGGCGAGGTTCCTTTTCGAGTAAAACTTATGCTTCGATTGTACCGTAAGGTGGGGTAACACGTGTTCTCAATGCCTTAAGGGAACACGATGCCCCCTTCCCCTTGAAGATAGAGTCTTTACCTTCCTTTCCCCTCGAGAGATAAATAAGGCTGAGGGGATTGGCTGCTTGCTAGGAGTGGATCTAATTCAACATTTGTGGTTGTGTAAATCTTAGTTCCTAGGGAAACCATATCTGGTGACCGAATTTGATATGATGCCATAACGAAGTGTCTGATTTATCCGTTATTCCCCGCAAAAAGGGACGAAACAAGGGACACCGCGGCACTCTTGGGGCCTCACTTCTTAGAGCAGCCACTAGTCCCCAATCCGGCAAAATTACCGGCGCAAGGGCAGGTTAGCCTTCTAAAATTTCAGAAAGTTCCTCCAGGACTGTGATTGGTATTTACTGGGCACATTCTGGGGTGATCATTCTTCTGAATTTAAGGGGATTGCCTCTTGGGGAGGAGATAGTACTTCTGATCACCCGAATCACACCTCAAAAGCACCAGACTCTGCAGAAGGGGTTCAAGAAAACTTCAGTTCGCGAGGTAATCCAAGAAGGGCCTGCCCCACTGATCTTAAGATCGAGTTGGAGAAAGAGGCAAGAGCTCAAGTCAAATCGCCTAAAAGGCTATTCAAGGCCTAACCTGAATTTGATCAAGTTTACGCATTAACGACCGCGCTAGGAAAAGTTTTTTCGATCCCCGGAGATCGAACCCAGACATGATCTCCCTGTGAACCGTGATAAAGAAGGATTATGGGACTCACGCTCCCCGCTGCAACAGGCCGCTCTAGCCATAAGGTTCAGGTTAAAGTTAGTAAAGTACCATAAGAAGGGTAATTCGAGTAGGTTGAAATACCACTACCATTTAGTGACATACTTGGGTAGACTCATTAACCCTAACGGCCGACTCAGGGGCGGTAAGATAATGGTCACAGAGCACCATTTTAATATTAGCTACATCAAAGGAGCCGATAAAGTACTGCTGCTCTATAAGCTGAGACAAAATACCATTGAGAGTTATGTCAGTACTTAATAAGCGTGAAACCATGTTTTCATTTATTTTTCCTGATAGTAGTTATCGGTAGGATTTAAGTTCTGAAAAGCTTAGAAAAGTAAGGAAGTAGCTTGTTTTTTTTCTTTTGTTTTGTTGCGTGTAATCGACGAATTAGGTTTTTGTTATTTTAAAGTTAAATTGTATTGCGAGTAGGTTAAGATGCTTGTGTAACATACCCCCCGCCCCCACAAGTAGGCTCGCGAGGTATAGTTCAACACATTGCCTGTGTACGCGCGCGCGTGTGCGCTAAAATTTAAAGAAACTTAATGTAAGACAGGGCTCAAAGATATACAACTTTGCTAAACTTGACTAGGTTGAGTTAGTTGTTTTGAGTTCCCGGGAGTCCCCCCCCATTAAGTTCTTCGAAGGGAGATGTGTAGGAGAATCGTCACCCACCCGTTCTCTCTGGGTGGAGACACGAGGCCATTACCGCAAAGACATCCAGCCAGGCAACTCGGGTCAAGCGCATAACTACAGCGCCTCTCCACTCGTGGCTATGAAAGGCCTAAAGGTTAAAATGCAAGATCTCCCCTACGAGAGGGATATTCAATGTCACCTCAAGTAAGATTGGAGACGCGTTTCTCTCAAGTTCGAAGGCTAATGAGGAGCTGATGTAAGACTTGGTGAGAAAACCGTTTGGAATAAGAACCCTCCTAGGCCCGTCTCCAAGCTTCCCCCTCTTACCCCTCCCCCAGTGGGGTGACGAGGTATAAATAAGAAACACTAAGGAAAATTAGGGTAGAATACGTCAGTCTACAGGTGACGAAGTCCCCGGATTAAGATAGGGCTACCGAGACTGGACAGATAGAATACTTGGGTCGTAAGACTACGAAGTCCCCTGCAAGAGAGGCAGGGCTACCTTAAGGGGCTAAGAAGCAGCTCATTCTCGAGCTAGTCCCTGGTTATCAAACCGAACGTTAAGTTAACTTGTTCAAGTTCAACTTACTCTCGTCAGAGAGACTCCTCATATCCTAGTGCATCTTAAACACCAGGGGTATTCGTCGTCTTTGAGGAATTAAGAAAAAAAGAAGGAAAAGGCTCCCCCACAAGCCCGTTACTCGGTGGCCGCACTAAACTCATAAGTTAACTTGGTTAGGAACCAAGTTCAACTTATTCTCGTCAGAGAAACCCCCCTCCGTTATACTCGCCCTTGAGGAAGGCTGTAACTAAGAAGAAGCTCATCCTCAAGCTAGTTCCTGGTTACCAAACCGACTTTAAAGTTAACTTATTCTCGTCAGAGAAACCCCCCCTCCTCGATCCTCGCCCTTGAAGAAGACCCTCCCCGAGTTCAGTCCTCGCCCGTGAGGAATTAAGTAACGAAGGAGAAAAGTTCCCCCTCGAGCTCGTTACTCGGTGGTCACACCGAACTCCAAGTTAACTTGGTTTAAGAACCAAGTTTGACTTACTCTCACCAGAGAGACCACGCCTACCTTTCAGCTGCCTAAAGCACCGTGATTTTTCTCGTCCTTGAAGAACTCCCCCTGAATACCGTGTGGACCCCCATCTGCTACCCTCGCCAAAAGTACCTCGTAATCTCGACCACCTCCATCTGGCCGGTCGGCACGCGTCGTGGAGTCAATAACATTCCTGAGGTATTTAAACTCCAGTAGAGTCAATAAGCCGGTTTGAACGAACCGGCAAGTTGAACCTTGAGCCAAGGTTCAACCGGCCGGTTCGTGACGGCAAATAGTTATGAATTCAGTGGTGATGGTTTACTTTTAAATTTTCGGGGTCCTTTTAAAACAAATGATTCACAGTGCAAGTTGCCAAAGATTAGCAGGTAGCTGGTACATGTCTAAGGTTGCAAAAGAAAGATAATAAAGAAAATATACCCATACTTACAACAAAATAAATAGAATTTGAATATACATAGATATAGGGTTAAAGGGAATGATCGCACAGGTAAAATTAAATGTCGGCACGAGACACAGGAGGGATAATTATAAGATTAGTGGTCAGGTTCAGGTAGGTGATTAAAAAGTGATTTTAAACCGTGGCTCGCACACAAAAAGATGTGACGATTCGGGTAGGTTAGATTATAGAATAACCTGTAGGCGTCAACGGTTGCACTGCTTACGTGTTCGTTGAAAAGTAGGGCCAGTCGAGATACGATGACTGCAATGTGGAAGTTGGGTTGCTTCACGGGGCAGATGAGGGAGCACACGTAGTTTGGCCTTCGGAGATGGAAATCATCGTCAGATACTCGCTGATTGACTATGGCAGAGTTCACAGATGTTGATTTAGCCTTCGTTGTCGAATCGAAATCGTCGTTGTCTCCAATCACGACGGGCGAGCGTTTCCTTAGCTCGTACGCGGTATTACACGCTAAACTGAGTCGGGGAATTATATAAACGGTCTGTGGGGGGTGGCTTTAATGGCTTGGTGGGAGCTTCCACAACTCGTGCGATCTTGGGGAAAAGGCAGCGACTCCTTCGGGGAAACTGAGATAAAGTTGGCATAGAATGTTCGAAGGCTGGAAGGCCATGTGAGAGGACAAAAATGTGTCCCTATAAAAGTACAGCTGGGGTGCAATAAAACAGCCTGAAGATTTGCGTGGAATGGCGTTGTAGGTGAGAGTAAATGAGTACATATTTTGAAACATAAGACCAGGAGGGGTGCTGGTCTCTCTATCTTGGGCCTCTTCCTTCTGGTGGGTGTGGTGATGTATGGTTCCTTTTCAGACGTTATACATTTTTTTTAATCAGAACACTGCAAAGAGTGAAAAAGCCGCTCTACAACTTTCTGGGAAATACCTCTTCTGTCTCCTTCCGGTTTAGGACCGTCTAAATTTTCTAAGTTGTATTACTCCTTAGTCGTTAGTACCCATTAAGATTAGGTGAGTACCTAAGCTAGCAGTACAATTCAAGGCGAGGAAGTAAGTATACCTCTTTGTTTTGTTGAAGTTATTCCTCCAATTATTTCTATTATGACGTCGAACTCCAAATTTCGTTCACATTGTACCTTTCTTTACTAAAGATGGCTAAAGGAAACTAATATCTGATTCATCCCAGTGTTCTAATTCTAATGCTTCTCATTTAGGACAAGGATGGATAAAATAAATTAATAAATATCCAAGATAAAGAGACTTTTATGTAGGACGTCCCAAATTTAAAGGATACTGAATTATGGTCTCAGCAATTTTTTCTGAATTCGAAGAGTCGAAGTGAAATTTCATGCAACCATATCCATGATTCGAAGGGATTTGGGGGAAACAATTTGAACAAGAAAATAATATATATATATATATATATATATATATATATATATATATATATATATATATATATATATATATATATAATAGTAATAGTAATAATCACAATGAAATAATAGTGATAATAATAATAATAGAAATCTTTGTCTGGTGAACAATACCATGGGTCTTCAAAATTTATTTATATATTAATCCTGGGTATCACAATCAAATTTGAATTACAAATTGGCTATTTTTATCGCTATAATTACTTTTCCAATTTGCGAGGCAGAATTTGGGAAACTTTGCCAAACATGCTTTAAAATTGGTAAACATGTAGATTGGTGGCTCGGCCGAAAAGGTGGATTTTTGTTTGTTTATATTTCGTTCAACCCTGCCTGAATATTCATGCGCGTTTGAGTCCTATTTCAAATATACCCGGCGTCATTGTTTTTACCAAAATGCCCGAAAATAACCAAACGAAAAACGCTGTTTACTTACTTTATTGCAGTGGGTTTACTTCTGAAATAGCGATGAGAAAAGGCTATTTTGTTCACATTAGTGAATAGCGACCTCTCTGCAGAAACTAAACCAATCAATCAAAGTTTTTGTTGTAGCCTTGACTTCATGGGACAGGACTTCTAATGTCAATTGGTTGACTAGAAACCAGTAAATAATTTGCAGAATAGTTTCTACAGAGATCCGGGCGTTTGAGAAAAACGTGCCATTCAATGCTGATTAAAAAAAAATGGCGCTCACTTGAGTCACGTTTAGGTTTAGAACATCTAAATTCAAAATACTGGATAATATATAATGCCTGGCCACAAACCTCGCAATCGATTTTAATTTTAAGTAAATTATGAAACTCCAAAAAGGTTAAAGATTTATCTTGATCAGAAAATAGAGTTAATAGTTTGGCAATATACGACGGACACTGTTGAAAAAGCTGCGTAAAAGGCGTCTTTACTCCACCCAAATGGCTAAAAAAAAGTAGTTCCTTTAAACGATCTAGCTAAGTAGATTTAAATGTATAAAAAAATGTAATAAAAATAGTAAAATGGGGAAAAATATATTGACAGATAAAAATGACTCCAATTGAGGATAATAATAAGATATTAAGTGAAAAACAAAATAAAAATTCAAATCAGTCATTTCTGACGTCAGACCCCACCCCCAGCCCTATTATAATTCGGAAAACGATTAAAGGCGCTGACATGATGTAGTTAAATCATTCACTTCTGTAAACGTCAGAAAATTATTCTATAAACAATTAGGATTATATACGGGGGCTATGCCCCCCGACCCCCCAATTGATTGAAACTTATGATCATCGTAGAGGGGTCCCCCCCTTGTGTGTACCCCCACACGAGCCGTCCCCTTAAATTTACTTAAAAAACATGAAACATTTTGAAACACGGACGAAATAGTACGTCCCATCGTTCGAGCCGCCAATCTACATATTTACCTTAAAATTAAACTATTAACAAAATAGATAATATTGCTTGAAATATCACGCTAACGTACAAAATTCCACTCATTTTTATTGGTAAATGTTTTCTCTATCTAGTATATTTATAGCTTAATATATCTCAATTTCTCCCCCCATCAAATAATAATATATTAAAATGTCCCTCTCAACGAAATTCAACGTTTTCATAACTAATTGGTTAACTATACATATAATGAATTTAAATAACTGATTATTTATTATTGGTAACTTTAACTATATTAACAACACCCTCAAAATAATTCATTTTTTTAATTATTGTCTATTTAATCCTCTCTTTGATCTTCACTTCAATCACTCGATTAGGGATTATATAAAAGAACATAAAATCTATGCTTTATATAGTTTCTGAATATAAAATTAAATAATCGACTATTTCGAAACGGTCAATTTAAAATCTTCAACCTTTCGACAAAAATTGAAAGGATGATGTAAAATGCTATTTGATCTTCCAATTTCTGAAATTAATGGACCACTAGAAACATTTTCAATGAATATGGAATAATTGGAAAAAATTCTTAATTTTGTGACGTCCTTTGTGCAATGTATATAAAATGGATAAGTCATACACTAGGTGAATTTAGAATTTTGTTCTTTCATGTTTCGGTCCATTTGAAACGGCTTCCAGTGAATTTTACGTAAAAACATACTCTTAAACTGATACTGACTTCTCCAAATTATGTACTATTTTCTTCTCAGATTATTGTTCTTAATTACAAGTTTTGCAAATTGCGAACAAAGCATCAGTAACCTAACTTTGAGTGAAGGTAAGACAAGGACTACACTTCTTAAATTACATGGCTTTTGGTTTGCTATGCCTATAACCAAAGTATTTCCTTTTGCCGTCGTCATAACCGCCTTACCTGTGACTGTATATATTTTCAACCTAAGGTCCTGTAGCATCCTTTAATTAATTTATCGCCACTATGGTCTTTCAAAATTGGAATTCAGTTTTGAGGTAATTTACGCATGATTCTGTTTCATGCGCAGAAGGACACTAATCACCCTACTTAGCTCTTCAGCTTCAAGGTTAAGCAACTACTCCGAAAGTCAACGCAACTCTCGCCCTGGTGGCTCATATGGTTCTGTTCAAGATGCTACCATGGGAGAAAGCAACATTCTATATCTGTCCCCACACATATGCTCCCACGGTTTATACAGCCCCATGGTTATTGAGTTCGTCCTTCTTGGCGCACACAATGTCTTCCTAAAGACGTACCATTATACACGGATGGTTTGAAGTCTGAGATAGCAGAGGCTACGAGGGCCTTTCTGATGCTGCCAAGTTGGTTGCAATATAGCTCTTAGTACAGGGGTAGCGCCGTGGCCAATTTGGCTGTTTTGCTATTTGTACTGACCATTTGTGTAGGTTAATCTAAGTGGTTTTGAGGCATTGAAATCTCCACACAGCCCCCTACATAACATTTGCGATGTCACGTCTACTACGGCTCTGGGTAATTTGGCGATTGGCTTCTGCTAGGTTCATGGAGGTAGCCTGACTGTTTGTCCAGACTGTGCTGCTGAACCTATGTATTTTCCTTCTTCATTGACTGTGTGGCGGGAATTAGAATTGCTTTCGGTGCTCCTGAAAGAGGTGGAAGATAGTCCTTCCTTAGAAATATGTTTTCCTGTCTCGTCACTAGGACGGAGCTTTTGTTGCTCGTATTCATTATTCGTGTCTTGAACTAATATGGGAAAAGTCTGTAAGTAATTGCTAATCCACTTCCAGTTATACATTATGAGTAAGTCCAAAAGGTGTAATAAAAACTCACGACAGTTAATGCCAGTAGTGGGGAATGGATTGCAAAATATTAGCGTGTTGCAAATGCCTTGTAGACTTAATGATAAATAAAGCTTATCTTGAATATGTTGATAACGACAACGAATGAGGGCAAAAGATTAACGTATCTAACTAAACCTTGCTAGACAAAGGTCATCAGGCGAGCGTAGGATATGAAGACAAACTAGGAAATGATGTTGACAGCTGTCAAGTAAAGATAAATTTAAAACTTGGCGTGTCTTCAGTACAGTTTTGCAGATTACACTTGAGGGAAAAAGGTTTTTTATGATATACTTCCGTCGGAGACAGAATTGAATATATTGAAGCTCTCCCCTCACCCAACCCCTTACTCACTTTCGGGCAATTAACCTCGCCGTGTTTGGTCCCTTGTTGTATGCTGACAGTCTCTCTCGCTTGCTTGTACTTTGCAGCGATTCATAAGACAAATATTTATGCTCTCAGAGAATGAGGCCTCACCCCAACAAGGCAACATGGTGTTCTCTCAAACTACTGCAAGTCAGCAGAGATAGTTTTTAAAGCTAAATTAATAGGACATGTTTAAATAGCTCCCCTTCTCCAGTAACATAAAAAATTATATCTGCCTTATCTGTAGTGTGATTGTTTCCTTATCAGGCTGTCCTTGTTTAGAGATATGTTTGGCTTATCTTTACTAGGACTTGGTCGATGTGATGAGCCATGATCTCACAGAATGGAGCGTTGGACCACCACCACACCTTAAAACAAATTGATTCACTAGCTTTTTTAAGTTGTTTGCCAGCTACAACCATCTCTCACCAGTGGTCCTACCCTTGTTTCGGAAGAGAGGCATATTCAAAAGAGTCTTCTGCACTCCCTCTGCCGAAGGCGGATATGTCCTTCTTCGTTTTCACTATATTTTTAATACGCTATTGGTGAGAATCAAAAAGATTTCCTTTACATTTTTTTTCTTTTTCAGATGACGCGAGATTTCAAAAGGAACTCCTTTGGGTTGATGAAATGGACGTCATATCCGTTTTGCTTGAAGTTCTTCAAAAACTGAACATCACTCATTTGCGTCTTCACATTTTAGGCGAAGGTAACCCTGGTTTTTTAGACATATAATAAAGGGGATATCGTTTCAAATGGCAGGGATGGGTATTCATTTGATGATGAAAGAAGAGATATAAATAGAAGGCTAATGAAATAATATTATATTTAAATTAGGGATGGCAACGTGAGATAAAAGGAAAAAAACTATCAGACCCTTGCTAAGATATAAAGGGAATGATGAATGGGAGGGATCGAAAGCACAGTCGTGAAAGTTAGAACAAATCGAGAATACGATGGTAGAGTGTAGTAAAGAAGAGGTTGAAATACATACGTATACGTGCCATTGTTTGTGTTATAAGCCAACCGATTGATCAAACAATTACAGAAGAAGCAGCGTCTGGCAAGCATATGGTGTTAAGAGGAGGTCAAGCTTAAATTGTTTACAGTTAGTTTCCTTTTATTAAACTGACCGAATTAGTACATTGTTAAGTCCTATTTTGGAGTTCCATCCTCACATGGCGAAATTTCAGCGTTAAAATCATATCTTTACCAGGAAGGGAGATATTAATGGCTGCTCTTTGGTCCAACTTCATATCGACGACCTTTATCGACCTACTTCAACATCACGTGTCGCACGGTAAGAACCCTGCAACTGGTAATTCCGATTTAGAATTCTTAAAGGGAGTGGCTTATTGATTATTATAGTAGGAAATGTCATTTTTTTTAATGTCGCCACCCTTGCTGAATAACGCCTTTTCTTTGTTTACTTCTGCCATCAGCCGCTGTCAAGGACGAAGGCATGGAAATGAACCTGGTCGTCGGTCCGCACCAAATTATTGCTCGTGCAACTAAAAAGGTGACCTTTATTTATATCATTTATTTCATTTATGTCGAAGAGATGAAAGAAAAGATGACTTGGGAGCTATAGGGACCGTATCTCCTCTGAAACTAACCCTGCTCCGCAATGGTAGAAGCTAAGTTCAATTGGTTCTTTTAAACCTCAAAGTTACGGTTAATTTCAGAAAGTAGGAAAACTGCGCTCATAGGTTATTTGACTAAAATAAAGCTGCGAATTTTCAATAATAATGATAACCACTTTCCCATCTTTAAAGCAGGTGCAAATTAACAAACGAAAAACTACCAACTTTCTCCCCCACTCTTTTACCCTAGCATTGCTAAACCACCCATCCATTTACCCCAGGGTAAATTGGTTCTTGTGGAAATGGAAACTTTTGCTATGTCGCACCGTGTCAAGTCAAAGATTATACCTTGGCAGAGGAGGGTAAGCCCTTTTCTTAATAATCCCCATCCTCTCACAACTATCAAACACAATATCATTCGCTTACATCTAGGTTATCTCTTTCTCACTTATACCTAGGTCATCTCTTTCTCACTTACACCTATGTCATCTCTTTCTCAAACACTGATTTATAAGAGTAATCCACCTTTTACACAGCCTTCCAATTCTTCCCACACCTCTACCCTACTCTCATATATTCTATTTTCCACTTTTTCTTTACACCTTTCCTTACACCACACAAATCTTTAAACACAGGTCTTTCACTCTATCAAATCTTTAAACACAGGTCTTTCACTCTATCAACTCTTCGCACATAAACATTCATCTCAAATTCTCAATCTGCAGTGTTCTCATTCCCTATCTCTTCCTTTTATTTTATGCCACAATCTCACTTCCACATATAAACATTGTCATCAGCATACTCTTATGCAGTTTCATGGCGCATTCAAACTCATCCTCCTGAATATTTCTTACTATTCAAAATCTAGAAGTCGCAGTCAGTCTCATTTGTACTACTAATATTCACCACACACAAAATATTTAAAACAAATTTAAAACCACCTGAATAGTATCTAACATCATACCTCACACATGCCATGTCAAACGCTTCGAGCGATATTTGCAAATTCTTCTCACTCTCATCCACCAGCACAAGGTCAATAGAATCTTCCAATATAAGTAGAAACCATTTTTCACCATAACTCATCAATCTCACATCTCTCATTCTTATTTGCACTTCTCTTAGCGCTCCATAAGTATATATATATATATATATATATATATATATATATATATATATATATATATATATATATGGCATGAAAGACTCGACGTATAGGTGAGAATGGATGGGGAGAAAGAAAAGTCCAGACACTACACAGAGCTCTTTATTGACGTTTCGCCTCTTGGCTTCCTCAGAATGGAAGCCAAGAGGCGAAACGTCAATAAAGAGCTCTGTGTAGTGTCTGGACTTTTCTTTCTCCCCATCCATTCTCACATATATATATATATATATATATATATATATATATATATATATATATATATATATATATATATTAAATAGTCATGTCCATATCGCTTACTTTTTCTTAATACTCCCACTTACATCGAGCGATTTCACTTAAACCGCATATCTAAATTCAAACATAAACACTTTCTACACTATTCTTCCCTTATCAAACTCAATCCATATAATCCTATAATCTGTCGTAATGCATCTCTAGTCTACATAGTCATACTTCTTCTCCACATCCATAGATCCAGCATACACCTTTCAAGTCTTATTCCGTGTCTTCTCAGCTAGCATTCTTAATGCAAATACTAGATCCACACACAGCCTTCTTGCCCTAAGCCCAGCTTGCTTATACCCTATCCTTCCCTCAGTTATCTTTCAAACATGTCCAATCACAATCTTTTCCTGAACTTTGCATACAATCCTATAGTTGTGACCCGAAACAACCAAATTTCGACACCTAAACAACACTGTAACATCCTCATAAAACACTTCCAGCATTATCTTTCTCCCCCACACAGACAAATCTACATAATAAAGAAAAGCCAGCCTTATTTAATACAGATAATGGATCTTAAGACATCAAATCCCTCAAAATATCCAAAACCACCTGCCCGGACAACATATACCTCAAACACCTTGGCAACTCTACAATCTCCGTCATCACACAAATTTTCAACCACTCCTGGCTAAATAACACGATCTTTTCAATCTGGAAAAGGCCACATCATGCCGATACTCAAGCCAGGTAAACTCCTAATACAACTCATACCACCTCATCTCACTACTGACAAGTGGGCTGTACACTTGCAAAATTAATACACAAAAAAATGGGTCAAAATATCCATCTATCTTAAACACAGCACGGTTTTCGAAAAGACTATTCAAAAAGACACTCCTCACTGACTGCACACACCACATAATCGATGACTTCAACAATCACTTACCTCACTCAAGCACAATCCTCGCTGCTATAGGCTCAAAATAAGCCTTCGATACAGTACCAAAACCCATACACAAAAATCCTGAACACCACCCTCCCTAGCAACGACACAAAAATGGCTAACAAACTTTATCTGCGGCAGAAAAGGCCAAGTAACACAGTTCACACAAATCAAGACTCCAGCCGCTTTACAATGACGTCCCCCAAGTAGCCATACTCTCATTCTTACTAATCAACATATTCACACACGACATTAGAGAACCACACTCCCCCAAATACCTAAAACAAGTCCTACGCGGATGATATCTCAATCACTGCACAGCCGCCATCATTACATACAGAAAGGAAACCACTCCAACAAAACATACATAAACGCACTATAGCACTGGATCACACAAAAATCGCATGGCAGCCTCAGTATCCAAATCACACTGTTTACTACAGACTATCACGAATCAAATAAACACACCAAATCAGACTAAACGGACACTTTATCCCAAACAAACTTTCTACACTCTGGTAATCACACTGGACACTCACATGACATTTAAAACTCACGTCACCAACATGACAAACAAGGACATAAAGAAAATTATCACCCTCAGAGCACTATCAAACATCACTTTTGGGCAACAGAAGAAGACACACCAAAATATACATGCAATTCATCTGTAACACTCTTAATTACTCAGCGTCAGTATTGTACCCAACCATCGCTAAATCCTATGCAAACAAGCTCTAGACTGATCAGGATAACGAACTCAGAGTCACAAGGGATGCACTAGAACAACCTCTTGCCAACATCTACAGCCTCGGCCAAAAGTTTTCTGAAACCTCGGGAATTTTAGGATGCCAAGACATCTATCATTAGCAACAAATAAAAGATAAGCAGATGAAGCTCGGTGAAAATTACAGCAACACCAACAGATACAGGATACTTAATAGCGTGTCGAGCGTCCCTTGGCAATGACGAAAGTATTTATTCTTCGAAGTATGCTCTATCTCCACGACGGTGTGACACCTAAGGGGTGTAATGTTGGCCCACTCATCGGTGATGACTTCCTCCACTTTCGAATTGGAGCCTAGATAACGACGACTGTCGGCCTCGATCTAAGAGGATTTCTTTACGGAGACCTACCCGCGAAAAAATTGAGATGAGGGCTTCGGCACACGAAATACTGTCTATATTTCGTAGAGCTACAGCGTTGGGAAACCGCGTGGCGCAGTCTACCAACGTCAATATATACGAGTGTCCTTCGCTCGAAGGGGGGTAAATGGGTCCCAACAAATCAATTGCTACTCGGAGGAAGGGTTCGGTAATAACTGGAGTTTTCTGTAAAGGAACTGGTAGGATTTTTCCTTTAGCGTTGGCCTTTTCGCACACAGCACACGACTGGCACTATACGGTGATCTCCTTACCGGCGCCGTCCAATAAAGGTATTTAAAAATCCTTTGCGCCGTTTTATTATGACTGAAATGTCCAGCCAATAAGCCATCGTGGACTATTTTTAATATACGTGTGATGTATGATCGGGGGAGGCATAGACATTTATCCGCTTGAGGGATTTCTTCGACCGCCGCTCGGAAGAGTAGTGAGTTTACTGTCACATACTTTATCTGCTTGTTTCCGCGCACTGACTTAATTTTCCGCTCGCCCCTTTATCCCACAGGGACTGAGAGCCGCACATTCTTTTTGTGCGGTCGCGAAAGCTTGAGAATTGAGCTCTTCGTATTCTGGGTGATCCAGAGGAAATTGAGGGGTCAGAGGCAAGGCTCTCTTAGCTGCTTGTATCCTCGTGACTACGGGCTGAGCTACTATTGTTGGGGAGAGTTGGGTGCTCTGCCCTATCATAACTTAACAGAATTTGATCGATGCGGCCACCACTTTGGTCAAACCGTTAAAGCATTGGCATTGGATGTGGCATCGGACGACGGGAAATTGATTTGCTCTACCAAGGAAGCCTTGAACGATGGCAAATCTCTTATGATTTGGGCTGACGGGGGTAAGCAATTTGTCGCTTACCACTATACAAGTACACCCTGTATTTCACACCAAAGTTGAGACTCTGCAACCATTTACTGCACCTGTTTCGAGCTTTAATCCTCCCGGTGAGCTTTTGTTAAATATAAAGTTCATTTGTTCCGGGGCGTTCGCCGTGGATGAAGGAGGTGTGGCAGCAGGGGTTTGTTTTGGGGAACTATGGCTGTGACATTATGTACTTGTTGTGCCGAGGTAGTTCTAAGCTGGGATTTCTGCTCGCAGTGGTAAATCAAATGTCCCGGTGACCCACAATTATAACAAGTAATGAGGTTTCTGGGATATGCTACTGACGAAGGAAGAGCACTAAGCTGGATTGGTTCCCAGTGTTATCCCATTGTGAGAAAAACCTGGGCTTGGAAGGTTCTGAGTTCCTTCCAAACTTAAGGGGTTTCTTTATTTGGGGTTTCAGAGGGTACCCATTTTGGGGGGAACGAGGGCTTGTTCTTTTTTCCCTCTCTCGGATATAACAGGTGGTTTGACGAGTGTAAATCGGCTTTGGACAAACAATCGTCAAAGGACTCGGCTCTCCTGTCCTTGACAAAGGCCCTTAATTCTGGAGGCAGGGTGCATAACAGTTGGTCCTTCAGTATGAAGTTGACGAGTGAGTCGAAATCGTTTTTCACTTTAGCTGAATCCAACTAAAATTGGAGGTGCCTTCTGAGGATAACCCCAAACTACCGGTAGGTTTGTCCGGGCTGAACCCTAGCCTGCCTAAATTTTAATCGATAATCTTCAGGATTTAGATTAATGGCGCCCAGTAGTTCTGCTTTGAGGTAGAGTAGTCTACTGATGCTTCTGCAGGAAGGAATACAAATATATCTCGTAAACACACACTGAGAAGAGGGAGTAGTCTGGCGATACCGTCTGTTTCGATATCCCAGTGGTTCACTTTAAAAATCTTTTCGAAGTGCGAGAGATACGCGATAGGTCGTCCTCGTCCTTGTACGCTGGAAGCTTCATAGTTAGGGCCTGAGATGTCCCAGGCCTGGATCCCACGGACTGTACTTCCCCTTGGTTCTTGCTCAAGACTCTCTCGTATTCTCGTATCTTTTCCCTTTCTTCTGCCTTCCTTTGAGCTTCTTCTCTCTTTCCGCTTCCATCTGTATCCTTCTCTCTTCTGTTAAGCCTCTCTTTGCGCTTCTTCTTTCCATACTTCCTCTTCCGTCCTTTCTTGATCTTGGACGTAGGCAATGAGTTCTTTGCCCGTTAGTCCAATAATTTGGCATTGTTCGTGGAACATTTCAAACGAAGACATTCTGGCTATGTTCGTCGAAACCTCACCTCTGTAACGAACGTTACGTATGCAACTTTGAGTCACTTGGCCTTTCCTACCATAACCTTACCTTTCTCTGAACCTCTTAATTGAATTATCCCTGTCCAAAAACAAAACAAAACCCCCTTCGTTAAATTAGCTCTCTTACTTGTCTAAATACATTCTCCTGAATCTTTAAGACCTGTTTTGATTCATCCTTATTTAAATTTACCTCGAACGGGTTGGCAATTATTTGTTCTTAGCAAGGGCTTTTGAGATAATCTTACACTTGGGTTCTTCTGAAGTAACCGCAATAACCTGATACCACTTAAATATGTCGTGGGTTAGTCGAGTTTAATTTTTTTTTATGATTAATAAAGTAGGTTGCACGTTCGTACTCCCAATGATCGCTTCAGGATAGATCTCTAAGAACGCTTTTCTTATTTTTATTCTATTGAATAAATGTAAAGGGGAGTTCTCTCCTTAATATACTAAATACTGCCAACGCAACTCGTTCAAAGATAATTTAGACACTTCAACCAAAATAGACATTCAGTGTATATTTATCAACTCAAACAAAATAATATATACACGTACAAAATGCAACTTAAAAATGGTTCTTAAGTCACGTTACTGACACTCGGTTTCTGGTTGCCTTAAGAGAGAACAATTTACTTTTAAAAAATTCGTCTTTAAGATATACAAATAATCTAAGTTAAACGCATGGGGAGATGAAAATGGAATTGGTTACTCACATAAGGTAGTTGGGTTTACCCGGCGAATCCAAATGAAATACCTTCATTCAAATATTGCCAGGAGAGGCGTTGTGAGTGTAGTTTATTTATTTGCTTCTCAATAGAGGGCGTTACTTCGAACAAGGGGTGGACGAGTGACGTCACGCGCAATTTCGAGGCGACGGAGGAGAAGGAGCCAAAAAAAACGCCGATTGAAGAGGTGATGCGTCGGGCGTTTATGACCATGAAAAGGTTTTCTCAGACGAGGCTTGAAGTTGGCCGTATGATTTTATAGAGATTTGGTTTCGCTGGTAGAGTTTTTCTTTTAGGTAAGAAATCTATCTAGTTTAGGGTGTCAAACTCAGATAGGGTAAGATCACTTGACGATCTTTGGTAATCGAACTGTGCCGACGGTACTTGGAGGTAAGGTTACTTGACGGTCCTTGGCAATCGAACTTTGCCGATTATGCTTGGTACAATCTGGTATTGCCCAAGAAAATGAAAGTCCTTCTTAATTTGCCAGGGGAATTCTATCCCGGAAAGTTCTTATCGATGTCATGACGAAACGTAAAAAAGTCTTCTTTTTTTCCTGACGAACAGTTTTATACTAGAATTACTCCCGTGGTGTATAGGGGGGGGGATAGCAAGGGGAGTCCCGAGGGTGCCCTGGCTTTTGGGCGTCTGTTATTTCTCTTCTTAGACATTTTGAACCTAGGGAAACTGGATCTCATGTTGAATCGACAAAAGTGGGTATCAATTCAGCCGTGCTTGGCGTCGTGACGCTGTGGGAGAGCGTAATACGAAATTAACAGTTTGAATTTTTGACTTGTGTGATTATAAATACGCCCTCGGAGGGTAGGCCTTTTGAGCAGAGGTCAGGAATAACTGTCTCCTAAATTTACCATTTTTATGTTACTTGTATGTTACCGGAGACTGGGTAGAGTGGCTTAGAGAAACCCAAGTGGGTTTTGCTTTTCTTTCATTTTTTTTTTCGCCATGGGAAAGACCTCGATATATATATATATATATATATATATATATATATATATATATATATATATATATATATATATATATATATATATATATATACAGTACAAGAGGAATAAGAATTGGACGCGAATGAGCAAATGAGACAAGAAATCGGAGGGGGGTTTTTTTAAAGCAAGAGAGATGGACATTAGAAGAATTCAGAATCAAAGGGAGCAGAGGGCGGAACAGTGAAGGCGATCCTTTACCGAGGAGACAGAAATAACGCCAGGGGAAAAAGTTTTGAATTCCTGGCCGGCACTCGAACCCGGGTCTGCTGATTGCCGGTCAGATGCTTTACCGCTAAGCTACCAGGCACAGTAACTATATTTCGCCCAAAGCGTTACCCCATCAAACCCAGTATCTCCCTAAGCTAGGAACATCCAAGGAGTTTTTATACCACATCCTCTTACCCGCTCACAATTTAAAGGCTCACTGTCCATGTCACATACAAAGAAGGAGAAACTACAGGATCTACAGGGCTATGCCATTTTTATTTTCTGTCTTTCGAATAAAATTTGAAGACATGGACAGTGAGCCTTTTAATTGTGAGCGGGTAAGAGAATGTGGTATAAAAATTTTTTGGAGGTTCCTAGCTTAGGGAGATACTGGGTTTGATGGGGTAACGCTTTGGGCAAAATATAATTACTGTGCCTGGTAGCTTCAGCGGTAAAGCATCTGACCGGCAATCAGCAGACCCGGGTTCGAGTCCCGGCCAGGAATTCAAAACTTTTTCCCCTGGCGTTATTTCTGTCTTCTCGGTAAAGGATCGCCTACACTGTTCCGCCCTCTGCTCCCTTTGATTCTGGATTCCTCTAATGTCCCTCTGTCTTGCCTTTTAAAAAAAACTCCGGTTTCAAGTCTCATTTGTTCATTCGCGTCCAATTTATATTCCTCTTGTAGTATATGTATTTATAGTCGGCTACACCAGGTGTCTGCATCTTTCTTTCTGCCTTCAAATTTTATTTGAAAGAAAGAAAATAAAAATGGCATAGCCCTGCGGTGGTTGTATAATCACCCGCAGTTCCTGTAGATGCTCCTTCTTTGTATATATATATATATATATATATATATATATATATATATATATATATATATATATATATATATATATATTCGCAACTTCTTAAATGCCTCGGTTAACTCGTATATCTCTACAGTGGCGACGGGATCGCATTTCCCCAGCCAAAAATTCCCGCCGCCCTAACAAGGCCCACTCGGTTGTTCAAATAGAGGATATTGAGGGAAGAGTCTAATTTTAACTTTATTAAGACAATAATGGGAAATAAATAAAAAACCTTTTTTAATCACAGCCATCGAAAAATACTATTATAACCTTATAACCTAAGCCCAAAATGATTAAATATATATATATATATATATATATATATATATATATATATATATATATATAGAGAGAGAGAGAGAGAGAGAGAGAGAGAGAGAGAGAGAGAGAGAGAAGAGAGAGAGAGAGATATATATGCGTATGTAGATGGGTTGTAGCCTTTCTTGAATGCAAATTTTATTAAAGACCATGGTGTATTTCGCCTTAGTTAATTTCCTTTGGCAACTTTCTATTCCTCTAACTGTCTTTTTTATTCCATCTCGTAGATGGTAGATCACTTGTCCTGTATTCATCTCTCTTTTAACTGAATGGGTTTGGTAAAAACCAAACTAAATTGCTGAGCTTTCGATCTTATTCGATCATCTTCGGAGCTTCTTGATATATTCTTTTCTCCTTTACCAATGAAACGTGGAGTCAGAATCAGACTGAATGAAAGAAAACGGTTTTTCGGGGATATTTATTCCGCCTAGTTGATCTTAACGTTAGAGGAAACGAGCCAATCCGGTGAGTGGAATGTTAAAACAACTTTAATGTTCGATTCCAGCTTAACGCTTGACTATTGATGGCCGGCTTTTCTTCGTTTATTAAAATGGCTTCTAATCTGTTATATTTGTATGTAATGAGAGCATAAATGCACCGCAGATAATATCTTTCAATTTAAACTCAAATTATATGGCTGTTTTCCAAAACATTATTCTCATTTTGTGACTGCTACAGTGCATTGTTTCGAAAATTTTATATCATTCGAGATTAAGAGACCTAATTCGTTTTCCAAGTAAATTATTTAATATTAAAATACCCATATTGTAATCTCGTCGGAGATTATCATGACCTATGTGCATTATTTTTCACACTTGTTCACGTTAAATTGCATCTGCCACCTCTCCAAACATTTGACTAAACTATGCATTTTTTTTTCACTTTCCACAGTCACTTTATTTTGTCCTAGGTCCTAGATTCGTGCTATGAGAACTTTGGAAATCTTACACAATAAATTCGTTTCAAGATCGTTTAAATAATTAAAATAAGCAAGTGTCCGAAAACAGAACCCTGAGGAACCCGCTAGTGACCGATAACCAGGATAACTTGTAATTGATGCTCCTATACTTTGAGTCTCATATTTAGTACTAGCAGCAATAGTGGTTTCCGAATAGTAGCTCTCTATTTTGGAAGAATTCACTGACGACTAAGACACTAATATCCAACAAACTGGTCCTTGGCGCAAAGTTAACCTACTGACAAAAAATGTCATAAATAACTTCAAGTCCTTAAACATTTTTTGTAATGTGTAAGAATTTTTGGGGGCGTGTGCCTGTAGATTTCTCCCTTTCTATCGTTCGTCTACCTACCCTTCTTCCGTCTATCTGCCCTTCTTTGGTCTGTCGCACTCTTTGTCTGTCTATCTCTCACGTGTTTAAATGTTTTTCCTTAGTCTAAGATCTGTGGTGGACATTTATGACTACTTGAAACCTTGTTTAACGACCGCGCTTAAATGTACATTTGGAGCATGTACTGCCGGGTTAAGGGTCCTGGTCTGGATGGTGGGTAACGTTTACAACTCCCCACGTTACTTGAGGCTGGTACACGGGAAGGGGCCTTATCAGGCATTAAACATTTGCTAAGAAAATTCATTAGGCCAAAACACTCGTTTTCGGGGTGCACCCTCTTATCACGGAGAGGAAAAGGATCAACATGGCCTTCAAAATACCCTTCATAGTCTTACGCTTACCCCTCTTACCTTTTAAATTGACTTCCTATCAAGTAAGTATTTTTAATATTTTATTTTCGCGGTAAAGATATTTAAGCTCATTACGAGAATCAGATGAGTGTTTAGTTTCATTTTATTTGTCGTGGTGTATCCATTTATAGTCAAATATTTTACGTTGCAGAAAACTTTAGTTCTCTTGCATGTACCTTCAGATCAGACTTATTCCAAAACTATCGATCCAAATATTTCCTACTTCAAAGTCCTTTCAAAAACAGTAAAGATTACCTCCTACATCGGAGGAGTCAATAATAACGAATTGGACTAACAAATTTTCGAAAATAACAAGTATGAGATATGGCAAAATATCCGCCTCCTTCAGAACTTACAAACAATTCACCCGATGATAATATTTAAATTATGTTTAATAGTGATTAATTATCGCCATCTCTTTTACAGTTACGCAAACTCATTGTAATACCTACTGACGCAAGATCCGGACTGGACGACTGGTTAACGGATCTTCCTCTTGGAATACAACTGCTGCTGATTCAGAAGGACATTTGTCGCAGCAGTGTAAGAAATGGATACTGGGCGCTTCACAAGATTGTTTTAAGTGTAAACCTGGTTGTACTCACAATACCATTACAAGGTTAAGACTCAATACGTGGTCGGGTGGTAGATTTACGAATATTTGATGCTCAATTAACAAAGTTTGAAGTATCAAAATATAGTAAAAGCTAAAAGATGAACAGGAAATATTTGTTATCGCGCTATAAAAAAGGGAATATTGTTGTCTATGGGAGCATTGAAAAAAGATGCAAGCTAAGGGACGAGCCAAATGAAACACCGAGTTCTCAAAATCTCCATGCATTTATTTATGGTTAAATAAAAAGATGCCTGTGTAATCCCACGAAGTAAACGATGGAATTAATAGAATATATATTAATATAAATTTCAAACAAACACAGTGTGAAAGGCTGGAACCGGAATTTGAAAGAGCTCTTAAATATACTTTTACACAGAGCATAAGGGTTGATTGTTAAAATGAATATAATTTTGACCTTCCATACGGAAATTGGGTTTGTAGGGTAAAGAGAGCTTACGACGAGCTTTAGAATTGCCTGCAAACTATGATAGCCAATGTTGAGAAAACGAACATTACATTATATTCCAAAGCACTATTGTAAATGACCAGAGACTTGCAGGTTTATATATATATATATATATATATATATATATATATATATAGAGAGAGAGAGAGAGAGAGAGTAAAAATAAAGATTTACGTAAGCTAGTCCTTATGGTTCTAAGTTTTAATAATAATAAGAGAACCAGAGCAACAGAAAATAGATGCAATATTCTAATTTATCGATACAACAACGTTTCGAGGGCAAGCTTTATCATTAAGGTACTGTAAAAAATGCAAGAACATCTAATTTAGGGCAATACAATACGTCCCTATTGTTTAATCAGACATTTTCAATCTTGTAAGTACAAAACAAATGTTAAAGGGGGCTCATTTGACGAGTAAGGAGCGGGGAACGGATGAAATTTGGTCATTGGGGGGAGGGTTAGATTTGAAAATGTATAATGATTCAAGAAGGTGTAGGTAGTTTAGGTTATTTGCAGAGGAAAGTAATGAAAACTGGTCGATTTGGCCAGCAGGTGACCTGTTCTGCATAACCTTCCAGCGTGCCGTTCAACTCTCAAATGAAGAGTTGGGCTCGTTGAACCGATGTAGGTTACGACGCACGACACACACTTTGATTGATAAATAAGAGAGGAACACCAAGCAAATGAAAATGTGTTTTTGTAACGAAAGAGTGAGCCGATTATATAGCTATTTGGCTTCCTGGCTTTGAATCTGCCCACGTGAATTTCTTCCGTCTTTTATAGACGTTTTATTGACGAATGACTAATCATGTAAGAACATAGTCTAAAATTTTTGGAATTTATTAACCACCGACACCCAAACATAACATTCACAATGTAATTAGAAAACAATGGCTCCCTGCCTTATTAACACACCGAATTAAGTCGCACTATCACTGGCCTTTCCTCTACCGTATACCGCAAACCCACCTTTACCATCTTCGAAACGAGCTTCTTCAGTTTCATTCCTCCTTTGTTTTATCTCAACTCTATTAATACCCTTCTCCAAAGAACCACGACCAATACGCTAATCCAATTTTGGTCGCTACCCTTCTTTGGGACATAAACCTAATAAATGACCACCGTAATCTGCTTCATAAATCCAGAAACACTTCCTATTTTTTTGATAAAAAGATAATCACACTTAATAGCTATACAATTGGCTCACTCTTTTATTACAAAGAGAACCTTCCATTTGCCTGCCACTCCTCTCTTATTTATCAATTGAAGTGTGTGTCGTGCGTCGTAACCTACATCGGTTCAACGAGCCGAACTCTTCTTTCGAGGGTTATAACAGCGCGATGGAAGGTCATGAAGAACCGGTTTCCCACTGGCCAAACTCGACCATTCTACAATAAGACTCCATGATGAAACTTGCAATTCTCAGGTAAACATCGAGCAATTCTCATTACTTTCATCGTAAACGAGATGCGCATCCGTGATTATACATTTTGAAAACTTACTCTTCCCCTTCAGTGACCAAACTTTATCCGTTCTGTTACTCGTTAAATGCACCATACTTTACCATTAGTTTTGTACTTACAAGATTTATTTACAGTATCGTGATGATGAGGCTGGCCCTCGAATCTCTCTCTCTCTCTCTCTCTCTCTCTCTCTCTCTCTCTCTCTCTCTCTCTCTATATATATATATATATATATATATATATATATATATATATATATATATATATATATATATATATATATATATATATATGGAGAAGTGATACACAGAAACAAGAGAGAAGAGATCCTACTGGAGGTGACCCCCGAGAAAAATCAAAGAGCAAAAAACATTGGCCGACAAGGACTCGAACCTCAGACCTCTGGTTATCTAGACTAATGTTGTACCGACTGAACAACGGAACACGTAAGCCATGACAACGCATTTCATTAATTTAACTTTTTCGTTCGCACCTCCAAAGACCACCGTTCAAATGAAAACGTGCCTTTAAGGACGGGGTCACCTCCAGTAGGATCTCTTCTCTTTTGTTTCTGTTTATCACTTCTCCACACATACTGTTATCGAGCGTTTAAGTTTAGTGGTGGATGCGTGCTAGTTTGCGTGCCAACCACACCGGCCGATAGCTTTCGGTCGCTCAAAGAAGGGATGTCGGGCTTTTAAAACTGTATCTTCTCCGTCCTTACAGGCACGGTTTAATTTGAGCGGTAGTCTTTGGAGGTACGAACGAAAAAGTTAAATTGATGAAATGCGTTGGCATGGCTCATGTGTCTCGTTAGCTCAGTCGTTAGAGCACTGGTCTAAATAACCAGAGGTTTGAGGTTCGACTCCTTGTCAAGCAATGTTCTTTTCTCGAAGTCACCTCCAGTCGGATCTCTTCTCTCTTGTTTCTGTGTATCACTTCTCCACACACTGTTATCAAGCGTTTAAGCTTGGGGGTGGATGCGTGCTAGTTTGCGCGCCAACCACACCGGCCGATGTAGCTTTCGGTAGCTCAAAGAAGGTAAATCGGGCTTTTACAACTATATATATATATATATATATATATATATATATATATATATATATATATAAGTGAAAGAACTCAATAGCGAGTTGTGATAACTGATAGTGAAACCAATGTACAGGAGCATTGAATTTATTTACGAGACTAGTTTCGGTATGGTATGAAATCTATCATACTGAGAAGGGAATGGATATAAAAGTCGCTACACAGCAACAAAATTAGGGCAAAGGAAAGTAAAGGAGAAGAAGGTCATTAATAAGGGGGTGTGGTTCTGAGATCATTAACTATACTGTTTACTATCAGGCTTCGGGCATAGGAGCTACATACATTCAAATTTTCTTTTACGGAAATCTTTAAAATTGTATATTATTTGGGACTTCGCATAATCTATTTGGTGGTTGAAAATTGCTACTGTGAACCTGATCGTAAACAGTTAATGATCTCTGAACCACACTCTGACTGAGTAAGAACCTTTTTCTCCTTTTTAGTCGCGAGCGACTCTATATCTCACTATGTCGGTCGGTGCTCCGTCGGTCTCCGTTTTTCTTTGTCGTTATTTTCGTAATAACATCAGAACTATTCGACCAATTTTAACCATATTTGAAAGCCCCATGTTGTTTTTTTCATTCTTTTTCGAATAATATAATTGTCAAGGTCCTCCCAAGGTTAGCTAGGGAATTATTTTGTCTTGACAATACATCTTAACTATTCAGCAGATTCTAACGAAATTTGAAAACCCGATGTTGTTTTACATTCTCTTTCGAATTAGATAATTGCCAATGTCCTCATGGGGTTAGTCCGGGAATTATTGAAAGTTTTGAAGGTCGTAAAGTAAAAAAATCAGTATTAGTGAGAGCACGCGACTTTGGCCAGCATACCTTGTTTTTCCTTTGTCCTGGTTTTGAGGCTGTGTAAGCGAGTTTTATATATATTCTCTTCTCAGTATGGTAAATTTCATACTGAAACTAGTCTCGTGAATAAATTCAATGCTCCTGTACAGTGGTTTCACTATCAGTTATCACAACTCGCTATTGAGTTCTTTCACTTATATATATATATATATATATATAATTTCACCAGGAATGAGAGTACATAAAATGCGGAGAAATTCATCTTCATTTATTTGGGATAAACAACGTTTCGAGCTGTCCGCTCATCTTCGCGTTATATGATATAAAGGAATACATAATTTACAATGAATTATAATATTACAAAAATTTGTCTAGAAATTAGAATATTAAAAGTGTTGACAAATATCTACTAAACGAGACTTTTTCTATAATGCAAAACCTAAGAAAATACATAATTTATAATGAGTTAGGATATTTACAAATCCTAGAGGAATACCAGGGAGAACCATCAAAACACTCACCATCGTTGGTCTGAATCTAGAGAGAAGTGGGTAGGGGGGGATTGAAGTGGACATAGGTAAGATTGTATTGGTAGTAGAGTTATGTCATAAGTAGGGAAGCAGCGGACGAGTCACAATTAAGACTAGGGGCACGGGATTTAATATAAAGGGACTCTAGTATTCTTAAGCTTTGTTCATTGTTGTCCTGATCTATTATTGTAAAATTAACTATAGTTATATCCGCATTGCATTTGATTGCATGTGGTCTGATAGGGGATGGTTCTTTATGATTAAGTGGTTTTACTGTACTGGCGCTGATGTCCTCTTCAATCCCCCCTCCCCACTTCTCTCTGGAGTCAGACCAACAATGGTGAGTGTTTTGATGGTACTCCCTTATTCCTCTAGGATTTTTATATTTTAACTCATTATAAATTATGTATTTTCTTAGGTTTTATAGAAATAATAAAAGTCTCTCTTTTTGTAGATATTTGTCAACACTTTCAATATTCTAATTTATAGACAAATTTTTTAATATTATAATTCATTGTAAATTATGTATTCCTTTATACCATAGAACCCGAAGATGAGCGGACAGCTCGAAACGTTGTTTATCCCAAATAAATGAAGATGAATTTCTCCGCATTTTATGTACTCTCATTCCTGGTGAAATTAAAGATTCGTCTGACTAGCAGCAACCATATTGATTATATATATATATATATATATATATATATATATATATATATATATATATATATATATATATATATATATATAATATATATATATATATATATATATTTGTTGAAAACCCGACATTCCTTCTTTGAGCGACCGAAAGCAATCGGCCGGTGTGGTTGGCGCTCAAACTAGCACTCATCGGGTATTACATTAATTTCTCTTATTTCCTATTTTATACAGCCGCGGACACTAACTCATAAACAATCGTTTTTCTGCACACGAAATGTTCAAATTTCTTTTTGACCGATGAATAATTAGAAGAACTGAAAATTAAATAAAACGACGAAAAAAGGATAGAGCAACCCAACCAAAACCAGTAACTACACTCCTATTCACCTAATGCAATGGGCTTTTTAAGACACACCGTCCAGTGAGGAGAGAAAAAATTAACTGAATACTTAGAGACGAGGGTCGGCCGAGGACTAAGTAGTGATTGCGGTTGATTCTTTCTCTGCCTCACAAATCAAAGTTAAGTGGTTCGAAAGAAATATTAAAAGAAGAGTTTTGAATATTTGATGACGTGCTGGGGAGAACCGAACTTTTAGGTTACCATAAAAAAGTTGCCTAAAATTTAAGTTTAGGAAATATGACATTAAAACTCCAATACAGTTTTTTGTTTCGATATTCTCTTACTTAAATTCCTAAGTGTAAATTGCTTGCAAAAACCCTCATGGGTTAAAATATTGTCCTTTAATCATCGAGTTTTTTCCTTTCTTCATCTTGTCTGGGGTCAGGTGCACATGTTCACAGATCGCTGTACTCGGTCGTTAATTCTAAAGTAAAGTTTAACATGTAAGAGAATTCACATATAGGTAAAACCGGAAGACCCCGTCTCGAAGGGTTTGTGAGGGAGGGAGGGGGGCGCCTTACACCCTTACATTTTTACCTCCGCCCCGGCCGACCGAAAATTATCCTACATACAACTCTTGGACGTCGTATCGACAACTTCTCTTGTGGCAGAAACTTCTAAATGTACCCCCTTTCCACTTTCACTCTTTTCACTTTGCCTCATTAAATATCGTCTCTTTCTCTCTTTTACCCCTTAAGTTTCCTTTATTTGTCCTGGGGATTCAAAACAAGTCACGGTAAGGTTTTCCTAACACATTTCCCGGCCTAGGTCAGTGAAGTTCTGTTTCTATTTCAAACTTATTTATGAGAATAATGTTTGTAAGGATCTTCAATTCAAACGTCAAAACACGCTTCCAACTAATTTAAACATTAACAAACACCCCCCCCCCCCCATTTGCGTCTGTGTCTTGTTTTAAACAACATAAATTAATGGGTTGAATTCCGGATTTAAAAATCCCTTAGGACAATTGATGAAGACACAAAATCATTTTTACAAGTCAGAATCTAATTAACCGATTACCACAATTTACTCTGAAATCAACCAGTACATAAACCTGTTTTTCAATCAAAAATCGTCAGAACTATCATATGAACTACTTTATATAACCAGGTGATAATTCTTGATTCCCAAGCTTGGAATGAAATATTTGTGGTCAAAATTGCATTACTCTTTAGGCAAAATGTAAAGAATAAATTAATATCAATGTGGGGAAGTAAAGAATAAAAGTAAAGAATAAATTAATATCAATGTGGGGAAGTAAAGAATAAAAGTAAAGGATAAATTAATATCAATATGGGGAAGTAAAGAATAAGAGTAAAGAATAAATTAATATTAATGTGGGGAAGTAAAGAATAAAAGTAAATGGTAAATTAATATCAATGTGGGGAAGTAAAGAATAAATTAATATCAATGTGGAAAAGTAAAGAATAAAAGTAAAGGGTAAATTAATATCAATGTGGGAAGTAAAGTATAAATTAATATCAATGTGGGGAAGTAAAGAATAAATTAATATCAATGTGGGAAAGTAAAGAATAAAAGTAAAGAATAAATTAATATCAATGTGGGGAAGTAAAGAATAAAAGTAAAGGATAAATTAATATCAATGTGGGGAAGTAAAGTATAAAAGTAAAGAATAAATTAATATCAATGTGTGGAAGTAAAGAATAAATTAATATCAATGTGAGGAAGTATTCTTTGGCGATTTAAAAAGAAAACAAACGAGGGCATCTTCGAAAAAATGTTTGTAAAGGGAGATTCGTTAAAAAGGGTGAAGAAAAGGAACCGAAAATTCCTGAATATCGGCGCAAATCCTTCTGTGTGAACATTGGGGCCAGTAGGCCACATGACTCTCCAAATGACAGCTGAAGCAGAGTTGCCCATGTTACCCCCGACGAACTCTCGCGGGGGAAGGGACAAGCGAATATGTTTAGGAGGTAGACCCCGATTATCAGCTAGGTTTTTTACTCTTCTCCCCTTTACAGCTCGAGTAGTATATAGAAGAGACTACTTGGATCATTCTAGACCGGGATGGGCCTTGATGAATAGAAATTAAGAAAAAGACCCGATGACTGGTCCAGGCTAAGATGTATTTTCCCTCTTGGAATAAAGAATATGAGGAAAGAGGAACATATGTAGCAGTATTACAAAATAACCTACACAAAGCTTGTGAATCAAGTATTAGAACTGTTAAGTCAAGTAATTCATCAGCTTTGCCAAGCTTACCCTCATAAAGAATAAGAGAGACTAGAAGTTAGCCGAAACGACCTAGACACTTATCGTATTTAGGCAATTTATACTTATCAACTTATGTCAGAGAATATCAAAACAAAAGGCAATCACGCTATGGTGTTTACGGTGTTAAAACATCTAATATAGTAGTAATAATAATAATATCAAAACAAAAGTACTATATTTGGGTTTCACTGCAACATTTATGACATTTACATTTTATGTTACCTTTGTTTCGTAACTTCAAAGTTAGATTTCCCGAACACGCCACTAAATATTAGAAACATTTCTTTTAGTATTTTTTCGAATCACTTAATCAGACAGGAAAGAAAGTTTAACAAAAACCCTCCGATATTTTTCAATAATTGAACAGAAAAGAAATCGACCACAATAACTACTTATTCATTGGTTCAAAAGAAATTTAGGGAAGAAAATCGACTGTCTAGGAGGAAATGCTACAACCTTACATTCAAGAGAGTTTGAGTGTCTCATCATTATAAATGATGCTAAAAGGCATCGGTAAATTAAGCACGGTAGATAGTTTTAGTTGTTATGCATAGGGTACATCCTAACTCAATTATATTTGTATAATCCAAGCAGGAAATATATCACCAAGTGAGAAAGAATAAAGGTATAGTATTAACAGCAAGAGAAACGGACTGAATGACACAGATTAGGATAAATACAAGGGATGACAATGCTATATCTTGGTATGCGAAATTATCTTGTTATGAGAGTATGTTTCAAGCCTCCATGAGCAACATCCTCTAATCCTCTAAAGAATGTCATTAAATGTCCCATATGAGTCTTACACTTCAGCCTTTTGCATCACTGATGTTTGCTTGAGAATTTTTTTTTGTTACCTTGTTTTCCAGTATTTATTTTCCTTATTTTTATTTATTCTATTTTTCTTCCTTCACTTGCCACCAAACTTTTTAATAACTTTTTTGATACAAACAAGCCTCTTTTCTCGTTTTAATATCTCAAATTTCTTTGTTCGTATTATTTTTAGGGACCGCTGCAATTTTATATCACCTCTATCATCATTCTGCAATGTATTCCTCCGATAAACCTTGCCCGTTCATTGGAAAGAAATGCTTCATTGTTCCACAGCACAAATGCCTCATCAAAGTGAAGAAGGCAGATCTGATGCCCGGCGGGAATTATCTGTTGTCCACAAAAGCGAGCTTCTTTCTCGAGTCAAGAACCCACCAAAAAGGACTCCAAAGGTTAAATCGGGAACTCTTGTCTCCGCTAGAAACTTTCAATGGAGCTTCTCTCACTCTCGCCATTGTGAAAGTAAGCCTAGAAAATCATGAAAAAGGGACTAATAGACAGGGATATTATGGAAATACGGACTAATAAACAGGGACAGTAAATAGTGTTCAATGCATTTTCGTTTCTTAGATTCAGTACTCGTTCTAATACTCTAACGACGGGTATTAATTGATGAAGAATATTAGTTGGTTCTGATGGTGGACTGGTGGTTTATGTTTATTTAGGTCTACCTCTCAATTAAAATAAACTAGATAACGCTTAGTTCCAGGAATACCCTGTACTAGACACAACTAGCCATCTCCCCTGCTATCATTACAAATTTTGAATCTAAAATATGTGGAAGTTCCAATTACCACTCTACGACGGTTTTTCACCCTGGCATGGTATCAAAACCATTACTAATACTATCCTATATAATTCACTACCCTTTAAACTATACTTTTCTAGTTTCGACCTGAACCTTAAATTTCAGGGATTTATGGAAATAATACCTATTCGTAAAGGATCGAAGACCATCCTAGTCGGCTGGTTGGGAAATGTGATGACTATCTTGGCGAAAGCACTGAACTTCAGGATCCAAATTAAGGAAGTGGTTGGGTTTGGATCTCTGACCGAGAATGGTACTTTCAATGGTGTCATCGGAGCTGTGGAACGCGAGGTAAGCCAAATGTGTTTAGGAGAAGAGACGTGCGTGTTGATTAGTCAAGCAAAATTTTACTTGCATTAGTCAATTTTTGATTTTCTAAATTTGACAGGAGGCGGATATTGCAGTTGCATCCCTAGCAGTTTCCAAGCAAAGACTGGATGTTGTGGACTTTAATGAATGGATGACACCCGAAAGGACAGTCTTCGTCACTCACCTTCCACTGGTAATCGACAACAACTTCCTGATTTTCCAAGTTTATCAATGGGAGGTAAGTTTTTTCATAATTGGGTCAAGTTTACTTTCGCTTAGACAAAGATAGATGCTTTACGACTTTGAAAACAATGAGGCAGAATCTTTGTTTTTTGAAGCTTAAAAATAACCCTTTCCCGTTTCATATTTCAGATATATTTGGTAATTTTGTTTTTTTTGTTGGTGGCATCTTGCACCATGAGTACTCTCAGACCTCAAGATCAACCCAGGTCCAGACCTATTACCAGTGTTCTTAAGGCAATGGTGTATCAAGGTTTGTTATGTTATAATTTAAATAGAAGGAGTTTTGTATCTTTAGATCCCATGCTTGGAAATCTAGGTTGCTGATTGCCTAATATTTAGATCATAAGTGCAGAAGAAAGATATGTATAAAAAAAGCACCTGCTCCCGAAACTCGTCCCCCTAATACTCTTCACTTAAGCAAAGATATTTACATTGTGTATATAGCAAACCTTTCTGGACAAGGTTTGTCGCTAGGGTTGGGGCGTTTTTGCTCGACATTTTGTGAGCGGCCGATTTCGTAGTAAGGCTTCTACGGGAAAGTTTATAAAAATCATAAATCTGAACCGTGGCTAATTGTCTAAGTGGAGAAGCGATTGCGGTTAAAGTAACTTCAACGGAGGAATGCATTGCACAATAAAAGCATCATGCTATTTTCTCTAAAAAATAACCAAGAAGTAATTGGATTTTAAAACGAAAATAATATTTCCTAAATTAAAAGTGATATATAAAAAATATAATAAAATCGAAGCTGATATTTTTTTTACAATGAAAACAATCGTAAGTGAGCAAATAATTTATTAATATTATCATCTTATATTATATCTCACAATCTCTCTGAAATTACTTTATATAGTGGAATATAAAATTAATAAATGGTAACCGCCTATGCCCCAGCGAGTAAAAGGTGGTTGCGTGCCTGACTCTCCCATTGGGGCCGGGGCAATTTATTTTGTAGACGTGGGCTCGCATGCCCTAGAGTGGTGGAGTTGGTTCACGCTTCCAACACAACTGATGCTCATGTTACAGTTTGGATAGATAACTTTAGTAAACAATTTTGAGATAGCTCAAATCTTGGCTCCTAATTTAAGTTCATCTATTGGCGTGAACTGATTTATCGGCATCCGTATCTTGGATTGACGAGATGCTGTCGTTTGACGCTAAAATGTCATTTGCTGCGAGAGCATGCAACACCCATACTCTATGATGGAGCCAGTTGCAAAGCTGTCAATAAAATCGTCTTATGAGAGAAAGAGTTACAAGAGAATCATCCTATTACACGATTAAACCACTGGATGGGATCCATTTAGCATGGATGTGAATGTCCTGCCCACATATTCGTGCGAAGGTAATGGTCAACCTAAATTACGAATTCACAGAGCAGCTGTTGGGTGTTTGCGCACGCAAACAAGATTATAGTCCATAGGGTTTAATCGAAGTATCATTTGCATCTTAGACATCCGTTTGGGTAAAGCTCGAGAGATCGAGTCGACGGCCTTGTACTGCAAGCAAAAGCAAGTAGCACCCAAGATACCCTATTATACCATTTTTCTAGCTGAGAATCGGCAAGTAAAAACCTTTTTTTGCCATTTCCTGAAACGACTTAATAATTTCATTCCTTATCTCATTATACCATGAAATAAATATATATTGAATGGCTATGGATGGACCTTGTGAAATCGGAGAAATGAGTGGAATGAAAGTTGCTACCATTGTCAGAAATTATAGTTCTGAGTGCCCCATAGGAAGAAACTCGTCTGTGAGATCTCGGATAAAAATAGCTTCCGTCCATTTTGTGCAACTAACGGTAACCAGGCAAAGTGTTTGCTTACAAGAGAGATTGTAACTCTTACAGAAATGTGGGATAATCCATGTAGTAGATTGAAAACTTGTTCTTTGAATGACTCAAGAACAATCAATCGAAATCGATATAAAGTCGAATCGAGATTCGTTTACTTAATATTAAAGAGAAACATTTGAATTTGTGTGCTATTGTGTTGTTGTTTTTTTAGTGCGGGGCAGCTTTTTTGATCGCTGGAGATCGCGCGATAGTCAATCTCATTGAACAGCGTGAGATAACAACAAGGAATAACAACAAGGAAAGAAGGTACCCTAGGAGACCTTACGCTCCATTCAAGGAGGATACCTTTGGACTAGCAATCGAGCAGGCACATGGCTGCTCAATTGTTTTGCGTCCCTAAACGACCACTTTTGAAGGCCTTGTCTAGTCTTGATTTGAACTGGTCAACAGATTCACTGTTGACAACTTCCACTGGAAGTGCGTTCCACATACCGTAGATACTGTAGGTGAAAAAATTTCCACACAGATTGTGGTTGTAACGCTTCAGTTCAAGTTTGAAGCCGTGATTGCGCGTTCTGTTCTCACTCAGTGTGAAAATATCCCGGTAGTCAACATTGCCGAACCCTCGAAGTATTTTGAAAACTTCGATGAGCTGACCACGCAGTCTACGGGTTTCCAGCGAGAACAGATCTAATTCCCTTAGTCTATCCTCATAACTTTTATGTCTGATAGAGGGAATCAGCTTGGTTACCCTGGCTTGTACGCGTTCCAATCTCGCGATGTCCTTTCGCAATGAAGGACTCTAAAATTGTACGGCATACTTCAGGTGCGGTCGGACAAGTGAGTTGTACAGGCACAGTACAATCTCCTGGTTCCGATAACCAAACTGGCGCTAAATATAGCCTAGCATCCTTTGGGCCTTTTTCTCCGCCTCAATGCACTGTTTCGAGAACTTGAGGTCACTAGTAATTGTTACACCAAGTCCTTCTCAGTGTCGGTGGATTCAATTGCAGTGCCCTTAAGGACATATTGAGATTGGGGGTTTCTGTGGCCGATATGCATCACTTTGCATTTCCCCACGTTAAAAGGCATTTGCCACGTGTCCGACCACTCCCCAATCTTCCTAATATCTTCCTGCAGGCGGACAGTATTTCCATCCTTTGCAACGTTCATACCAAGCTTGGTATCGTCGGCAAATTTGGAAATCTTGGCAACCATGTCACCGTCCATGTCGTTGACGTAGATGATGAATAGTAGTGGTCCCAGGGCAGAACCTTGAGGCACCCCGCTAGTAACGGGCACTCACTCAGAAGACTGTCCATTCACCACCACCCGTTGCCGTCTGCCACTTAGCCAGTTCTCGATCCAGCCGGCTACCTTTCCGTCTATACCAAGCGCTCGCACTTTCCAGGGAAGGTGGCGGTGTGGTACCTTATCAAAGGCTTTCTGAAAGTCTAGGTAGACCACATTCACCGCCTTGTCCCAATCGTGCTCACTGAACACGAAGTGGAAAAATTTCACAAGGTTCGTCAGGCATGACCGTTGCCTTCGGAAGCCGTGCTGGGAACTCCTCAGTAGCAGGTTTGACTCTAAATACGACGTCACTTTGTCCACCATGATGCTTTCCATGAGTTTACCGTCTATCGAAGTCAGACTGATAGGTCGGTAGTTAGACGGTTGGTTACGATCTTCTTTCTTGAAGATTGGAGTCACCTCCGCCTCACGCCAGTCTCTAGGAACGCATTTGGTCCGGATTGACATGTTGAAGATTGCGCTCAGGTGTCGTGACACTTGATCGCGCAGTTCTTTCAACACTTTGGGTAGAAAGCCATCCGGGCCAGGTGACTTATTCGTCATTAGGTCACTGATCTTCTTTTTCATTTCAACTTCGGTGAAGTCCATATCCTCCAGCTTTTCCCCCGAGTAGGAATCCGTCGGCTGGGGGATGGGACCACATTCTTCAGTAAACACTGAAGAGAAGTAGTCGTTAAGGAGGTTAGCATTTTTTGCATCTGAATGCTTTAATGTCCCCTCCTCATTCCTCAAAGGACCAATCGTTCGACGGATTGGCTTACGGCTGTTTATATATCCAAAGAACTCCTTGGGATTCTCTTTACAGAGTCTCGCCACTCGGAGTTCCTCAGACCGCTTAGCCGCCCTTATGCTGGACTTCACTCTCCTGGCTAGCCTCCGGTATTCGTCAAAGTCACCCGAGATCTTCGATTGCCGGTACACAGTTCTCTTCTCCCTAAGCAGTTGGCTGATTTCTCGATTAAACCACTTAGGTTGAACAGAAGACAGACGGGGGCATTTCAAAGGGATGAAACGCGATTGAAGACTCATGAATGTGGTTTGGAAACTATTCCATGAGTCTTCAACAGCATCGCACACTTCTAGCCTCACGTCAGTCAGTCCAGCTCGAAGGCTTGCAAAGTCTGCTCTTCTCAAGTCAAGTTTCCTTGATTGACTGGCAACAGACCTTACCTTTGGGATCTTGACGCTAAATCTCACTAGCTGGTGATCACTGCCACCGCACTCTTCGCCTACAGAGACATCCTCAACGATATCATCCTTAGAGGTGAAGACCAAGTCGAGGATATTGTCTCCTCTAGTCGGTTCTCTGACCCATTGAGTGAGGAACTCGTTGTTGGCGAACTCCAAGAGTAGCGCGCTCTCGCTTCAGGCTGCTCTGGTTTTCCAGTCAACTTGGCTGCTGAAATCGCCCATAACGATGCACACTCTGCCTTTAACCAGCTCACCCAGCAGCTGCTACAGTTCCCTGTCCTTTTCACCGGGTTGGAAAGGGGGTCTGTAAAGCAGCAGGGTCCTGTATCTGACAGGACCGATCTCTAGGTCAACGCCTAGGAGCTCGTGGTCGGATATAACGTTGGAGTTCGTAGATTTGATTGTATCCTTGACATACCACATTACACCGCCACCCTCTCTGTCTGGCCTATCTTTGTGGAAGAGTTAGTAGCCAGGAACCGTGAATTCGCCTTCAAAGTCTCGGTTTGAGGTTTTTATCCACGATTCTGTTATGGCTACCATTTCGGGTTCTCCCGTCGCTACGAGGCCACGGAGCTCAGGAAACTTGTTCCTGATTGACCTCGCATTGAACAGAATAACTTTCAGGGAGTCCCCTAATGTAGGACCCCCTATACTCTTCCGTTTCCCGGCTTCTTGTTTGTTGCGGTGGCACCATTTTTTACAACCTCCGAGAAGGTTGTTTGGGGAGTGACTCGGGCGTACTGGCGTACGTCCGCCTTCCCAATGGGCCGGACACTCCTTTGGGTGCGCTCCACGACATCCTGGATGAGGTTGGCTAGGAACACTTTGCCCTTAAGGGAGAGGTGCACCCCGTCCCTTTGGTAGAGGTCTTTTCTACCATAGAATACGGCGTACGGGTCGAAAAAAACACCATCCGCCGTACAGAGGTCTGCAAGGCGCCTGTTTAGTGACATGTTCCTCAAGGGGGCAGTCCGGCTTGGACCCCACCTCGGGAGCATCCCCACCACGACGCGTCTGCGGGTTTTCAATCCACAGTCGTTGACAGTGCCCATAACTGTCCTCATAATCTCACCTGTAGGGCCTACCCTACCTTCTCTGAGGTAGAGGTCGTTGCCACTTACCATAAGGGCAACGACTGAAGTCTCTGAAATCTGAAACTTCTCGGCCTCAGCTCTTACCTGCTTATTCCCACAGCCTGGGAGGCAGCTCACCTTAACGCTTGTGCGAATGCGGGCCGCTAGCAGGGGCTCCAGACCCCGTGCTTGAGAATCACCAATAAGGGTGACTCTTGCACATTTGTCTGCAGACGACTTAGTCTTTCCTTTCGGAGGCGACCTGCCGCTTTCCGAACAGAGGCTTGATGAGATTTTGTGGCGAGGAGCTTTGGATAACTTTGGGAAGTGCTCACAGCAAAACAACCGTTCTCTTAATTTGTTGAGGTCCTCGAGAGTTTCAGCAGGTACAATTTCTGGCCTTTTCGATCACACTGTCTCTTTTTTGTGAGTCTATAATGATGTATTCAATTCATTGTGCCAGTTGGAGGGTGTTTGATATATTTATTTTAGTTAATCTTTATTGAATAAACTTTCTTAAGACAATGTAACTAGAGCGAAAGCCAATCGAGAGTAGAAAGTTTTGTAATTTCTTAGCAGTATATTAGGTAGCCCAAAAAGTAATGGCGTTTTTTTAAGATGCAAGGTTTAAAATAAACGAGCAGATAAGTAATAAATTTATTTATAATCAAAGTGGATTCCATGCGATTGAAGGCACTTTTGCCAACGTATTACAATGCCATTTATGCTTTTATTGTAGAAGTCTTCACGCCTCTAGTAAAGAAAGGTCTTAAAAGCTCCTGCACCTGTTTGGGTTTAAAACTGTTTATTATTTAGAAATGCTTCCTCCAGATGTTCGAATATATGAAAATCTGTCGGTGTGAGGTCTGAAGAATAAGATGTGAGGTGTCGGTGTGAGGTCTGATGAATAAGGTGTGAGGTGCCGGTGTGAGGTCTGAAGAATAAGGTGTGAGGTGTCGGTGTGAGGTCTGAAGAATAAGGTGTGAGGTGTCGGTGTGAGGTCTGAAGAATAATGTTTGAGGTGTCGGTATGAGGTCTGAAGAATAAGGTGTGAGGTGTCGGTGTGAGGTCTGAAGAATAAGGTGTGAGGTGTCAGGGTGAGGTCTGAAGAATAAGTTGGATGAGGCAAGATGTCAATTTCAAGTCGTTTAATTTCTGAAATGTCACCTTTGACACATGCGGACGAGCATTGTCGGGAAGGAGAATAACACTTCTGCGATTGACTAAAGCTGGCTGTTTATCGTTCAACTTTTTATGGATTACCTCTAATCCCTGACGATATTTCACTGCTGTGATTATTTCTCCTTGGTTCAGGAAGTTATAGTAGATAATCCCACGCGCAGTCACCCATACTCTCACCATACACTATATTTTATCAAACGCGAGCTTTGGCATGTGTTTCTGTTGCTCTTGTGGAGTCAATAAAGCAACTGTGCGGAGCTTTTCGCGTTGCTCTAAAGAATCCATTTTTCCTCACAAGTTCATCATCCGTTCAAGAAGTGGATCATTGCTGTTGAACAAAACTGGTGGCGACGATTTTAATGGTCATGCGGTACAAACTTTCCATTCTTTTTCTTTATCCAATTTTAAACGAGCGGGTGGAAATGCATGATTTGCTTACTTCCATTGTTAAAGCGAACTTACATACTGATGTAGGAGGATCTGTCTCGACTGCTTCCTTTAGTGTGTCATCTTCAAAGGATCGATTTCTCCCGCGACGTTGAATATCTCTAAGACTCATTTCCTCTTCGAAACCTCTGAAACCAACGAACAGGAACCGATCTTTGTTCAAATTCTTCTTTGATGTTTTGTGCAGTTTTAGTAACTTTTTTGTCAAGTTTGGAATCATAAAGCTAAATTATGCGAAGGTCCTTTTTATTCATGATGCTTTGAGGGCCAGTAAATGAAAAATAACCAGATTTAAGAGTTGGACAACACTAAAGTTCTCGTTTAAATTATGTACTACCGAAGAATTTACATTAAACCTTGCTACAACTTGGTTTAATTGGTTGGTTTTCATTATATGGCATTGTGAGAAAAACGCCATTAATTCCTTGACTCGAGGCGTGAAAACTTCTACATTAAGGGCATAAATAGCATTAAAGTACGTTAGTAAAAAGGGGCATTCAATCACATGGAACCTACTTTGATTTAAAATAAATTTATTATTTACCTGTTTGTTTACTTTAAACATTTCACCTGTAAGAGAGGAGAGGCTTCGCCACTCCTCCCTTAAAAAAAATCAAAAACATTCGATATTCATTTTTTTTAACTCTTCGAGAGAGCTTTTATTAAAGCTTCAAATATACAAAAAACCAGCCGTAATTTTAATCATTTAGGAAAAGATCTCTGAATCTGAATATCTCTCTTTTCCACTCATCTTTCTTTGAAAAAAACCCTCCCAAAAATCTCATTATATTAATTTTTTTTTAATAAATCACAATAACATAGAAAGTCACACTTGAACTAGGAGAATTAAAAAAAAATCAAATTATTAAAAAAAATTGCCATCCTCAAATATAGAGTTACGGATGAGACAGAGCCCTCATCTCTAAATTGTTTACAGTACTACTTGAGTTTTTCCGCAATTTGCTTTACGAACAAAAGAAAATGAGATTTTATGGGATATATTTATCACCTAGAACTTGCTGACTACATATTATTTTTCTCAAATTCAGCCAATCTCACTGAGTAAAAATCAACTTTTCAAACACAGAATAATAAATAACAGTTCTACTGATGAGAGGAAAATTACAATTAACTATCAATTTTAGAACCAACACAAAAATACGTTTACTTGGACAAATTGTGGCTTCGGATGGAAGCATGGAAAGGGAAACTCGTACAAGAACAAAATTAGGCTGGAAAGCGGCAGAAAAACATAGTTATTATCTTCAGACGTGGCATACCTCCATACGCTTAAACCACAGAGTATTTAACCGAATAAATCTTCCAATTTAATAAATAGATTAAAAATTGGACACGGTAGACGAAAAACATGCAGAAACTGAAGACATTTTCAAGAAACATAGAACGGAAAATATTAAGAATAACTCATAGGGACCAAAAAGGATATAGAAGAATAAAAGAATAGGATATAAAGATAAGAACATAAACACTAGCGCTAGGTATAATAAAAATATTAAAGATTCTCCAGTGTAAATGGACAAGCGATAATGGTAGAAAAAACAACACAAGATTAACGAAAGAAAGGTTAGACTTGACACATTTATATGCATAATAAGAAACCGAATAAAGGACTTAGTACAATTTAGGAAGACAAAATTCGCCTGATAAAAAGAGTTACATGACCAACTCGAGGGATGGACCGTGATCAATGGAAACCTTTCGAGGAAACCTTTGCACAGGAGGGAAATGAAATAAGAAAATAATGATTTTCTTTCTATTTTTACTTGTTACCGTAATTATGTTACTCTCCTACCCCCTTCCTTACTTTTCCACCACCGAATAGAAATGCCCTCATTGGTCGCCGTTTCCCCTTTTCTAAATTAAAATAAAACTTCATCTCCTCTAGGATCTATACATCATCCTACCACAACTCCAAGTCGCATCGTGTTTATGTGTGTATGGTTGACGGTCTTGGTTCTGTACTTCGTGTTCTGCTGCAACTTGATTGCCTTCCTGTCTGTCCCCAGAGTCCAGAACCCCCCTAAGAACGCCAAGGAGCTCAACGAGAGACAATACGTGCCCTTTCTAAGTGTAGGCTTTAGTCATTATGATTATCTGAAGGTAAGATTCCACACTTCTTGCATTTTCGTTTTAAACGGTTGGCCATATCGGATTAGGACGGCGCTCTCCCTCTTCTGGACATTTGGGAAAACAAACAGGGCCTTTCAGTAAACAAACCAAAACCTTTGAGGGAACAAATCATAGCCTTTGTGGAAACAAATCAAGACCATTGGGTAAACAAAGCAGGGCCTTTTGAGAAACAAATCACGATATTTGGGTAAACAGATTACGACTTTTGGGTAAAAAAACTGGGCCTTTAGGTAAACATATCAGGCCTTTTGGGTAAACAAATCAATGCAATTCTGTAAGCAAATCAAATAATTTGGATAAAGAAATCAGGGCCTTTGGGTAAAAAATTAGAGCTTTTTAAGAAACAAATTATGGGCAAAACTTCAAATTGCACCTTCACAATTCATGGGGTAAAATTAAAATTATCCGATACATCCTGCAGCTGCCTTGTTGTGAGTGTGAAATGGGAGAAGTGAAAAGTGAAGGAGAGGAAGATAAAAATAGAAAAGTAAGCATTACAGGAGGGTGCATGCATATATATATATATATATATATATATATATATATATATATATATATATATATATATATATATATATATATATATGATATATATGATATATATATATATATATATATATATATATATATATATATATATATATATATATATATATATATATATATATATATATATATATATATATATATTAGTTAGATTTAAAGTAAAGCAATAGGATTAAATGAAATATTAAAGTTTTTAATTATATTCTAAATAAACCTTTTAGTATTAACAGGATCTAAATTTTGTTTTTAATATTAGGAATATCCACACACAGTAGTTTTACAATTATATCGGTTACTTTTGTATAAAATGCTCTACAAAATACATCTTTAAATTTTATGTTCGATGCGCGGTCTATGTTGCAATTTTTAAAATAAGGTGAAGTGGGAGGTAAACAGAGAAAGGTTGAATACCCCAGGTTTGGAATGATCAAAGATAGCGACACCAGCAGCATTATTTATGGATATGAAAGGAAAAGGAAAGTGGGAGAAAAAGAAACAAATCGACTAACCTCAAACCACCCCCACCCCACCCTGGCACTCTTTGGTGTTTCTGAGACTATGGTAAGAGGTCCCAGTACCTCTTTGTAGTCCTCCAAACTCCTTCCATCAGTTTCACGAGACTCAGAGTGGAAGGGCCTTGGGGGTTAGGGGTGAGCGAGAGAGGCGAAGAAATGTTCAAGATAGAACAGCTAGAATTATAGTAAGAGGCAAACTGGAGGTGTAACCTTGCTTATATAGCCGATTGCACAAAGAGCCATGCAACCCTAATTTGGAGGCTATGATAAAAACTATTGTATTTTAATGTTACTCTTTCAATTTAGACTCCATTTAATTAATAGTTATGATGGAACCCCACGTGGAATCTGTTGAGCAGACGGAACTTCCATGCGCTGCACAAGGCCCGGTTAGGCCTAAATTGGTAAGCCTACCCCCCCCCCCCTTTCCACAAGCGGTAACCTCGAACCGTGTCCACCACGATTCACTTTTATACGGGCAGAATAGCCTCTGCAAGAAGATTCGAGGCCATTCGAGAGTAGAGCTGTTTCCCAGCTTACCGCTCCCCCCAACCCCGGGGAGAGCCTCGGATATAAATAGCACTCGACTCCTATGAAGAGACACAGAGTTGAGAAGTCTCACCCGGACACCAGAAGACTCCCCATAGTTCCAAGTCAGGTGCTAACAACAAAGCAAAATGACAGCTGAACTATTTTGTGTGTTTGGAATTAGCCCCAGCCAGTGAGGTAATTCCACTTAACGAGTGATTTTCCGGACTTCTCTCATCAACTCCTGCCGAAGCCCTCTTTCGTTCGCCCCTTATTTCGGGCGCCGAAATACTCTCCCCTGGACCGGAAGTTACCCCCCCCCCCCTTTTTAAGGAACCGTCATCACTTCAAGTTTCCGCTCAGAAGTTCCGAGCGGCCTCACCTTACGTGCAGAAGACATCCGTAAGCCAACCCCTCTCTTCCCTTTTGTAACCCAATTAAGTTAATTACCCCCCCCCCATTTGAATAGTCTCCTCCTGTAAAACCTTAAGTTCTAACTTCATAGTCTGATTTATAACTACAATTCTCCCCTTCGTTTACTGATGTGATTTTGTCCGTAAATTCTCTGAGTTAATTTTACCAATCAATTCTCTCATTATTTTTATGTAAATAAAATTATATTTTTGTACATGCCTTTTTAAATAACCTTGAGCTTTGCCATTGCCCATTTGTTACCCGAACTCGTTGCACTCTCATCTCGCATTTTAGCCCGTCTAGACTAGCGGTGTTCCGTCCCTTCGTCGGTTTACCTGTAAGTTATCGGTCCCTTCCCCCATAGATATAATATGGTATTGATGTAATATAATGTCCTACCACGACAATAGTCATTATGGTTGCCAATTATTTAGTTGATGATTATAGGGCCATTAAGACGGATTCAGTGGAAGATCTGTGAATGGGAAGAAATATAGGTGAGGAGCAGGGGAGATGGGGCGTAGTATATGACTATACGTTATCCCCTGGTTGTGTTCACCATGTTTGTAACTATGATCGTTTCTGCTCTTTGTACAAATATTTTCCAGGAGTCTTTTAATATATCTTTTAGGCCCTAGCTATTAGATGTATCTAGATCAATTACGGTATTCCTAATGAATTCTCGATTATCGTCAAAACTTCCTCTTCACATAAATTACTTCATTCCTCTCCCACTTGCTGAAGGGGCCATCGTTGATTAAATGTGTTCATTAATTTTCTTAGACTAAAAATCTTCTATCTCACCGAGACTTTGCATCAAAGATGATTCTAATTTATAATGTTTTCAAATTATGAAGGATTTAAAAATTAGTCAATTACTCACCGTCTGACTCTTGGCTCTGCTCAACATACGTTTTCCTGGTATAGTCCGAAGAACTATCTTGGTAGCTATCCCATTCTATCCTTCTATTCTCAACTAAAAGAAGGAGGTCCCCTTAGAGCAACTTCTTCTCTCTGACTATACTTCCCTTTATTACAATCCTCTTTCATCTCCTCCTCCTCCTCCTCCTTCTCTCCTTACTCCTTGTCCCCCGCCGTTCCTTCTCCCCCGTCCCACCAAACACGGTAGGATCTGAGGTAGGAGGGCAACGGAGGACCCGGAAAAATCGACTGGGGTCTTTTCCTTTCCTGTTCCATCATGGGTTAGAGGGAGAAGACCGGCACCCGATTAAACACGACAATAATTATTGGTGTACATGGGGACGATCAGACAGTATAATAAAAGCGAATGTACAATACAATAACTTGGAATAAAGATCAAGGGTAGCGAGAGCTGCTATAACAAACCGTATCCTGCTGGACGGAGGGTGTATTTTATTTTAAGATCTCCGGTACCAACTTCCTACAAAGATCACAAACATTACAAGCACAAACTCGAACCCCAGAGTGAGGGTTAGATATAAAAATAAGAGCAAAATGGTGCCCAAGACTCGATTCTGTACAATTCTAGGTGATCGTATGACATCGTGTCTTTTCAGAACTCGCCTCTCCACGAATATCAAATCCTCTTCAAACGAGCGAAAATTTTCGGCTTTTCGACGTCCTCGGAAGATCACTTCGAGAAATTAAAAGGAAATCGTCCTTATGTGATTATCAGTAAGTGATACGCCTCCATGTTTGTCTCCGCGAGCTTGAAAGGCAAGACTAACGAGGCCTTCTCTCGTAGAAAGTTTATAAGGGAGAGTTCTACAATGAAACTGGTGAAGGTAAAGTAAAGAAAGCCTGCTGAGCAAATGTCGCCAGCTCTCACTTATTCTGATGTATGATCTTACGACCTTCAAAATTTTAAATAATTATCATTCAAAAGAGAATGTAAAACAACATGAGGGTTTCAAATTTCGTTAAAATCGGCTGAATAGTTATGATGTTATTGCCAAATAATTCCCGGGCTAACATTAAGAGGACTCTATCAATTATATCATTTGAAAGATAATGTAAAATAACATAAGGGTTTCAAATTGGGTTAGAATCGGGTTATAGTTATGATGTTATTGCCAAAACAAAATAATTCTAGGGCTAACCTTGGAGGACCTTGGCAATTATATCATTCGAAAGAGAATATAAAACAACATAAGAATCTTAAATCTTATTAGAATCAACCTAATAGTTACAATGTTATTCCCAAAATAAACAAAACAAAACGGGGACCGACCGACCGATATAGTGAGATGTAGAGTCGACCGCGACTAAAAAGTCTAGGAGATCATCCTTCAGGCATTGGAGCCTGGATGATACCCAGAGGCCATCTTTCAGGCATTGGAGCCTGGAGGGCACGCAATTACCTCATTTCAGGATCACCAATATTACTCATATTCACACTCCCTCGCGGGTGATGCCTCCGTGGTAATAGTCTGGATAATCTTGATAACAATTATGAGTTTAATCTAAGTTTGTATTAAAAATTGGCCAGAATTATAGAGATTCAGGTGGTTAGGTTAGTGTAGTTTAGTGTGTTTAGTAGATAGTGATTCATTCAAGGCATAATTATTGGATCAAATATGACCAACAACTAAATTAAAGTTAAAATTTAAATAGCGAAACTAAAATTTAATGTAACTATTGTAGTTGTGCATCATTGGCAGAGAGAAAAGCAAGTTTCTACTGAGACTTTTGCCTTACCCTGAGATTTAGAGTTATGCTTAGCTCATGGAAGAGGGGAGCTATAAAGACCCTTAGAAACCCTTGAAGCAATGGCAATTTTAGTATAAAAGCCTCAGGTTCATGTACGCACAAGGATCTCACGAGGTTCAAATCGGGGTTCCCTCTAATGGACCGAAGGGCGACCGCAAGATGTACAAATCGGAGTTCTCACTAGGGCACCAAAAGGCTACCTCACGAGGTACAAATCTAGGTTCTTGCAAGGGTAACAAAGGGCAACGTCAAGAGGAACATATTAGGGTTCTCAATAAAGGACCGAAGGGTGAACCTCAAGAGATACAAATCGGGGTTCTCACTAGTAAGGGGGATATTTTTACCCCCCTCCACTCCCTTGCGGGAGAAGTGTATTTTTAACGAATTAATAATATTCTAAGATCGAAAATACTTTAATTATTGCCAATTCTGCCCAATTTCACACATCGACCTAACATCCCAAAACCCATCCTTCCTCTCCCCTCCTGACCTTAGAGAGGTAATAAAACGATTGTCTTTCCAGTGGGAGTTCAAGGCGCGTTTTACCGGATTTCAGAGATGGCCGAGAAAAGTAAGTGGTGGATTTAGTTCTAATTTAAGAGCAATAAATCCGGTTTTAGTCGACGAGGGTCGATCTGTGAACAAAGGAACTCGAATAGAGAGTAACTGGGAGTAAAGACCGAGGATTACATGAACTGCTACAGCAAACCCTACCCTCCCAATAAGGTAAAGTTGTTTGGGTATGTTGATTTTTGGGGGGCACACGGTGGGATTTTAAATTTCCACGAACTAATTTGTACAAAGAGTACGAACTAGAGGCCACAGGGGAGGATTAGGGTAAGGAAGAGCGAAAAAATACAGAAAAGCTGATTCGGTACTATTATCATATGCATCTGATCAACCCGACGGAGCAACGCTGGCCAAGGTATTGAAGGAAAAAACTAGGTGAATAAAACTAAAATATGAAAAGCAATGAATTTAAAACATCACTAAACGTTAGTTCATATAATAGTTAAATTTATATGCCCCCGTTGATTTTTTCTTTAAAAAATCCATCGCGAGCTGCGCCTGGAAGGAATCTAAGACTGGTGAACGGTGGGGGAAGAAATTAACTAAACAAAAAGAATCTTGCCGTTTTTAATTTATTTTTGGCCTCCTCCCGTTTTTATAGCGATATATAGGTGAATGGCAAAGAGAGCCAGAGTTTCTTTGTACTAATGTTTCCATCCGCTACCTTCAGCCTCAAACGGGCAGAAGCGGTGCCTATTCACGATCGGGAAGGAGAACATCGCGGACGGCTTCACTGCGATGGCACTGCGGAAAAACTCACTTATCAAACCTGCGATCGATAGAGTGTGAGTTCCTAACGCTTTCATTTATAACAACACTTCTTCTGCTCTTTTTCCCTCTTACCATGCTCATTACTAAGAATATTGTCGCGACAGTGACATGGGTGCATGGGAGCAGTGTTGGTAGAGTCACGCATCCACGTGACGTGAGTAAGTTGGGGCCGTGAAAGAAAAACTGGTCTATACAAAACCTATGCGTTGAATACCTCTTTCTCCCACAGCCTGGACTGTTTAGGCAGGGAAAAGAGGAGTAATGGGGAGATGTAGAAAAAAAAAAAGAAATGCACAGAAATAAAATTATAATAATAAAATATAGTATAAATAATTATATAATAATAATTAATAGTAATTATAATCATTGTGTATGGGTGGCTTCGAGGCCACGAGCCTTCATAGAACTCACATCTGGCAACTAAGAAAAGGCTTGAGAGAAGTGAAGATTCAAGGCGCGCTTGAGGGAACCATCAAACTGGAGGTAAACGACATAGCAAGACGCAAATCGTTCCACATCCTGGAAGCAAAAATCTAGAAAGCACGAGGAGGTGGCATAGAAAGAACGTAGGAATATCAAACAGTGGGGATAGGGGGCAAGTTCAAACAGGATGAGATATAAGAAAGTTCAATTTATGATTATGCAGACAAGGAGGATGGCTTTGAAACAGATAGGGAGGAGGGGAATAAACCAATAAAGAAATGTAACAGGCTGAACACGACTCTGACAGGAACGATTTGGGGATCAAGAAATGGTAGTGTGCGATCCAGCAAAGAGAACAGTTATATTATTCAAGGTAAGGTAAAGAAAGTGTTAATTGTAATAACGAAACTATTGCATTTACAATGAGATTGGATGCATCTAAGATTACGGATGATCGAGAGTTCGGATATATCTAAAATTACGGAGGAAGCAGAGATCGGATATGTCTAAGATTACGGAGGAACCAGAAAAGGGATACGTCTATAATTACGAAGGACCGCAGAGAGCGGATATGTCTAAGATTACGAAGGAACAAGAAAAAGGATACGTCTATAATTACGGAGGAAGCAGAGATCGGATATGTCTAAGATTACGGAGGAAGCAGATAAAAGGATACGTCTATAATAACGAAGGAAGCAGAGATCGGATATGTCTAAGATTACGGAGGAACCTGAAAAAAAGGATAAATCTAAAATTACGGAGGACGCAGAGATCGGATATGTCTAAGATTACGGAGGAACTAGAAAAAGGATAAATCTAAAATTACTCAGGAAGCAGAGAGCAGATATGTCTAAGATAGGCAGGAACCAGAAAAAAAGGATAAATCTAAAATTGCTGAGGAAGCAGAGATCGGATATGTTTAAGATTACGCAGGAACCAGAAAAAGGATAAATCTAAAATTACTGATGAAGCAGAGATAACATAACATAACATAACATAACATAATTTCACGGATGACAAAAGCCACAAGGGCCAATCAAAGGTCATCAGCATCCGTCAAAACCCACCCACAAAAAGCACCATCACCAGGGAAAGACAAAATCCAAGTCCCCCACGATATAATATAACAGATGACAAAAGCCACAAGGGCTCATCATAGGTCATCAGAGTCACGCGGCCTCTTTTTTAAGGCATCCAAACCCCCAGGAAAACTACTCTCAGAGGATTGCGTCCAGAAACAAGGGTATCACCAATCAAGGCTTGTCAAGAACTAAATCATGCAGCTATAGATATTCACAAACAATATTAATATATACAAAACTTTGCAACCATCACAACCCTCCCTCCCCATAAACTCATCCAACCTACTCTTAAATACATTTAAATTTGGACTACCTACTACCCTCTGCGGCAATTTGTTCCCAAAGTCTACCACTCCATTGGTGAAAAAATATTTTCTTAAATCCAAGCTACACCCAAAAATAGTTAGCGAATTGTCTTCGAATCCCAATAAATCATACAATAAGAATGATCCTTTGGAGTATGATCGGATATGTCTACGATTACGGAGGAACCAGAAAAGAAATAAATCTAAAATTACGGAGGAAGCAGTTATCGGATATGTCTAAAATTAGGAGGAACCAGAAAAAGGATAAATCTAAAATTACGGACGAAGCAGAGATCAGATATGTCTAAGATTACGGAGGAACCAGAAAAAGGATAAATCTAAAATTACAAAGGAAGCAGAGATCGGATATGTCTAAGATTACAGAGGAACCAGATAAAGGATACATCTATAATTACGGAAGAAGCAATAAAAGGATACGTTTAGAATTGCAGAGGACGCAGAAAGCGTATACCTCAAGATTACAGAGGAGGCAGAGTGCGGAAACGTCAAGATTATGGAGGAAGCAGATAGCGGATACTTCTAAGATTGACAAAGAACAAGAGAACTGATACGTCTAAGATTAAGGATCAACCAGAAAAATAATACGTTTAAGATTACGTATGAACCAGAGAGCGGATACGACCAGATAACGGAGGAAGCAGCGAGCGAAGCGAAGCGCTAGCTCACCCCGTAAGAGGAGGGGGTAAGCCATGGCTTGTGCATATCGTCCAGCTCGGCACACAGCCAGTGTACAACTTACGAACGCCAAAATTAATTGTGTCCACTTTTGCTGGGAATAGAACCTGATACTTAAGCGTGGAAATCATATACCTAAGAAAGTTTTCTATTCATGTTTCTGTCTAATGAATGATATTAAATTCTCTTGTCTTAACTATCGCCTTTAACTCATTCATCTCAATTCTAAAATTATGCGCTTTCATATAAAACCATGAAAATTTTCAACGCTATGATCTTGGATTAACATGGTTGTGCTGACGAATTTTGACACGTGTGTTCTTTACCTATCCTTGGACGCCCGGGGCAGTCCTACTGTAAAAAAGACAAACAACCCCAAAACAGGGCTGCATTATTTAAGAGTCTGACACATCTAACCGCTTCTATCCTATTTGAGAAAGTCCATTTGGCCGAAACAGGTCACCCTAATCGTAGAAGTTGACAAAATATTTTTCATCCTCCTGACAAAGACTTTATAAGCAATTATTAATGTAGACGCCCTTTCTAAAACTAAAGCCAACTTTTTATATCGGCAGTATACATGTAAAACAACCTTATAACTATTATTCTTGCTTTCATATTAGTTGTCGGTAGCGCGCTAGATGCTTCGTTGAGCTGGAAAAGGAACTATAAAACCGTATCTCTAGACTCTAGAGGCTCCGTTGCAAGGTCACATTGGGTGTGCGTTAAGTCTTCGACTTTAACTCCCGTTTTATTTTCGTCGGATACCTACTGCAGAATTTTTCAAGTAGATCCCCCACAATCAAAGCCCTAATCAAGCGAATTTCTAGTCCATCATCAACCCGAATAGAACTCAAAATTGGAAATCTTTTAGGAGCAACAATCGGGATTCTACTTATGGGCGTTCGGCAACAATTCGGGGAAAATCAGAGGCCCCTTAAAACACTAATTCCGAAATCATTGCGAAGTAAAGAAGTTGCCTGTGGTAGAGGGTACTCAACGCACATCGAAGTACTATTAGTCGATTAGGAATGACTCTCTAGGGGGGAGGGGAGACGATTCATTCCACATTCGCAACCTTCACTTGCTGCCAAAATCTTTCCCTCGAAGAGAACACACTCTTTCACTCTTTTCTCTATTCCTTCCCTTTCTCTTTCTCTCCCTATCTCTCTCTTTTCTGCGCCTTGTTTTTTATTCCACTCTACATTATATTTAATAGAATATCCGCCGTTACCACCTTTTTTATCTAACTTTTTATTACTTTCTTTTCCTTTAGATTCATGTATTTAAGAGGAGGAGCGTATGAAAGTATATTGACATTTTTCTCTTTGCAAAATTCATATTTCTATTACACGTCTACTTATCCCTGTAAAGGATTTTAACCGTTCATTTAGGTACCATTTTCTTTAAATAGATCTGGGCACTTACACTTTTAATAAGTTTTATGACTAAGAATCAACTTAAACATAAATTCATTCAACCACACTCATAAAACAAAGCAACTCAGTTTTCAGAGTTTGTTGGGTGGTGGTTCTTAATTCATGTAAAACCTTGGTTATTTGAAACATGAGAAATCTCACCTGAATTTCCGCCAGATTCCCCAACCCAGTTGCATTCTTTTCTACCTGTAAATTTTCCTCCAATTCTGTTTCTATCCCAGTACTGCCTCTCTTTAGTTATCACGAATTTTCTCTACTTGGTTAAATCACTCATTTTTACACCATCAGTTTTCTAATCTAACTTCCATCAACAGGATACTCAACCTTCGGGAAACTGGGATAATTCAGAATGCCTACGATGCCACTTTTCATTTGAATTGCGTCACTGAAAAGGTCACTGGTAATAAACTGAAGCCTCTTACACTCACCCCAATCACTGGTCTATTTTACATCTGGATTGGAGCTCTCTCCCTGTCCATCCTCTGTTTTCTACTCGAGGTCGCACAAGGACGTTTTGCCTCTTCCTCTAACTCGAGTTAAGTTTCAGGCTGTCTCGGGAATGGATTTAAGGCGGAACTTCGCAGTCATTGGTACTATTAGTTCACTATTTTATGTTGATAGTAGCAAATATATTGGTCAATGACCTTAGGGATTGATACCTTGTATAGAAGCTTGTAGTGAAAGCTCATAATGAACAAATTGTAATAAATTGTCCATTACGGCTCTATGCGAATTATTGGTTATCATACCCTGGATAACTTGATGTCAAAGTAGGGGTGAATTAACACTCACATTATCTAAATCTAATGTCACAATTTAGAGTTAGGTTTGGATACCATAAGATTATTACTGGTCTATCACAATAATAATATAAATCTCCCTCTAGTTTTTATTCGTCCTTTTCTATTTGTTGTTGTTACCTTACACACAAAACCTCACAAAATAGTCCATTTTGACGCATCGGTGAACAGTTAGCTGCGTTGGAGAGGGTACAGAGTAAAATCTTTAGTTCATAAAAGGTAACTGACATGGAGGACTGGAAGACATTTGAATATTGGAAAAGCTTTACCTATATTATGATGATTCACGCCGGATATCAAAATGCCGACGTTAAGACTGCTGCTCATTGATTTGTGAACGCTGTAAAGACTGTAAGATGTGACATGGAAAGCTGTAACGGAGACTATGAAGCTGTGGCCAGCATAAAGGGACATCTAACAACTGCAGGAGAAGGTGATGGAAGATCCGAGCACGTGAATACGGGCTTTAGCGAGAGACATGGGTGTTGGAGTCACTGAATGCGAACCTTCGCTACCACTCGTACAAGAGTCGCAAAGGACAAATTATGACATCCAAGGCCAAAGAAAATCGCTTGATGAAGTCAAAGAAGCTCATAATCAAGTTGAAAGCATCCTGTTGATCAGCGAAGGATCTGGTTCTTCTAAAATGAAAATAACTTCTGTCAGACCAGTTGCACAACACCCAGAACAACAGGTGGTTTACTTACAAAAGATGCCACGTTCCATGTGTCAGGAATACCAAGTTTCTCCAAATATGATGGTCTTTGGGTGCGTCTCCAGTCAGGGTGACATCGAAAAAGGAAACCTGCAACCTGATGTGACCTGTTTCTTGCACGCAAAATCTTGTAACCTGTTGCGACCCAGTTCTTAAAGAAGAATCTTGCAACCTGTAGTGACCTGTTTCTTGCAAACAGAATCCTGCAATATGTTGTGATAATGTTTATTGCAAGAAGAATCGCGCAACGTATTGTGACATATATCTTGTAAACTGGATCATTCAACCTGTTGTGACCTATTTCTTGCAAGAAGAATCTTGCAACCTGTTTCTTGAAAAAAGAATCATGCAAATTAATGTGGCCTGTTTCTTGCAATAAGCATCTCGAAAACTGTTGCGATGTTTCTTGTACGAAAATTCTTGTAACCTGTTGCGAACCATTTCTTAAAGAAGAATATTACATCCTGTTGTTAACTTGTTTCTTGCAAACAGAATCCTGCAATATGTTGAGACATCTTTCTTGCAAGAATACTATTGCAACTTTTTGTGGCGTGTTTTTTTATAAAAACAATCTTGCAGCTTGATTTAACTCATTTCTTGCAAGAAGAATCTTGCAACCCATTGTGACCTGTTTATTGTCAAATAATCCTGCAATATTTTGTGTCATGTTTATTGCAAAAAAGAATCAAAATGGTGTGAAGGAGTGCAGATTAGACCTTGACACCACTGGGAACTATCTTTCTCTTCCGATTGCCAAACGTTCCGCATCGTAATGCGCCACCGGAAATTAGGTGTAAAACGACCAGAAAGATAAAGGAAAGATGGCAGCAGCAGATGGAGGAAAGGGCAAATGAGAGAAAACATGTTAAAAAAAGACTACTGCCACCCTGAGACAAGTGGTAGGAGGATAACCGCCCCGATCAGGTTGAAAGCTCTTCCGTGACTACGATACAAAATTAGCGGCCACCCAAGAGAGATTATCGAGAAGAGGAGAGTATTGAAAGGGAATCATTTAGAAGACATAAAGCCCCAGGAGTCTCAATCTAGTTTGAACCTTAGTGGGTGTCATTGGAACTCGAATGGCGTGCTGCTTCTCCCAGTACCAGGTGCACGGACCACGTCCTTGAAGGAATCCAGACGTGGAAAACGAACGTGCTGCAAAGTGGGCTACGAGACTTCCATCATGTGTTTCAAAATCTTCTTAGGAATTCGGAGCTCAAACTAACGTCTACTGGCAAATTTCGAAGGAGTACGCAAGACTTCTTTACGTACACATTCAGTAATCTCCCTTGTCCATGATTATCTGGTTCTGTTTGTGTTGTGTCTGTTCTTGTTACTTTCATGGATGTGAAATTGCGTTACGACAGATGACATGTTCGGAGAGAGCAAACTACTGAAAATGGTTAAATACAGTTCTAGATCTCCTCCAGATGTTGATACCAATTTATTTTGTGGCCTATAATTATATGTAATAACAGCCAAAAAGTATGCTCAATATTTAGTTCCTTTAGAATCTTTTTGATGTATGAGTATAGGGTATTGCAAAAGTCCTGTTACACTCGTTACGACGCTCTCAACAAAGGAGACAATATAAATATGTGTTTAAATTGTAATATTAATTGATGTGGCCGCCCTCGTCGGCGAGCACGCACTCCACTCGAGACTTAAAGGTTGTGTACACCTTGTGGACGAATTCCTTTCTCATGCTGGCCTACACGCGGTTGACGGAGGACTTCAGTACGTCGTCGTTGCTGTGGCGGACCTTGTAAGCCGTTTCCTTAACATGCAACCACACTCTGTAGTCGAGGGGATTTAGGTCGGGCAACTGCGGCGACCAAAATCCCTTCGACCAGAAGTTCATGTTCGACCCCATCTACTCTTGCATGATCTTGTCCGTTTGGGCCGGGGCACAATCCTGCTGATAGACTTAGTCAGTCTTCTTCGTAATCTTTAATACCCAGGGCAGAACGTTCGTGTCAAAGATGTCTCCATAATCGGCCGCTGTGAGCCTGTAACCGGCCGCGAACCACACCGACGGCATCTTCTAGCCATTCGAAGCCAAGACTCCCACCATCATCACGGAGGCCGTTTGTTTGGTCATAGAAACGTAGTAGACCTTGAAGACGTCCTGACCGAAGCTTCCTCCCGGTTCGTTCTGGTTGTTGATGACCAGATCGGCCATGAAGGCTTTTTCACCAGAAAATAAATGAGAATTCGATTACCATGACGCTTCAAGTCGTTGAGAAGGCGACGACAGCGCTCCTGACGTTGTTCTCCCATACGGTCGGTGAGCGGAGGCTTTTCCATGAACTTCAAGCTCTTGTTGCCCTACTCCACAATGACCCTGGACATTGTGGCCACCAAGATGTTCTTATTTTTCGCGATCGTAGTCATTTTGAACTTAGGAGCGCTTTACGAGGCCTTTTTCACAGCCAAACGGTTGACAACTTGAGGCCTACTTGGACGAGGTTGATCTTTGAGGTCTTTCCCGTTCATAAGCTTCTCTGCGACTCTGTGGACGGTCATCCGGCTGACGTCGAGCCGCTCAGTGGGGTCGAATTTGTTGCAGCCCACGCACAGGAGAGCAGAAATCTTAATTTTTTTTCCCTTCCATCTCAAGACACCTGCACATAATGGAAAATACGTTTTAATAGCAGGTGCTTGAAAAGTAGAACTTTAATTTTGTTTGACGGAACTTTTTTCTATCACACACCTAAACCTCTCGAAAGATAAAAATCCCGAGTGTAACAGAACTTTTGAAAAACCCGTTATATCTTCTAGTTTTATGATTTTCTCTTAAGCCATCTGATTAATAATATTTTATAACAAATACGAACAATTGATAGGAAGAGAACCCATAAGATGAACCTCAAACCTCATCCTACTCAGAACCTAAAAATGAAAACTTAGAGTAATTATTAGTGACAATCTCTGCTTTGGCTCTCTCGGTGTAACTCTCAGGCAAACCTGAATCAAGGTTTCATCCTCGAATGCATAATGCCTTACCAGCAGGCTATCTCGAGGAGTCAGATCATCCACGATTAAAATTCCTCGCTCACCCTCGGGGTCATCAACAAGTGCCCACCCTTCCACCCGTGTGCCGAACTGCTTCCCCAAAGCTTTTAAGTCGAAGTGCATTGTCTGCAATTCCTATTGAGGGGGGGGGGGTTAACCTGTCTCTTCGCATCTCGCCCCCCCCCCCCCCCCTCCTTGCAAGTATCAGCCGATTCATCGAATTCGACTAGCAGGAAACAGCTACCATAGGAGTACTAAATTCGTCTTTGCGGAGCCATTCTTGTAGTGAAGTACATCCTTATAAGACTGGAGGAAAAACTTATTTTCGTGGCTGGGTGGAAAAAGTATATGACAAAAAAAAAACATGCAAAAGAGAATAAGTTTTTTAATTGAAAATAAAATGATTACTCTATTCGCTTTTCTCAATAAAATATGACGGCTTTCAAGTAATAAAGTGGATAATTAAAAACTAATTAAGGCTCTTTCATTGTTTGAGCAACTCGTTCAAGTTTAGTGGGATTAATTATTACACTTTGAGGAGGTTACTTCAAATCTCTACAAATTACGCCAACAATAAGAGTTTGCTAAGAAGGAAGATAGCTAAATAACTCAAGAACTAAATTAATTAAACAAAATAAACATAAAATAAAAGAGTTTGAAATCAGCTTCTAAAAACAAATACTAAACTGAGAACGAATTAATGATTTTATTTCAGCTGAAAAGGGGAAAATGCTAGATCAACTAAACGTAGGATTCTAAGCTCGACACGCAAGTAAAAGGGACCATAGTTAATTAGAGTTTCAGAAATATAGGAAAATAAAAGCAAAGCTAAGGAAAACATAAAAAAAAATAAGATAAAACTCAGGAAAAAACAGACATGAGAGAAAACACAATAAAATAACTTAGCCAGTGATGAATTCAGTTATCGCAGTATTCTTAGTGTGATACTTATAGACAGTTACAAAATGTATTTGGTAAACTTATGCGAATACAGTATATGTAATTTCAAGGTAATTGTTAAGATTAGTGGCGCACGGTTTTGTTAGCGACCTTTGCTACAGTTTTGCTATTTTCTTAGCGTTTTTCAGCTAGCACACTGGCCAATCAGCAATGTGCATCATTCACCGTTATTGAATAAGCATAATGAAAAAGAGCAAGAGACATTCAAGTACCCTGGGGAGTCTCAGCTTCCTCGAGGACCCCAGTGAACTACGATCAATTAAAAAAAAATCAAATACTGTGAGAATACTCACCAACTCTCCAAACTCTACTAGGCGCCAATAATGTGTGTATGTAACATCCCTGAGCAAGAGAGACAAGCGGTAGTGGCCTCACGGATCGGGGTACTTTCAGATACCGATCATTAATCTGTAGAATATTAACCAAAATATCGCTTACAGTGTGGAAACCAAACAGTTTTCGCAGAAGATTCGAGGAGAGCGTCCGTTCCACAATTGTGTTCGATTCCGAAAGTTCTGTAAAGGGGTTTATGCCGTCGATATATTGGGGGATCGGTCTACGGGAAAATTCAGGGGCAATGAGATGACCCTTTAAATTCCGGACTGACGTCTCTCATCTTATTTACCATATAGCCATAATAAGTTATCTAATCCTTGCCATGTAGTCAGATTGGGAAGAGGCAAAACGTCAGTCCATTTACTCAGTCTGTGCAGATAGCTTGCCCCATCATCATTGGACTAGATTCCAACCACCCATATATGTTCAGGAATCCAACATAAGACAATCTTAATGTTATTTCAACTCGCAGAAGCCACCGATAGGGATACTTCAAATCAGAGAATGTGGAGTTTCCAATGCCTCAAGTGCATTTAGTGAACTTTGTGTCTTGCCTTGGCTTACAAAACGGTCTCGAACCGAGTCTTCCAAAGTAGATGGTATATTGTCCGGAATAGCCCACCGGCTTCCATCAAGGAGGCAGTAACATGAAAGCCAAACAGCACCCTCGTACTTTAAGCCACCTGACTGCACCATCACTTTCCGCTGTGGTAAGCTGTGATAAGATCTATGCTTAAAGTAATGAGAACGCAATACTCAGGATGCTCTGAAAACTTTGGTAGCAGAGGCGTGGCTACAAACATTGAAGGTGGTATCCTGTTAAGTGGTGTCGTTCTAAAAACTATCTGATTCACGAGTGCGAGAGTTCCATGAAACATACGAAGTAGTTTCTTTGCCTTCAACACGACAGTATTAGGGCTTGAGTGACATTTCTTGGCGTCATAGGCGCTAAATCTAGGCGTAAGGGAGCATCATATACGGCCCATGAAATAATGTAAGAGGTAATATGCGCCACTGAGGTGAAGCGTCATTGAGATACCACATTTAGGAGAGCCTTTTTTATCAATAAGTGTTGTGATAAAGACTGAAAAGGCTTCACAAGTTGACGACTTTAGTATTGACCATAGAATACAGAAACACACATGTTTCGGCATAACGAGAGAAGCATTTTAGAGCATGTTGGAGCCCACGATCCAAGGTACGTATCTAGGCCGCGCCAGATAAGATCGAGAAATCATCTTCATAATGAGTGGTGAAAACATCTACCGACAGCACCGAGGTGAAGCTGTTGATACTCAAGGTAAAGAAATTGACACTGAAGACACTTCCCAACGGGAGGCCATCTTCCTTCCTTATTGGATCCGAAAGAGTCATACTACATATATTTGAAATCGACTATTCCGGAGAAACGCAGACCAGAAATTTGGGTGGCTTTCATTCTTACCCATAGTATTGAAGGTCTCCTTAATACCATATCGCCAGGCGGTATCATAGGCCTTCTACAGATAAAATAATAAACCAAAATCCCACAAACAAAACAAAATCCAACATATGTAGAAGAGTAGAATAATCACAAAAGAAAAGCAAGCGAAGGTTCCAGATTATGTCCAGCTCCTCTAGAGGCCTAAAAAGGCACCCAAAACCTCGAAGCTAAATATTATAAAAGATGCCTCCTCCAAAAATTAGCGGTGTGCACGAATCCATCCAGGATACATACTAACGATAGCGCCCTCTTGTGTCGCTACCGGGATAGGTAGCACGCGCGAAGACTGTGCCTTCGCTAAGAATGTGCCGAACAATCTGTGATACCAATCAGGTTTCGCCTTATGGTTAAATAAAGCACTCTAATAATGGTGCTGCCTCCCGCAGGGCTACACGATTCGGAATCAGCAATCAACGACTTGAAGCAGTCTAGGCTTTGCGGTGGATTTACAGGAAAAACTGCGGCGCAATGGAACACGTTTAAATTCCCGTCGGTCATATCCCATTTTCTTTACCACGAAGCTCAAAAAGTTGACTTGATTTATTCCATGTAGTCGCAGTGAGGAAGAGAAGAACGCTGGTCTCGCTCTCTCCGTCCGCGGTAAATGTTTGACGGCCTCATCACCACGCTCATTTCTTGCAATTACTATATCTCCAGTAACCCATCACAATAAAATCTTAACATCTTTCCTGGTCACAGAATAGATTGTGGGAGCGGTATATTGCAACCAGCTCGGCCCTGAAACCAAAAAAGGCAGCAGGGAGTGTCTTGCTGGCATCAAACAAGGGATAAGTGTGGAAAACGACCGCTTCTTCGGAATTAGAGTCATCCGTATACACTGAGAAAACATCAGCGCGACACGTCATGTGCTCGAAAGAGATATAAAAGTTATACTCCAGATATGGTTTAAACTTTAAGAGCAGATGAATGTTACTCAATTTGTTGGTGTCCTGGGTAGGAACAACCGCAACATCGCTCCGAGAGAAAAGTCAAACTCTCGACGCAGTTCCCCTGTCCTAAACCCCAAATTAGAGCTATTGGAGATCGATGAAGTCACTGGACTCACTGCTACAAACACATAATGCACTCTGTAGGCCGTAAATTGAGGGACATCTCCACACCATCGAGTACGAGGCTCTCTAGAGAGCCAAGCGGAGACTAATGTTGGGGATCAAGTCCACCTTCTGCATGCAATTTACGCTCGGAGCGGATATATAGAACTCGAACCCGTAATCCAGCTTAGAAGTGGTAAAAAGTACGAAGAAAGTCAATGGCGCTGGTACAAGAGACTCTCAGGATATGAATGCGTGCCTTCCAGGTGAGGCTTTGGTCGAAAACAAGAACAAGGAAAAGGTACGACTCTACCACATCCAGGTAGCTCCATTAGGAACAGTTTCGTGTCGGAGTAAACCACTGGCTCGCAGCAGGTTGCACCACTTTATTCATTGATAAAAAACAAAATTGATGCGCCTCAGCATAACATGAGATGCGATTCAGAGGCTTTTGGAGTCGACGCTCAATGGTAGGCATCTGGGCTGAACCGAAAGAGATCAAAAGAATGTCTATATAAGTAGAGCCTAGTAACAACATCTTCCGAGAACACTGATTTAATACTGTTGATGCTCAAGGCAAGAGGTGTGAGACTGAAATAACCTCCATGGGTGCCTTTTTCTTACCCTATTGGATCGGAAATCACCTCACTTCCTCGTACGTGAAATCGACGATCTCATAGGTACTCGAAGAAGAAAATTGGAAGGCGTTGTTTCTTGATGATATCGCATCGCCATGCGATACCATATGCTTTCTCCAGATCCAAGAATAGCGTGGTGTAGTGTGTCTACTGAGGAGGGACTCGAAAATAGCATCTCCTAGAAGGAACAGGAATATCCGACATAAGTGGAACTTGCTAAAGGCGCACTTTGCAGGAAACTGGTGACATGTGTTGTGAAGAAAGTAATCTAAACTAACATTAATCATGTTCTCCATGAAATTTTACATTCAGAAAGTTAGAGGAATTTGGCAGAAACCCGCCTGGAGAAAGTAATTTTTCCCTCCTTGCGAGAAGCAGAAACGGTAGCCATTTGCTAGGTATCTGGGCGGATAACTCCTCTCCAGATTCTTACGAACAAGGCTAACTAGAAGGCAATGCTTCGCACACCTATCTGTCGAAACATGGCATACGAAACATCGTCCTTAACAGAGACAGTATCCACGTAAGAGGCAAAAGCGGAGCGCAGATCATTTAGCGTAAACTCGGAGGTGAATCTAGTCGATTGGCTTCAGTGAGCCTATGACATGCTATAAAGGCTGGAGGTGCGCACTCTTACTCCACCTCACCCACCGCGAAGGGGTGTCGACACCGAATGAGCTTGCTTCCTCCCAGCAATCTCCGAAATTACTGAGGAATTGGCCGCTTGCTGAGCCCCATCTGAGTGAGAAGGACCTCCTTCTCCTTCTGAGTTCTTATAGACACATTTTTCCTACCTGAGAATCTTGTCCAGGAGCAAGCTTAAGCCCCAATGTCTTCCACAGAGTCAGTTTACAGTTTCTGGTAAGACTTTGCTGTCTAGGTTTGGGGCGCCTTCGGATTATTCCACACCTCAAGAGAAACCTGAATCTGACCTGCCCCCACACAAAGTGTTGGTGATCCTGACCATGGACTCACTAGGTCTATTGCCTGTTTAAGTTCTATGAGCGTGAAGTGGTTGGTGACTCGACCACCATCGGGAAAATTTAGAGGGTGGGAAAGCCGGCCACCAAGAAGCTCACTATAGGCAGCTCAAAGTGAGGGAAGCGTATGTCAATGAACTCAGCGCCCCTGGCTCCTCTTAAGGATTAGCTGTTTCTAAGTGTTTCCATCGGTAGTTGTTGCCCTTTGGCGCTGCTTAGGTGTGCTCAATTTCGTAAGGAGGGGCTTCTGCTGAAGAAAAAGGTGGTGGTGCCGCCTCTCCATTTAAAAATATACCGAGTGCAACTCCAACGAAAGGATAAACTCCCTTACCGGGTGACATAAGAAAAGGGCAAGCCTTTCTCCTCTAGAAGGAATTTGAAGGGCCACTGAGAATACATAGAAGGAGAGGATTCTCTCCATGGAAAAAGAGCTCCCGCGGGCAGCTCCAAAGGTGGTAAAAGGGAAGCTTTTTCCTAGTAAATTATGTGGGAAAGGAGTCCCTTCACTAGTCTAAGGGTTGTTTCGAGTAACCTCCCGCTCCCACGTACATAGGCTGGACGAAGTTCGCTTACTTAAATTCCATCTATTGACGATAGAGCAGTTTTTAAAAAGAAAAGGATATATGAAAGCTGAATACTATGACCTCTTAATATCTGAAAAAGTATAGGGAATGGACTGAAAGATCCGCACTACCCTTTCCGCTATACCCTGTAACATTGTCCTTTCTTTTTAACAGATGAAAGTAGAACCAGCGTCGCCACCTCACATGTAAATAGGAAGCGGTGAAGACAAATGGCTACCCAGAACACTCCCCATATTATACTTTCCCCAGCTATCGAGTTTTCGGCTTTCGGAGCCGGTAGGGACCCCTCGATGAATCCTGCCGCTCGGCCAAGGTCTGGTGAAGTAGAGATGTGCATCAATTCACCAGAACCTCTCTGAATATTAAGCATAAAAGTTGGAATTGCAGACTATGCTATGTAATAAAGAAGAATAGGGATAAGAGGGTCCACTTGGTGATCCGGAGAGCACAGAAACCATTCAAGGAAGGTAAACGAAGCGTAGTTGTAGAATTGTAGAACCGTGCTTTTAGACCTGGAGAGGACACGGGAGGGGGTGCATTTATCACTTCAGAGGCATATGAGGCGATTGGTCGTGCAGAGCCCGGCAAGAATATCTCTTTAACCTCTCTAAACTAAACTTGACAGCCAATAACTCTTTCTCACACAAATATGAATCGCAGCGATGTGATCCGCCATAATTTATACACTTGCCTTTGCATAAAACAGCTTAATTGTGTACGGCAATAGATCAGTTTAAACGAATTTTGAGGTGACCCATTTCCTTTCGTCAAGTTTTTTGTAGGTGCATTTGTACGGGGGACTTGAAAACGCTTGAAGCTTGAGGTCTATAAGACGCCCAGTAACTTCTTTATGAACGTCCCGAGGTCTTCCAGGTTCCAACCTAGCTTTATCATGCTAACTTTTATTTTAGGTGAGGATGTAGTGTATGGACGCCCAATCCCCCCCCCCCTCGAATGTGCTAAAAGGCAGGACCGAGCAACCTTACCTGCTTTTCTCTAGCCAATATGACTAAATACCCACCTGCTATCAGAGACACCCGGCCCGAAGGAAGAAGACGTCTTATATTCGTTTTTGTTTATTTTCCTTCTGAGGTCTCAGCCCCCTCAGAAGACCCCTGCACAGGAGGAGGATTGTGCTATGAGGGTGTGCCCCCAAAGCCTTGATCTCTTAGAATGGATGAATTTGCCATATGGGGCTCTAGGAGACTCTAATCCCCGCTCATCTTGCAGTTGAATGAGTCTCTAGAGGGGAAGCATCTTACCTTGCCTTATGTGGTAGAAGGGAAGCTCCTTCCTAAAATTGAGCTCCTTCCTCCATGAGACCAAGGTGGGACAAAGTCTCGTTGAAAAGAGTCTCAACCTGATTTTTTTAAGATGAATAGTTTTGGAGAAGATATCTATCTGAGCGCACTTGATACTCTGGATAGCTCTCCACTACATATATATAAGAAAAAAAAAGCGGTAAGCTATATCCCGCATCAAGCCGTTCCCCAAGATAAGCTATCAGAGAGGCTGACCAGCTCAGGGACGTACACCTTACTTAATTTTATATGTAGTCAACAGGACACCCAAGAGCTGTAAAGTCGATAGTAGCCGACAGACCAGGAGGTAGACCCAAAACCTTTAGTTTGCCTGGCAGCTGGCAGAACGGTCACCCATAGTAGCGGTCACAGCATTATACATACTTTAGAGATTGGGTTGCTAGGGCAGAAACCTCTCTTCCCATTAGTCGCACCTGATCTCACAGGTCTCCTAAACTCTGGTATCTCTCAAATTCAAGTTTTTTAAAGCGTTATATAGAGAAAAGTCAGTTGTAGGTGTTATAGAGCTTCAATTGAGGATATGAGAGAAAAAACGCAGGTTTCTCTAAGGAATGGTTGCGTCGGGAATAGTTACCACTATTTCCTGCGCCTTCCTTGCGGGGTTAGGGTTTAGAGGGAACGCAGTTATCCAGAAATCAGGTGTAGTGTCACTTTCCATGAGGACTGCGTCTAGTGCAAGGTTGGAGGTGAGGGATTGTCGTTTGACTTTAGGCTTTCCTGAGCGCGGATGGTTTAGGGAGGGGAGACCCCACGTCTGTAATAATAGCAGAGTGTAGTACTCTGCCTCTAGCGTTAGTGGTGTCGTAAGGATAGGGAGGGGGCTTTTGAGCCTTGCAGTAGAGTTTGGGAATAAAATGCCTTGGAGAGGTGTGATTTGGATGAACTCGATTCTGCGCAGGGAAGGGTTGGGTCGAATTTGCTTATTATGTAGGGGTAGGGTGTGAGCGACTCGGTGACATACGCAGATGTCAGATAGTAAACCTCGATGTTGTGTGTCTCTATATAATTACCACTGACAATCTTGCCATTTACCGGAATACTTGAAAACGTTTGTGTGGTATAAATTTAGAATGTTTAACGCTCTTTTACACTTCGTGGCGTTTTAACAGGCCCGGAAAAAAGGGGAGAAAATTTAAAAGGGGTGCGAATGATGACTCAAGAGAGAGAATAATTTTCTTATTGGGCAGAGGGTCGAAGTGCTTGCCACTCCTCCCGGTTTTGTTCTTGCCGAGGCATCAGCACTATTACACCATCCTGCGGGAGTTCGCTGGATAAGGATTTATGGGAGGCGGCTTCTCAGACCAACAAACACTATCGGCGCCTCTTCGCCTTCTACACACGCTCTGTACATTTGTAAGGTTGCTCTCGACTCCAAAGCGTGAGAAAACTCTTGCTACTTTAGGCTTGGGTCGGATTTATTTGTTTTATCTATTGTGTGAATGCGTTCTATCGTCGCTACTAATCTTAACAATTACCATCAAAATACGATATGGACATTTTATATTACTTAATATTAAAGAAAATATGGCAATTGTTCAGTTTAGGGTCGGATGATATTGCGCACCATTTTTGGGGCTATTTTGCTATTTTTTTGTGTGTTTGTTAGCTATTACACTGGCCAATTTAGCAATCGCCTTTTGCATTCAAATCTGATGTTAGGCTTTCAAATTATGAATAATATTAGGGGGTTTTTTAAGTTACGGGGGCAATTGTGGTAGAGTCGTGGTCCCTGATTTCCCGCGCGATTTTTGGGGCTACTTTTATAGCTACTTTCTCTTTGCCTCACTCACCTCATTGTTTTGATTCGTTATTTTAAGGCGAGAATAAAAATTAACATTTTTAGGCAGACTCGATCTTGTTTTAACTGATGGTTAATTAAAAATTATTTTATCAACTTTTTCCTGAGGGCGAACGTATGGGGGTGGCGAAACCCCCCCATATAGCAACCCAGGTACGGCTCGAAACCGGCTTCCAGTAACCAAACACATATACGAATAACCAAATACATATATCGGCTTCCAGTAACCAAACGCATAACCAAATACAGGGCGAACGATGAAACACACCGATATTGTTCAATTTGGAACGAAAAAAACAACAACAGCCGAGTCGCTAATGCAAAAGATTACCAACACTTTTCCTAATTCGTTTCGGGGAACACAATTCCTTGTTTAATAAAAAACAAAGAAAACTACGTCGAGAGACAAAATAGTGGCAGACATATATTAGTTAGGCAAGATCAATAATAAACTTACAAAAACCCCCAGAAAATACCACGAATCTTCACAATTACCCCCCAAATACGCCAAAAGACGCCGATAGCGCCACCTACTTTAGACTATTTCCACCAAAAGTTCACATTTATTAGGTACTTTCGAAATGGGGGCTTCGCCCCCACCCCACACCCTGTAACTTCTCCCCCCCCCCTCGTTTTATTACTAATTCGAAGAGCTAGAATCAGATTGGAATTCAAAAGGCGACTGCTAAATGTCATTAGACCTCTAAGTTTTATATCGACGGTGTTTAATACAAATCGCTGATTGGCCAGTGGGATAGCTGACAAACATAAAAAAATAGCAAAATAGACCCCAAAATCGCGCGTAAAATCATCCAGCCCTAAATTAAACAATTACAGAAAATATGATTGATTTAATTAGTATTCGGGGACGGGGCTTATTGGTCTGACGTTAAGAAGTAGGGCATAAAAACAATTAAAATTAGAGAACCTCACGACGTCTGGCAATGGAATTTGAATTAAAACCTAATTCTATACTTTAGAATTGTGATACTACTAGTTGATTAAAAATAGAGGGCGGGTGTAGGAGTGCAATCTCCCACCATTAACGGGGTTTTCCATTTCGAAATAATCTTCTTAGGGTTCGAATTTAAATGCAGTTGCCAGATGTTATACTCTCCAATGTTCATTTTTTTATGCAACGCTCTGCTCCTTAAGGTAGGAGCTAGAAATGGAGTCATTAAATTTCCTTTAAGTTGTTGACTGTGTATTCGGAATTTACCCAATATTTCTCTATTACCTGGGACCACATAGGTGAGTCGAATTTATGGGGATAATAAGATTTTATTGTAAAGTAACAGGACAAGAGAGAGAAACAATCTAGCTTGGTTGCAGTGGCCTATCATGGTGATAATGAAGTTATAAAAAAGGTCTTAGATGTTTGAAAGTTGTTTAAATCAAGGTCGTTCTGTTTTCCATCATTTTTTTTTGTGGCGTTCGGAGTTCTTTAGGTTATGGTCACATTGCTCTTTAGTTAATCTTACAGAGGATTTCCCTTTAGTTTACTTATTATTTTCTGCGCTCTTCCTATATGTATTGTCTTCTTGAGCAGTGTTATTTTGATCAATAGTTTATCTATCCCTCTGACTAAGACATCTTGGTTTTAGTGCGGAATTCGTCTTCGGCTATTATTGATTATAATGTGTCATGTGATTTACATCCTGATCAGATATATTGGAAGGTATAAAATCTCCAGTTGGTTATACGAGCGCATAAAACTGCTCCAAGAACTTTAATTCCTTACTCACGATATCTTCAGCGGCTGAAGAATTGTTGTAAGCGACTGCTTGAAGAGGAATTCCTAATTCCTAGAGTTTTCTTGTAAGTAGTTAACACCTCTTCCTGTTACTTAGGCCTGAGTTAGAAAAAACGCTTTGCTCTCGATCCAAACCTTCTTGTTTCAGAGTTACTCTTCCCTAGCCTTGCTTTTCGTCTCTCTATTTATCCGGCTTCACGGCCTATACTGAACTGACTCTCTCTTTGCTTCTTTACATGTAGCCTTATACATTTTTTTCAACTTACTTGAATTTTCCTAAGGCATTTTTAGAGGCGCGTTTGTTCTCGGGAAGTTCTCGTATTGTCTTTTCCAGCGTGTCATTGACTTACTAAATATATTCCCAGAGAAGTGTTAGTGTATCTCCAATCATGAGAACAGCGTGCCCTATGATGCATTCGCTGTGTTTTAAAATGGACACATTTTATTCAATCCTGTGACACTCTTTGCATACCTAAACAAAATTATCCCCGAGTGTGTTCAAAGCCGTCCTTACTTCTTTCCAATTCATTGATCTCTCAAGATTATCTCGCTCTTTAACGTCATGAAAGGGATCCGACTGAAAAAGATGCGTTCGGTTAATTTTTTTCCCTCAAATTTAAGTTTGTTTATTATATGATTCTTGATTTGGAGTTCATTTCTCATCGGATTATGGTATTTTTCAAGGATTATTCAAAGACAGAAGGATTTTGTAGAGTTTTTGTATCACTAAATTGGTTCATAGAGGATGGGTTATTGGTTTTGAGGAAGAAAATTTTAATGTTTATTTCCTTTTGGTATTAAAAATTTGAAGTAACATTGATTATTGTATTTTATGTATTTTGTTGCAAAAAGAGATATCAGTTTTATATATTTTTAATAGGAAGGTTATAATGCGGATGAATTAATGCACCATACGTAAAATATTGGATTGAAGGGTGCCCCTAAACGGGAAACTTTTAATAAGCTTCATTTCTTAATTCGAAAAATAATTAAAAGACCAGGCAATGTCTTCGCTAGGCCGCTTCGCTACTAAGATTAAAATTTAAAATCTAAAAAAATCAGCCATGGTTAAATTTTTTCCTCCCTTCAAAAAATCACGTTGCTAAAATATAGAGTTATAGAAGAAGAAAATGATATATAAAAATAAATTTTATGAACTTCGCCATTTGTAATTTCTGAACTTCACCATTTTGTTTTTTGATATTATAAAAGAATTATTAGAAATAACTTTGATAAAAAACATAAGTCATAACAAAACTAAGATGAAATTATTATTCAAATACTCGAAAAATTCCCCTTCTTAAATTATAGAGTTAGTGATGATGATGATGATGATGATGATGATGATGATGATGATTATGATGAAGTATATCGTAATTTAGGCCCGTTTTTAGTCGCGTGCGAGTCTAGTCGCAGACGACTTTACATCTCACTATGTCGGTCGGTCCCCGTTTTGCATTTTCTTTTGTTTTTGTAATAACATTGTAACTACTCGGCCGATTCTAACGAAATTTGAAACTCTTATGTTGTTTTGCTTTTTCAGTCGAATAGCATAATTTCCAAAGTCCTCCCAAGGTTAGCCCATGAATATTTTTGTTTTGGCAATAACATCATAATTATTCTGCCGATTCTAAGGAAATTTGAAACCCGTATGTTGTTTTGATTTCTCTTTCAAGTGGTAGAATTGTCAAAGTCCTCCCAAGGTTACTCCGGGAATTAGTGAAGGTTTTGAAGGTCGTAAGGTCATAAATCCAAATAACTGAGAGCACGCGACATTTTGGTCAGCAGACCTTGTTGTTGTTGCTTTTGAGGGAAGGGAGAGAGGAAAACTGTATAAACTTGGCAATATGTCCCGTTAAAAATAACGGCAATATTTAATGAATGATTTTAATTATTTATCCTCATTTCCACCGATGTAAGGTTTGGTCTTATTCTAAAAATAAGTCGAACTTGCGAGCTTGGGCTTCGTATGCAGACCTTTGGTATGTGACCTACGGCCTATCCGGCTCTGATAAGGTGTTATCTGGTGTAAAATAATTTTAAAGGTTTCCAGTAGATATCCATAACACTATATTTTAAGACCGAATTTTTTTAGCATTTTAATAATACCAGATTTATTTTTTTCCTCTTAGTTCGGATACGAACTAAGTATATTTAAAGTTAAAATCTAAGTTCTTTCTGGGAGTTCCTTTAGTTTATACAAGGTCTGCTGACCAAAGTCGCGTGCTCTCACTTATTATGATTTATGACCTTACGACATCAAAACTTTCAATAATTTCCAGACTAACCTTGGGAGGACCTTGGTAATTTTATTATTCGAAAGAGAATGTAAAATAACATAAGAGTTTCAAATTTCGTTAGAATGGGCCGAATACTTATGAAGTTATTGCCAAATAATTACTCGGCTAACCGTGGGGGTTGGGGGACCTTGGCAATTATATCATTCGAAAGAGAGTGTTAAACAACATATGGCTTTCAAATTTCGTTAGAATCGGCCGAATAGTTATGATGTTATTGCCAAAACAAAATAATTCCTGGGCTAACCTAGGGAGGACTTTGACAATGATATCATTCAGAAGAAAATGTAAAACAATATAAAGGTTTCAAATTTCGTTAGAATTGACCGAATACTTACAATGTTATTACCAAGAAATAAAAGCAAAACGGGGACTGACCGACCTACCAACATAGTGAGATGTAGAATCGCCTATGATTAAAAACAAAATGTTCAAATAAATGAAAAATAAATATGATTATCGAATGTTTTTGAATTATTTAAAACTAAAAGAATCTCAATTGGTGAAGTTCAGAAAATCTATTAAAATTTAGGCATGGCTGCTTTTTTTTCGGTTTATTCCAAAGTTTTATCGAAGTTATTTCTAAAATAGATTTTAAATTTTAAACTTCATCAGGAGGAAATAGCTACTGGGCCCAGAAAGTAGTAAAGCAAAATTAAATTATTAGAGCAAATTTAAGTGGAGAAAAAGAAGAATCGAGAGAATCATTTTTCCCTATTTAAAAAGAATTCCGATCAAATATTTTTCGGGCCTTTAGGCCAAGAAAAGAAGCATCGATGTGAAAAAATAGACACATTAAGAGATATGTATTGGAAACGTTTTAAAAAGTTTCAGACTAAAAAGATTATTGCCAAGGCCTGAGAGGACGTTGGGCACATCCCGGTCTGCCTGAAAAGTGTAAGCTCCTCCCTGTAAGGAGGAATGGCGAAGTCGCTCATCTTCTCTCCTAATAATTTTCTCTTGGTCTGGGTTTCTTTTTTCAGATCCATGCTTATTTTCTAGACCTAAAAGCAAGAAAGAACTTTTATGGGAATTCTTATGAAATACTGAGAAAATAATCCTCACGACACCTTTACCGATTTAAATTGGTTTTAATAATTACATTTTGCTTTACTCGTATTTTTAAAGGCCAGTAGCTATTTTCTCTTGCTATGGATTAAAATGGAAAATATTTTATAAAGAAGTTCGATAGAACTTTCGAATATAAGAAAAAATACAAAACAGCAAAACAGCCAGTCCTTAATTACAAAAAATTCTCACTTTTTCTGAACTTCAACATTAGTAATTCTTTTTTAGTTATAAAAAAATCTAAAACATTCGATAATTATATTCAGTTTTCAAAAGGTTTCATTTTCTTTCAAAGTTTGAATAAGTAAAGCATGTAACAATCATAGTCATTCTTCTTCTTTTTAAGTCTTAGGCTATATATATATATATATATATATATATATATATATATATATATATATATATATATATATATATATATATATGAATAACGTTACAGCCACGAGGAAAATGAAACAACGGAGAACTGCGAGGCCTTTCGACTAATGGTCCTTTACTAAGCAGACTAAAAGACAGGGAAAAAGAGAAAGATATTTATACACCTGATTAATGAAAATATGGGATATAAAGATTAAAAGGGGTAGGATTAGCAGATACCTGGAAAAATCCTATTAACGAGATGAGCCGTCAGGGTTAAAAAAAAAAAAAAGTTTACGGGTTACAAAAGAAAGGGGGGGGGCAATGTTTAGGAATCACATATGCAATATGAAAACAAAAAAAGTTTACACATGATAACTAGAAAATATGACAAAAGAAAAATATGAGGAAAGGTTTGTTTATAAATAAGCTAAAATAACTTCTAGGTGGTAATCATTAATTCAGAAATTTTATCTTTAAAATCATTCTTAAACATTCTTTTGATACAAGGGTCCAAAAAATACATTCCAGGGCTGAGATTAAAATTCGAAGTCAGTTGTATAAATGCCGATTCTAAAAGATTTCGTGAAAAAAAGTCATTTGATTTGGCAATCACAGAACTCTCCTTCCAATTAATACGATGGGAATTTTCACTCAAATGGATAAAAATGGCATTTGATGTTTGCCCAGTGCTTACAGAGTACTTATGTTGCTTATTTCGCTTATTCAGATCCTTGCTAGTTTGCCCAATTTAAAATGAAGGGCAATCCAAACAAGGGATTTTATAAATTACGTTATTTGTTTCATTAGGGCAATTTTTTATTAACATTCTTTTTAAAGTATTAGTATAAGAGGAAACAAGATTTACATTAAGTGTTTTTAACAATGTTTTCAAAGCCATTAAAATAAGGAAAAATGAGGATATTCTTGGGCGCTTCCTTCTCAATAGTACCCTATTTTAATGGCTTTGAAACCGTAAAAAACATTGTTAAAAACACTTAATGTAAATCTTGTTTTCTCTTATACTAATACTTTATTAGAATGTTAATAAAAAATTGCCCTAATGAAACAAATAACGTAATTTATAAAATCCCTTGTTTGGATTGCCCTTCATTTTATATTGGGTAAACTAGCAAGGATCTGAATGTGCGTATTAAGCAACATAAGTACTCTGTAAACACTGGGCAAACATCAAATGCCATTTTTATCCATTTGAGTGAAAATTCCCATCGTATTAATTGGAAGGAGAGTTCTGTGATTGCCAAATCAAATGACTTTTTTTCACGAAATCTTTTAGAATCGGCTTTATACAACTGACTTCGAATTTTAATCTCAGCCCTGGAATGTATTTTTTGGACCCTTGTATCAAAAGAATGTTTAAGAATGATTTTAAAGATAAAATTTCTGAATTAATGATTACCACCTAGAAGTTATTTTAGCTTATTTATAAACAAACCTTTCCTCATATTTTTCTTTTGTCATATTTTCTAGTTATCATGTGTAAACTTTTTTTGTTTTCATATTGCATATGTGATTCCTAAACATTGCCCCCCCCCCCTTTCTTTTGTAACCCGTAAACTTTTTTTTTTTTTAACCCTGACGGCTCATCTCGTTAATAGGATTTTTCCAGGTATCTGCTAATCCCACCCCTTTTAATCTTTATATCCCATATTTTCATTAATCAGGTGTATAAATATCTTTCTCTTTTTCCCTGTCTTTTAGTCTGCTTAGTAAAGGACCATTAGTCGAAAGGCCTCGCAGTTCTCCGTTGTTTCATTTTCCTCGTGGCTGTAACGTTATTCATAAATTCCTCACGTTCCTTATTTACGTGATTCAGTTATACATACATATATATATATATATATATATATATATATATATATATATATATATATATATATATATATATATATATATATATATATATTAGGGTGATGCAAAAAAGGGGTAAATTTTTTATTTATTTTTTTTGTAGGGGCACCCTCTAATCTGGTTATTTATCTTCCAAAAACAAAGTATACAAAAATTGAGGTCAATCGGATGAAATTTAGAGGTTGCTACCAGTCTTGAAAAAAATGAAAATATTTAGTCAAGTATTGCTATTATCGATGCATAGATGAAACTGGTTTCCACACTACCTTTTGAGGTACAGTTCTCATTGCGTTGCCTTTTCTTTAATGTGGAAGTTCTACTGTAGGCCTATCATAACCACTAACAATAATTATTATCTTGGCACTACAATTTATTTCATTGACATAATTGTTTCTTTTGTTTTTATCTGCTAAGACAGCTTTGTACTTCTTCACTGTCTGTAGAAGATATTGCTTTTGCTCTTCATCATTTGTGAGAATCTTATTGTATTCTTCCATTAATTTTATTCCTCGCTCTGCTAAATCATTTGTAACTTTCTTATTAAAAATTACTTCATTTGCATTCCAATATGCCTCATTAAGTCCCCAGTTTTCAGCATTGGTTTCAAGAAAACTGGAAGGCAGACCGAGAATATCGAAGAATCTTTTAGTATGAGAGGTTACAAAATCTTCTAGCTCTCTCAATTCCATAACTTCGGGATCAATAGTAGTCCGTTTAATGTGGTTTGGTTCAGGAGGCTTATTTAAGGCTTCTCTTATTTTATTCTTAGTATCGATTGGGACATCTTCGTCAAAGAAAGCAAGCGCTATTGATTCCTCTGAAAGATACCACAAATGATTTGATAATCTTTTCAGTGCATTAGACGGTATTTTTTTCTTTAGCCTCTTTGTACTTAATTCAACTTTATAAGAACTGAACTACAAGTCGAAACGTGGAACAAAACGTGGCGCAGGTTTCGTAAACCAAGATTTCACATATATCTCAACTGCAAAACAACAGATGTCTCTTAGTCATTTTTCTTCTGAATATGTCAATTTGAACTGTTGTTTAAACATCCAAATCTTCACAGAATATATAATTTTGGCCATCCACCGTGCTTTCTGGCAAGCTCCCGGGTTTTTAAAGTTTATTCCTGAATTTGAGATTCCTCCAACAAAAATGATAGCCAATTCAAGTAATTCCTTATAATCATCACGAGGCTAATGTTCTTCTAGTTGTTTCTTTGCCAATTTAATTGTATTGTCTTTAATATTGGCAATTCTGGTTGCTATGTCTTTGCCATCTTCAGCTGTGCGGAACGATCCTTTTTTGAATTTACTTCAATTTCCTTTGAAATGTTTAAATAGTTGTATATTTGGTCCGGATGATGCTGACAATGAGCTTGAAACAACAGACTCCAAAACAATCTCTAAAATATGATGACGACAGGCCAGCTATAGCAAATCCTTGCTCATTTTCTGTTCTAGTAACATACAAGCCCCATTTCTACGGCCTGTATGTATTTGATGGTGTTGTGCCAAAACACATGCATCTTACCTGAAGATATAGATCCAAGTCTAAAATACTATTATGCACAGCAGCTGCATTATTTTCTCCTGTACCACTGGTGAGTTTTGGAACACCAAGAAGCTGATCAACCCCATTTCCAGAAATTAAGATTGGAAGTCTGTCGACAATTTCTTCTCCAGTTGTCTTCTACAAGTTTTCCATCCCAGTGAATGGTTAAAGGAACATCATGTTTTAATTCATCTTCCAAATTTTCTAAAATTTCTTTTCTAAAAACTTTTGCCTTGCGCGCCTAATAAATACTTGAATAACTTATGTTAATTTTTTGCGGATCATGGCCTAAATCTCGGATAGTAGGAATCGTAATTAAAGAAGCACTCCTATCGCTGACTTTAGTGACATCAAGAGATGCAAGAAGAGTATTATCCATCACTTTTGTCTTTTTTCTTGTTGAGGTCGGTCCTGATGTTGATGGTTTACTGGGATCAACTATACATTCATTTTCAGTTGTAGAGCTCTCTCCAGAGCTAGTAGATGAACTACTAAGCACTACTATGTTATCAAAATCAGCTGTTTCTCTCTTTCTTTTCATTTCAAATTGCTTTTCCTTTTCTACGCTATTGCTTCGTGTTGTACAAGTTTTTTCTCCACGCCAGCCATATTTCTTTTTCGTCTCGTTTGTCTTTGCAAAATTAGGAATTCTTTATCTTCATCAAGGTCTATCAAATTGAGCGCATCAGCATGAGCTATATCAAATAAATTATCCAAATTCTGTTTCCATTCCATTTGTTTATTCAATAAATTTTGAGATTGTTTTTTTCTTGTTTTCTTTGTTTTTCTTTCATTTTAACCATTCATCATACATTACTTTTAATTTTGAAATTAAATGTTTTTTAAGCGATGTTGGAATACCTGCTTTTTCCTAGACTTGCAAGACATCTTTGGCAGTAGATGTTAGAGCTTCATGCACGGTTTGTTTACTATTTATTTTATAATGCATAAATAATGCCATTGCTTCTCTTTTTGATGAAAGAGCAGATGTTTTTAATGCTTCTATTGGCTGACTAATTAGCCATATACCTGTAGCACTTCTAGTGTGATGATCTAAATGAGCCATTGTTCAGTATTTTTGAGATAAAAGAGACGCGAAATTATATTCCACCGGTTATAGCTGTGAGGGTACTGAGCATTGGAGCACTGACCAACTGCAAAGCTATTGGGCCGAAGGCGGATGGGGATAAGGGTGGTGGAACAGGATGTGCTTCCAATTACAGAGGCAAAATTCTTCAATAATAAAGAATATAGATAATATACTTAAATTAGTAGTCTAGTTTTACATAATAAATGTATTTTACTGAAATCACAGAAAAATGATAAATCATAAAACTTTGAATCATGGTAGCAACCTCTAAATATTTTGACAAAAAAATTTACTCACACTGTTTTTAAGCCATAAATAATCAAATTAGGGAGTGCCCCGGAAAATCTGAGATGGTCGACATTTTTACATCACCCTAATATATATATATATATATATATATATATATATATATATATATATATATATATATATATATATATATATATGCCTCTTCCGAGCAATTTTCCTCGCCTAGAGCCATCAACAGATGGCTCTAGGCGAGGAAAATTGCTCGGAAGAGGCATAACTTTATTTGCCTAGACGTCTTTCGACCTAACAGGTGATCTTCGGGCCAGAATGGTGAAGATTGATTGATTGATCATAAAGGATAGTAAATAAATGGAGGTAAGAGGTTATAGTGAGAAAAAATGTTAAAGTAGTAGAGAATATGTGCTAGCTTGACTAGCAATATTTTCACTTGGTCTTCTCTCTTCCCTAGCGTACCAGATGAGAAAAATAAACATTCAAGCCCTTGTACTTTAGTTTGCTTGAAGTTTGGAATGTAGAGAATACTCATAATTCAAAGACATCATACATGTCAGTTCAGTTTCCTTTAATCTTTATTTACATAAAAACATTGTTTTCCATGTGTTTACTACGGATCTTTTAATTAACTTTCTTTATAATTTACTATTTTATTTTGATTTCTTTTTTATATAGGTGAAAAGATGCATGAAAAATTGATTTTATTGTCCTATTCTTGATTTTCTTGGATTTTTTTTCGGTTTGCTATCGAAATAGGGGTATCACATCCTCCTCTGTACGCAGGCAACTGCTGTTGAATCATACGTCGGTAATGTCTGATTCGGTTTTCAAAATCAGGTCGTCGTAATCCTTGGAGTACTCTCTCTGGTAGGTATTCTGGACCTTCCTCAATATCGATTTTGCCCTATTGTGTAGGGTTACGTTTAGGGGGTCCATCTCTGCGAGAGCGTGGAGTCTGACCGAAGGAGTGTGGTCCAGTTTAGATACATTGAATATGAATCGAAGTACCTGGTTCTGTACTACTTGTGCTTACCGGGTGCATCGGAATGGCGGGGTATAGCAAAATTGGCCTGACCCAGGCCATGTACAATTTCCTTTTGTTCCAGGGCGAGAGCCCCTCGAATCTGTACACTTGACGTAAGTGTCTCTTGGCTTGCACGACCTTTATATTCGGATGTACGCCATATCCTCTTGATGTTATGTTCAGACCGAGGTCTCGAGCCTCGCAGGTGTACGGGTAAAACTCACCTCGCAATAGAACGGCGGCAGTTTTGTTGCGTCCGATGGGGAGGACTTTAAACTTCTCCACGCTGGTGCGGATCTTGTTACGAGCCTAGTAAGCATTGAGGTTGTCTATTTCACCCGCTGTTCTGTTAGCGATGTCGATTGGATTGGGATAGTCGCTGGTGATCAGTTGTGAAATATCATCGGACATCTGGATATAGGCTGCGTAATCCGGGGTGGGAAAGGGGAGGTCGCTTGTATAAATCGTGTACAACGTCGGACTCAGGCAGCCCCCTTGGGGAACACCGGTCCTCATGGGAAATGGTTGCCCCTCAACGTCGTTGATTTTTATAATCGCCTCGTGGTCTTCGAGGTAGTCGCAAAGAAGCTTGGTGATGTTCGTACCCATCCGTAGGTCGCAGAGCTTCTTCTTTAGTCCGGGGATCCATACCTTATCAAAGGCCAATGGAACGTCCCTTAGCATTATGTCTATCCTTTTGTCCTCAGCCTTAGCAACAATGATGTGCTCAGTCAACAGTTGCTTTCAGAAACCATGTTGTTGCCCATTATAGCAATCATTTGCGTAAAATAGGTCCTCAGCCTATCATTGACCAGTTTTTCAAGCAGCTTTCCTATCAACTCTAGAAGTGATATGGGCCTATAGCTTTTTACTTCCCCTTTGGGTTTTCTTGGCTTTATGAGAAAAGTCATTCTTGCCCTCTTGAGTTGGTCGGGAAAATACCCGACGTTAAGGCAGGCATTAAACAGGTTTAAGATCACCGTGTTGATATTCGCAGGACCATTTTTCAAATGTGCTTTAGTAATGCCTGGGGCTTTTTGTTTGAAGCTTTTGAAAGTTGTCTCATACTCGTTGTGGGTGAATGGTCTGCTGTATTTCCATGTCGACTTATCTCCAAGACCAGTTCGTCTAGCCTGTTCTTCTTTTGTATGATAGTCTCGTCCCAACATGGTGCTGTGAGAGTCTTGTAACCGACCCTAGGAATGACTACCCTGTTCGCCTCCTTTAGTCTCGCCGTAATGTCCTCAAGGTAACTGTTGAGGTTTTTTAATGTCGACCCATCCAGTTGGTTCAGTTGATAATCCTGTAAAAATCTTCTGTACTCTTCCCAGTTCACTTTAGGCAAGCACCTACAGGATGGAATCTTCACCTGTAGAGGGGACGTTGACACGATAGTAACCATACTTACATGGTCCGATGGGAGAAAAGGGGCCAGGAACTGTCGCGTGATTCAGGGCAAAGTTCTAGTTGACGAGGATGATGTTAAGAATCGTTAAGGACCTTCTTATCAGTTTTGTGTGAAATTCTGAGCTGACTCTTTGCATCAGATCACGATCAATAAGCAGGCTCAGGGAGTTTCCCGATCCGTTGAACTCTGTTGTGTAACCTGCCTCTCTGCAGCGGGCATTGAGGTCTCCGATCAGGATGGTAGAGGTATTCCGCCTGAACAGTCTGATAAAGTTGGGGATGGGGAGATATGGTCGTTTTGGGTGGTTGGCACCCCACAGCTATGACAAGTTAATCAATGGTTGTACTAATTTTAATACCAAGATACGATTCTTCCAGGTCTGTTATTTCCCTGTACTTGATTCACTTCCGTACAGCTATTTCAACGCCATCGTATCTCTCATTTGTATGGCTGGCCGAAATAACATTGTAATTGTAGATTTTCAAGGGATTCACATCTCTGTTAAGGCCCCGTTCAGAGATTAGGATATGTTCGGGTCTACTTCGTGGATGATGTTATTATATGCGAATTTTTTGTTTTCCCAACCATTGGCGTTTAACGAAAAGATCTTAATTCGACTTAAATGTTCTGATCCTTTGCTGGCTCTTTGCATGCTAGAGATCTTACTCTCCTTGACCTTTTCTTTATAAATTGGTCGTGCGAAAAGCATTTCCTCCTCGGTGGCATTGCAGTCAAAATCACACTTGAACTTTCCTTTGATTACCCCCTCGATTATATCTTTGACATTTGCCAGTCTGGGGAGTGGAGCCGATAGCGAGGCATATATTCGCATGTTTAAGTCTGTGGTCTTTTGCCTGGGTGCCGTCTGCCTGTCCTCTTTGGTGGGTTTGCTTTGTTGGCTCGTCCCTTGTGAAGCACTCTCCCTTTGGGCCAGTTGATCGGTCTCCATTATATCGGATGTTGCGAGCTCATCCCGCCTGTTCAGTCGGGGGTCCCTGGATTTTGATCTGTTCCTTGAATTCGGTTTGCGCCTGCTTCCAGTCTGCGTTTGGTAGAGTTCAGTTGAAGGAGGGTTGTCGGGAAACCACATTAGTTTCATTCCGTTTTGTGTGAGGCATCTTGTTTAATTCGGTGGTATAGCTCCCGGTTTGGCTATGTTCACGAATTGGGCGTGAATTACGCACATAACCAGGTCTAGTTGTAGTAGTGTTTTACATTTCTCTTGGTTTTGAGTCGCTTGAGCGTAGCTAGTGTTCGCCTTACGGGTCTTTTCCTCGTGCAGGTTCCTCTTCTTCTCATTTACTAGGGTCTTCTTCATAGAGTAAGATATCGAGAGTGTGCGGTGAGGGGCTCCACAGTTTAGGCACATCTTTGCGCCGTCATTGGTACACTCTTTCCAGGTGTACCCGGTGCCGGCGCACTCTGAGCATACTTTGCCCTGGAATGTACACTATTTTGTCCTGTCCTGCTCCAGGGTGTAGCATGAGAAGCAGACCTGTACTGAAACAAAAGTCTTCCTCTCAATGCGCGAGGCTGAGATCTCAGTACAGAAGATGGTCCTAGTAAAGGTCCGAAACGTCCGTCCAATGAATGATTAGTATAATCACCTGGGTCTTCATATTCCTGCTACATATCAGATTCCCAAGGAACAAATCAATTACCAGTATATATATATATATATATATATATATATATATATATATATATATATATATATATATATATATATATATATATATATATATGCACTTCATGTATGCTTAGATTAGGTTATAGGCTAACCTAACCTAACTTAACTATACACGAAATGGATATCTGTTCTCTCCTGATTTGAGTGCATCTCCCCTCACGATGCACCAATATCTAGACAACTTCTTGATCGCGTTCAACGGAATCCTGTGCTGAAAGACGCCACCTGTGGGAGAAAAAGGAATCGTGATTAGCAGTGGTTAAATAGCCTATACCTCGGAAACCAAGCATTTCTGGACAATGTTCATGGGAACTATTTTTATTATTTAGACATAGGGAACATAATCCCGAAGTTATGCCATCTATTTTTGAAACAGCCTGTATAATGTTAAAATAGAAAATTGAAAAATATTGAAACTTGAAATTAAAATGAGAAATGAAAAAAATTTCACTATAAGGCATCAAAATACTAAAATCAAGGGCAAAGGTAGATAATTTAGGTTTAGATTTGGTGTCCACTTGTGGAAGCCATAGAATGATGATATAGTCACTTGCCGAAATTTGAAAAAGTTCTGAAGAAGCTTAACAATGCCTCTTTCGCTGTGGAATTTAACAATTCTTGTATACAACATGGCCTACTTCTAATATATATATATATATATATATATATATATAAATATATATATATATATATATATATATATATATATATATATATATATATATATATATATATATATATATATATATATATATATATCAGTGTAGTTAGGTAGCAGTCTTTCTTGAATGCAAATTTTATTGATGACCATTGTGTATTTCGCCTTAATTAATTTCCTTTGGCAATATTCTCTTCTTCTAACTCTCTTTTTTATTCCTCTTCAAATTCACTATTCCATCTACAAGATGATGGAATAAAAAAGATAGTTAGAAGAGAATATTGCTAAAAGAAATTAATTAAGGAAGGCGAAATACACCATGGTCTTCAACAAAATTTGCATATATATATATATATATATATATATATATATATATATATATATATATATATATATATATGTTCGCCAAAATTCATTAGAAAAGTAGTAACGAACGACGGCCGAAAACTAGTTCACTGAGCAAAACAAAATATTTATTGACCTGACGCGTTTCGATACACACCTGTATCATTATCAAAGGTTGCTATTTGTAACTTAAGGAATTGAATTCAGAGCTTTATATAGATCATTATTTAGTTGTTAACGAATATATGAACATATCTAAGGGAAATGGAGATTCTTAAACATAAAAAGGTACATAAAAAGGAAGGTTGAGACTGCTTAAAATCGTTAATCTATAATGGACACAGGATTAAGATGGGCAGGGATTATTATTCCGGGGGTGGGGAGGCGAGGAAGACAAAGTGAATTGTATGTTTATTTGCGTATTTAATTTGGTCCGTTTTTCTATCATATATAAGGCTTCTAATACAAGTAGCTGTCGGCGGTTTGGAGCATGTGCTAGGATTTCGGTATTATCTTCGAGTGACTTCCGGTCCAGTTGTCTTCCATGTTTTTCCAACGTGTATTTTAAGGGTACCATTGTTTAAATGGTAACTCCATTGTTCGTGTTAACGTCGTTTCTGTCATTCCAATATATGAATGAGGTAGGAGCTTACTGTTTCCCATTTTACAAATATATTCATATATTTAATGACTTCTCTGCTCAGACGTTAGGTGAGATCCTGGGTTGTTTTCCATGATAAAGTTAGGTGTGCGTTTATTAGTGTCATAGATTATGAGTGATACGTTGTTTTTTTGTGTTGGTTCTACTCCTCTGTCTATGATTTCCTTTATTACTCTTTCATATGTGCTCATAATGTTCTTGTAGTATAGTTTAATAGTGTTTTTACGTCCTGCTGATTGGTACTGCCCCTAGGTGAAGTATGTCGCCGTTTGTGAAACCGTTATTCACGAGTACTTGTGTAGCACGCTCGAGTTCTTAGTGTGTTTCTTTCCAATGGGTGAAAGCGGTGTAGAAATTAAAATTGGAGAGGTGAAGAGTAAGAGGCAGATTGGAATGTGTTCGGAAAGTACGTGGGGGTCCGGGGCTGTGTGAATGTGGAATCTTGATGCGCGATCGTTTCGGAGGACCACGTCTGGGAACGAAGTATGGAATGCCCGGCCGATGTGCTCGCAACAGAACCGTCGCATGGCATCGACTATTTATCTTTCCACATCAATTTTTGTCTATGAAAATAGTGTATGATCGTATGCATTTAGGTCTCTTATGAAAAAGAGTGGAAGATTGAATAAGAACTTGGACTTGGACTTAAAAGGTTGGTGAAAATTAGTTTTTTTATGCTTTTTTGGTTGTTTTTTGCGTTTCTTTTTTTAGAACTATAAAATTTATAGCTTGTACTAATTAAATTAAGACTGTTAAATTTAATAAGGCTAGATTTTATCAGATTGGCATTCAAGACTTTATCTGGAGCGTGGTTTTTGTTCCCACTATTGGTTTTTGAGAAAGGTTTTTTTTAAAGTGAATTTCAGCTTTTGATTTTATTTCGAAAAATTTTAGTAAAAATTTGTAATTTTAGTGTTGTTAAGTGATTGATACCAAAGAAACCTAAACATTGCAATAGTCATTTGTTTTATTTTGTACACTTTGTCACGTGTACTTTGGTGTCACGTCGCCGTCTGTCAAAGCTTTGCTGCTTTTAAAACGTCTTTTTTGTCGAGCAACCTCGATGTCCAAGTGTGTACACGAGAACTTGGGGACAGGCGGGTGCCAATGGCTTGCCAGATTCTTTTTGCTCTCTCGTGGAGCGCCACGTTGGTCGGAGATAATCCAACCGAGGCGTGGAGCTCCCTCTGTCTTTTGTATTCACTTCTTCGGTTTTTTGTAATGATAAGCACCGCTTTGTTCTGGATTCTTTGTAGTTTCACAATGTGGGTGTCGGCGCTCGCGTTCAGTGGTACGGGTAGGGTAAGGGGGGCGTATAGGAGTCTCGAAAGGATGTACGCATTGAATATCCTGAGTTTATCTGAGAGATTTAAGGTACGAGTACGAAACATATAGAATTTTCTCAAATCTCTCTTGGCATTCGCGACTGTATAGTCGATATGACTCGTGTAACCCCTCGTGCTGATTTTGAGCCCCAGCACCGTCCCTTCCCTTCGGTGCAGTGAGGGATTCTCTCCTCGCCCACACGTATATCGTTGAAGGTATTGCGAAACATGGGATTTATTTTGAATTTGGGGGCATTGGTTGATATCTTCCATCTCCTCTCGTAGGAGTTGTTAGATATCTCCCTAGCCGTGTTTCTCGCCATGAATTCCCTGTGAACATAAGCGGCGGTACAAATTTGCGTTATGTCATCAGCGAACTGAGAGTGGTTGTGGTAGGTCCCGTGTATAAATGTTGTATAAAAGGGGACTGAGACAGCTCCCTTGAGGGACCCCTGCTTCGAGTTCGAATTTGTGGCCCTTATGTTCTCTGATTTGTATGTATTCTCTCTTCTCGCACAAAATCCCCTCAAGAATGGGGTTGAGGCTTACTTGAAGGATCTTAAATTGTAGGCTTCTCTTCCAAACCTTGTTAAAACTTTTTTGACATTACAGAGCACTAGGTCGGCATGCCTAGTATCTGCCTTGATCTTAGCAAGCTTTTCTGTGCCAACGGCTAGTGCCATGCCGGTCCCTCTTTTCCGTCTGAAGCCGTGTTGCTGATCGTTTTTCAAGTTGGCTTCATCCAGAAAAGAGTTAACCCTGTTAACCAATATCTTCTCGAAGACCTTTTGCCGGAAAACTCTAAGAGAAATATTGGGCGAAAGCTGGCAGGGCAGTCCGGGGGCTTTCCGCTTTTAGGATGAAAATCATCTTGGCCACTTTCCACTGGCTGGGGAAATAGCCCGTGTTCAGAACGGTATCCATGATGTTTAGTAGGCCGCTTCAAACGTTAGGCGGTGCCTGGATATAATTTTCGCGGGTCAGTCCCGTGTTACCCGGGACTCTTTGACGAAATGATTTTAGAGTAACGGAGAGTTCTAGGGCAGTGATTTTGCTACCATAGTCCTCCATTAATCTTTCCAGCGACACACAATGATGAGGAGAGGTTTTATGTATATCTGTGTTTAGTTGTTGTATAACGACTTCTTCAAATTTGAGGTCGTAGTTGTCATTTTATTTTGGGGTAATTTTAAAGATTGAAAAAGAGAAAATTCTAAAGTTTTTTCAATCTCTTCTGTCTCCGTCAATGCTGTGTTGTTATGTCTGATCGTGTAATTTGTGCGTGGAGGTTTTCCTTTTAGACGTTTTACTGTCTGCCAGAAAGTGTGAGAGTTCTTTTCTATGTCAAGCCTGCCTATAAGTTTGTTTGTCCCATAGTAGTGTTTGTTGGTCCGTGATTAGCGTCCGTAGTTAGTCTATTATTTCTCATAGTTTTCTGTAGGCATTGTGGTTGGGGCCTATCAACGCTACTACATTAAACAAGTCTCTATATTCTTGGGCCAGGGCTCTCATGGGAGGGGTCCAAGGGGGAGCTGGTAGAGTTTTATATTTAATACAGGGAATACTATTTAAACCTGCTTCTATTAGGTAATTGGTGAGTTTATTCATCTCCTCATCTATTTCTTCTTTGTTTGAGTCATACAGGCGCGGGTCGGGGATGTAATTTGAAAGGAAATTTCAGAAATTTCCCCAGTTCGCTTGCTTGTAGCTTTTGCCTTCTGGGATTGGCATTTGTATGGGGTTTACTGCAAACGTAATTTTAATAGCCTGGTGGTCGCTCGGAATAATGGGGCCCGGTTCAATGTAATACTCGTAGTTAAAAGGAAACCGGACGCTAGAAAAAACTATGTCAGGTTTTGAGGCTGTTGTCGCAGTTAGAAATGTCGGCAAGTCGGTTCCTATTCTTGTCATACATTGTCGGTCGAGCAGCGTCGCGATGTTTCCCTCTGCGCTATTGTAGGAGGTATATTCTGCCGGTTCACATCTTGCATTTAGATCGGCATCGAAGAGAACGCTTCTTCGGTGGCCAAATATCTGAAAGATATTGTGCATGGGTACATATCCGCGTCTCGGGGTTTGGTACCCCGTGGCAACGTCCAGTCCCCCGAGGGAAGTACCCACCTCAATAGCGAGGTAAGATTCATCTAATTCTCCTAAGGGTTTATATTTTAGTCCTTTTCTGACAGCTATTGCACATCCGTCATATCGTTCCTGACTGTGGTTTTTGCTAATGACGTCGTACTGAAAAACTTTTAAGTGTTTTTGTGGAGTCACTCCGTGTTCTGATATGAGTATTAGGTCAGAGTCACTCTGTCGTATTATATTGCCATAGATGGAACCTTTTATGTCCCACCCATTGACGTTTATGTGTAGTATCGTAAGTTTGTCTGCTATTTTGTGTATTTTAGATTCTTTAATATGTGGGACTAAAGTAGACTTATTCGCGTTATATTTTAGCCCCGCCCCATGTAGTGTACTGGGCGGGGTGCGCTCCCTGCCATTTCTTTTTTTCTATATTCCATGTCCGTAATCGTGTGGAAGCAGTCCGGGGTCAGTTTAACCATAATTTTAGCGGGAGCATCTTCGACTTGCCGCTCAGGAACCTCATCCGAGCATTCCCACGTGTACCTTCCGGTCTTGGGACCTTCAAGTTATTTCGCTAGAATCCAGCTCCATTGAGAAGAGAACTGATTTGGGGGCAAAGATTTTGAGGTTGAATCCCCTCGCGTGGTATTTGAGCTGGTGCTCTCTACCTTGCGATGAGGGAAAGGTTGACCTTGGACGGCGGGTTTTGGAGGTTTTCCATGATCGTGGAGACCTGGCCTCCTTGGGTTGCACTGCTTGCGTGTTGAGTGTGTGCGTTTGTGTGTCTTTTGTTTCGGCGGTATTATTTTCGGATGTTGCGGGCGCTTGTTCTGGTGTCTGTGAGTTTATTTGTCTATTTAGAAGCGGGTCGCGTGCATTGGCAGTGTTTTGGGATGTGGAAAATTGTTTACACGAATTTTCGCACTGAGGGGCTACACTAATGCACATAACCTCTTCCGATGGCGGGTTTTCCGGAAACCACATCTCTTGTAAGCCGTTTTTAACCAGCATGCGGTTGACTTCGGTGGCGAAGGTACCGGGACGTGTAACGTTTGCAATGTGTGCATAATAAATACAACACATTATTTTTGTTGACTGTTCGTTTCTATGTGTAGGTATGTTCGTTGGTTATTGCTTTCGGCGATAGCGGCTTTTGCAACTTTGGCATAAGTCGTACTAGCTTTTATCTCCTCGTTCTCGCGCTTTTTTGTGTCTGATTTTGTATCTCCTGTTTTTTAACCGGACATGCCATAGACATATTCTAGAGATTTCCCTCACAATTAAGGTATTCTTGGGTGCTGCTTTTGCGCAGATAGAACACAGTGTAAGATCTTTGTCCGGGCAGGTTGCCGTGGTGTGTTTGTCGTATTTATAGCATCGGAAACACATTTGTAAGTCGACAAATTCCTCGCGTTCCATCTGCTCCGGACAAACTCTTACGCTAAAGAGAAGCAGGTCTTTCTCGTTTGCTTTTTTGTGTCATTACCGTATCTTCAAAAATAACCTTGAAGATGTGCGTGTAATTTTTTTAATTTAATTACCTCCGCTACCTTCGCCCATAGATGGTTCCTTTCGATCTCTGCTTGTATTTCGTCCGCCGAATAGCATCCAACCCAGGATTCAAGACGCCTGCAGATTAAGCTACGGTGTGATCGTATTTATGTAAGTGTTCTAGGTTTTAGGTTAATCAATTTCAGGCATTTAACGGCCTTGCTTTAGGTCAAACTTCGCAATCGGCCTTTCGCGCACAGATGGCCGAGTAACCGTTGTGTATGTCTATGAGTCTGACCAACGCAATGCTTAATGTACCAAAAACCTTTTAAAGAACTTACCTTGACCCGGTTTTGGGCTCTCCTAGAGGGCCCAGAGAGTGATATGGAGGGTCTCTCTCATTTCTCTTGCATGTTTTCCTGAGATATTTGTACGAGATAGGAGAGGAGCATCCTAATAGTGGAGTGATGAGGACATGTATATGAGTCTACCGGGATTTTGTTCGAAAATAAGTATAACGGAGAAAAGAGCGAGAGAATGAGAGGGGGAGGTAGAGACAAGTCCATTAATTCAGTTTTTGACTTTACCTTTGATATTGGGGGGCTTACGAATTGGCTTGACCGGGCTCGATCCTTTGAATCCAGCAAGGGTGCGAAGATTCACCCTTAACTTTCTTCCAATCGAAAAGCAGAGATACACTTTCCGAACGAAATCACGCTTTATCGTTTTCACCAATTTTATATTCCGTACTTCAAGCGAGTCAAAACAATTTACCTTCACAGAGATTTACTGTTTAACAACCTGAAAAAATAAATGGGCACAATGCTGTATACAAGCGGGAAAATAGGACTATCTGCCGGCACACCGAGCAGTCTTGAATGACAAGATTGAATGAATGAATGAATTATGTGTATAAAAAGGACAGAGGGATCACTGTGTAACACAAACGAACAAGCAGTCGTAGAGAAAAAGGGTGCCGAAACAACTTGAGACGGGATAAGAAGAGTTGATAGGTCGGTGGCTAGACCCCGATGCGTGGTGTGGTTGGGTAGGTCTTGAGGTGTTCATGACTGGACAGCGGTTGGAGGATAATCAGTAAGGAGAGGGTGTCTGCTTAGTCGGAAACCCGTTATTCATGATGCTTTTAACTTATGCGAAGAACGGTATGGGTTGTGGGTGATCATGGGCTGCAGGGTATCACAGTGCCATCGCAACATACCGTCTTGCGTGTAGTGCGGTGTATAAAAGGTCTCTGGCGAGTTTCCAGAATTGTTTTGTGAGTCTGGTGCGAGCGTATGCGTTGAGGGGTGCTAATTTGTTGTTGTGTTGTAGTGTGGACATTCTCGTGTACAAGGGAGAGCGGCAAGCGCGCTTCAGAGCAGAGTTGTGAATGCGCTGAGCCTTCTGCTGCCACGTGGCACTCGCAGCTACAAGTGACAGTGGGGCGTACGCGAAAAGAGTTCACACGAGTATTTTATATAGGTGTAACTTAAGTCTTTTGCCCGCAGGGTAGAACTTGTGCAGCATTATGTTTGTGCGTGCGGCTCTTGTTTGTGTTATATTCTGGTGTATATTGAACCTGAGGGTCTTGTTGAAAGTTACTCCAAGGATTTTTGTATGTTCTGTGTAGTCGAGCCTTGTTGGGTTTAGATGGTTCATGTGTGGTGTGTGTGAGAAGATTTGTAGGTTATTCATGAAGTTATCTCTTGCGCCGAAGAGTGTCATCTGTGTCTTCTGAGGATTCGTGGGAATCAGCCATTTATCATCGTATTTTGTCTTTGCGTCTAGTATAATTTGTGCGTGGAGCGCGATCTCGTCTGTTCCACGGCCGCTGAAGAGAACGCCTGGGCGTGGTGTGAAGGGTTGTGTGAGGGTACTGTTGTATTTTATGTGGCCTCTCCGTTCGGTTAGGTAGTGCGAGAGGAGCCTTGTGGCGTAGAGAGGTAACTCCGCATTGTTGGAGAGTTTCCAACGGAATCCCTCGTGCCACACCCTATCAAAGGCCTTCTCCACGTCCTTGCTGATGGAGAGTGTCTTTTGATGTACCTGGCGTTTTTTCTGTATTCTGTCGTGAACGATGGTCACAGCCGCCTGAGTGGACCGGAACCTTCTGAACCCATATTTGTGGGGGAAGAGCCAGTCCCTCTCTTCCAGGTAATCCCGTAGGCGGCAGTTGATCATACATTCGAGGATTTGGCTTAGGTGGTCTAATAGAGCAATAGGTCTGTAATTGTTTGGGTGCTTGGGGTCTTTGTTCATTTTGTGTAGAAGTATTTTGTGAAAGACTTTGAATATTTTGTGTAGAAGTATGTTGTGAAAGACTTTGAATATTTTGGGGAAGTAGCCTGAAGCTAGTGAGGCGTTGAATAGGTGTGTAAGTGTAGGGTATATGTTTTCGGGGAGGTTGTGTATTAGTGTGGCTGGTAGCCCGGAGGGGCCGGGTGCACGTTTTGGTGTTGTTTTAATGGAGTGTTTTGTTTTCTCGATGGTGATGGGCGTGGTCAGTGTAGATGTGTAGTCGAGCAGCTCCATTCGTATCAGGGGGGTGGGCCTTAGCTCGTGAGCGTGGGTCCAACACCACTCCTGGACTTCCTGGAAGTGCTCTTGCGCGTGTGGTTTGGGTGGGTTGTGTTTATGTACTGTGTCCCAGTGGGACCTAAATGCGTTGAGGATGACGTTGGTGTCTGTGAGTGTTTGGTTGAGGAAGACCATGTCCGGAGACGTGGTTTTTTCGCGAGTACCGAAGAATGTGGGGAAGGCCGGGCCGATGTCTCGCAGCGATAACGCGGCAGGACACCGGCCAGGTACCTTCCTGCATCATTCGTAGTGTTGGAAATGAGTGTTGGGTGGAAAGTGTTGACGTGCCTCTCAAAAAAGATAGGAAGGTTGTGATTTGATAGAGCCCGGAGCGGGACTTCTATGTTTAATTGTAGACGTGGTCGTCTGTAGTGCGTTGCCACTAGGATGGGGCCGGAGCTTGTCTGTATCTTGCAGGCTAGAAAAGAGTCATCGTGCGTTTGGATGAGGGAGTGGTGTATAGAGCGCTTTATTAGGATCGCTGATCCTAGGTGCGGTGCTTGTGGAGTTAGATATGTGTGGTAGCCTGCAATGCGGAGTCTGTTGTTGGGAGGATGTAGGCTGGTCTAGTTCAAGAGTATTATGGCAGGTCTTTGTGTATTTAGAACCCAGTTGGCAACAGTATGTCGAATACCATGCCAACTGCGTACGTTTAGTTGTGTTACGTTGAAGCGTCCTATTGACGTGGGCGAAGTGTGCGTGAGGCTGATTTAACCTGGACCGTTACCTTCTCCTTGGTTATTGTCCAGGAGGCGTGGAGAGCGAGTACCTTTACGCGTGTCGGTTGTGGTTTCGAGGTAGTGTGCTCTGCGGAGGGAGGGTTAGAGAAAGTGGGAGAGTGGGTGGTGGTCGTAGAAGGAGGGTTGAAGAGATTATAATCTGGTAGGGGGAGTTAGGAGCAGAGGAGTGAATAGAGCTAGTAGATGGGGGGCTAGATATGTAAGGGAGGTGCAGATTATGAAAGCGGGGGGGGTTGTCGGGAGAGGGGGGAAGTTGGGACGGCGGAGAAGGAGGGGTGGAAGGAGGAGAGGAGGGAACAGCAGGAAGAGGGTTGGTCGGCTTTACGCGTAGTTGTGTGTGTGGGGGGGGGTGGCATGGGGGAGTTTTTTTGGTTTAATGCGGGGTGTTGTGGTGGGTGTGGTAGACTTGGAAGAGGAGGAGGTCGTGGTTGGGGTATCAGTGAGAGAGGGGTTGGAGGCTGTGAGAGGGGGTGGGGGCGGCAAGAGGGGGTTTGTGGCAATACTGGGGGGAGTTGATGCCGAAAAAGTGCTGGTGAAAGGAGGAAGTTTAGGTATAGAGGAGGAAGGAGTGGTAGCAGTAGAGGGAGGAGAGGAGGCGGTTGGAAGAGAGGTGGGAGCAATGGTGAGAGTGGCAAGGATAGAAGAGCGGGAGGAGGTGGGAGCGTTGTGAGGGTTAGGGGCAGGGTGTGAGGAGGCGGTGGATCCAGTGGGGAGGTGTTCGTGCCCATCGGGGTGGGAAGGAGTGCGGGTCTCCTGTGTTTGTGCTCGTCGATTAGAGCGAACACCTTCTCGGGGAAGGTGATCTGCTCGAGACCGTGCGAGGCGAATACTATGTTGAGTATCATTGATTATAGTCGGGGGTCACCCCTCGACATGTCCTTTGCCACCGTTGAGAGCAAAGCGGCCAGGTGTAGCTTTGGGTGTGTGGTCCCGTTGGATGTGGAGTCGGGAGTAGAGAGAGTCTCTGGGTGTAAGGTGCTTGGGTGGGGGTGGGTGTCAGAATATGTGGATAAGTCTGGGTTGCTGCTGGGGTTGGGTGTGTCTGGGGTAGGACAGGGAGAGGAGTGGACACCGTTGAGCCGGCAGCAGCATCGATTCTTTTGTGAGGGGAGGAGGGGTGGGGGCGGATCGTTTGGTTGTGTTGGTGGGTTGAGGACGCCGTATATCCGCTACGGCGTCAGAGGGGGGCTTACTTAGTTAAGGGCATTTTGGATTGACGGCCGACATGGTCTCCACCGCGGTTTGTACAGAGGGATGTGGTGGCTGTGCAGGTGGTATAGTGGTGGCCCACTACACTGCACTTGGAGCAAACCAGGTCTGCTTGGCAATCATGTGTAGAGTGTCCGGTTTTGTAACACCGGTGGCACTTTATAAGTCTTATGTTTAGTTGTGTCTCGATGTAGTGTGGGTGCGTTAGAGTGCCTCAGACCTTGATACCTTGGTCTAGCAGCAGTGTCTTCTTGTGTTCGTCAGACAGTGTGATTACTGCCCATTGTTTCGTGCAGTTGTAATAAAGATATGTGATGACCTCCTCCCCATACTTCTGTCTGAGGTGTGTGCGGAGGGCATAAGTGGCAAAATCCAACCATAGTGGGTTGGTCGGCTTATTTTCTTCTAGGACGTCGAGGAGCTTCAGTTACTCTTTATCGTGTATATATTCAGGAACCAACTTCTCGAGGAGGAGACCGCACGCCTAAGAACTAGGCTGCGTCTTTATTATCTTGTCTCCTAAGTGGGGTGGGGGTACGCTTTGGAGGACTACCACCTCCAAGCTACCCAAGGGGCTGGTATCCCCATAGACCCTGTTATATACAACCGGACAGTGTTACGGGAGTCCTGGGCACGTCCCGCCCCTGCCCGTCCCCAGCCGGCTGCCCTGGCTGCCCGCCCACGCCGTCGTCCACGCGCGCGAAGCAAGGACAAGGATGGCCGCAAATGAGTCGCCAGCTGACTCATGGGATGACGAGGTGTGGGCCGTCAGGGAAATTTTCAATTTTTCCCCTAGCCCCCCTTTGTCCCTCCCCCCCCCCCCCTCCCTGGGTTCATAGTCCTTCTGGGGTTGGGGCAGACCTCCCTCTCACCTTTGGGTCGGGTGATGGTAGAGAAGAGCCTTTCGGTTACAATATTGATGCCTTTCCTGAATGGGGCGCCGAGATGCTTCCCGAGGATCGGGACCTAGAGGACTTCAACCTGACTTCTCAGGAGCGCCTGCTGGCGGCAGACCCTGGTCTAGCCGCTGCCCTCGACGCCATAAATATGGCCGTACCTATGGATGAAGACACCCAGGTTTTGATCGACGAGGACACTCAACTGTGCGACGTTATCAATTTAATCGAGAACGTCCCGGTCCCGGTGCCGGACGACCCCTCTGCTTCGCCGGATGAGGAGGCTCCTATTCAGGATGCGCTAGGGTTGAGTCTGGTCAGGACCAGGGCGACGGCGACGAGAAAGAGGAAAACAACGACGAGGGTGAGGCTGGGAGCGTGTTCGACCCGCTTGCGCGGGCCCGCAACGATCCCCTCCAACGTCACATTTGTGACTTTCTCCTCGGAAATGTGTGTCATCACGTGCCCCTTCCCTCCAATGTGGCGAAAGCTGAGGAAGGTAAGGGTGTGCGGGTGTTCCTTGGACAATACCGCCACTTCGCCTCCAGCAGTAAGTTGATGCTCCCAGTGCTGCAGACCCTTCTGCGCGCTGGCGTTGTTGAACGCTCGGTTCTCCTGTGCCTGACCCGGTAAAAAGTCCTCCCCGTCATAAACGTACATCTCCTCGTGATGAACACTCTTGGTCAGCACCTAACAGTGATTCTGAGATTACCAACAAGTAGAGGAACCTTCCTTCCTCTCCTGGTTCCCTAAGGGTGGTTAAGCACCCTGCTACTGCTCCAGAACATGTGGATATTGATCATGTTGGTTCTCAGGTGATATCCATTCCACCTCTGGACATTCACCCTGCCCCTAAAGAACCAAGCTTTTCTGCTCCAATGCTAGTTATCACTCCACTCCCCCTTGTTGATACTGCTTTGGAATTCCTTCAATCCCTGAATGAGAAGGAACCAACCTTTGCTCCTTCCCAGGAGCCAGCTGTTGTGGAGGTTACCCCCTCCTCTGAGGAGGACTCTCAAAAACTGACTCAACATACTTCTCTATCATCATCGAATTCACAACTTTTGTCGATGTCCTCGCCACCACCATCGCCTCTACCATCGCCTCTACCATCCCAACCAATACTACCAGCTGTGTCAACATCGTCTGTTCCCTCAACACCTGAACTGACCCATGGAGTTGCTTCCATCTCTGCTTCTCCAGTGAAGACAGTTCTCTCTTAAAGCCACTTATCAAAATCTGATGCGCCACCTCTTAAAGAAAAAACAAAGGCAAAAGTCAAGCTTCTGATGCCTCCTTTGTCATACTCTAAGCCTAAGGCTAGTATGACACGAACTACTTCCGCTGGTAGTTCAAATCCGAAATCTCCTACCCCTAAGGGTAAAAATAAATCTACCGTTATGCTTAAAGGGTAACAATGTTTCCAATTATTCATTGGAACCTCCAAGGTCTCTTCCCTAAATAGGAAGAGTTCAAGCTCCTGCTTAAAGATTACAATCCCGATTGTATTGCTTTACGGGAGACTTGCTTGGGTTTCGGGTTTTGTGAGATATTATAAGAACCTCGGGGAACCAATTCATGGTTCTGCTGTTTTTGTTAACAACAGGGTTCCCCACAACCAGCTCTCTCTTAACACAGACCTGCAAGCGGTTGCTGTCTGCCTGTTTTCCAGTTGCTATTATTCGGTCTGTTCGCTGTATCTTCCTCCTGTCGAGGAAAGAGATACAGTTGTTTTAGCTACAAAGTTAGCTAATTTAATTTCTCAACTCCCTCGACATCCCCCTTCGGGGGACCATGATAACAACCCTAGAGGAAATATGATTGAGAGATTTCTGGGCACTAATTATGTCTGCTTTCTTAACAATGGCAGCCACACATCATTTCACATCCAAACGAATAGCTTTACATGTGCGGAGTTGTCTCTCTGTTCACCAAGCTGCAGAGCTGATTTTGACTGGGTAGTGGATCCTGATTTGCGAGGCAGTGATCACTTCCCCTATTGTAATAACAACATATACAGTAGTCCTCCTCCACCACCTAGCAAAAGATGGAATACAAAAAAAGCAAACTGGCTTAAGTTCAGGCACCTCTCGAACCATGATGGGTCCTTCTCTCATGAAGATATTGAAGTGGCTATTGATTATCTTCTAGTCCCCGTCAATCAGGCAGCTAATTCCTCCATCCCGCTCTCCGGCTCAACTGCTCGTGGACCACAATTGCCCTGGTAGTCTGCCGAAGGCTCGAGAGTTTTCACTGAATGTAAACAGGCTTTCCAACGTTACAATCGGTGCTACAGGATGGTAAAGAAACTTACTCATAACCGAGCAAGGGCAGCACGGCAACGCACCCTTCGACGAGCTCGAAAGACCTAGTTGGATGGCTACATCGCATCAATATATTGGCAGACCCCTGTAGAAAAAACCTGGAAGAGGGTCAAAAAGCTATTGGGGAAATCCAATGGCTTTACAGCTCCTAACATTGTTTAGGCGGGAGAACTGTTGGGAGACTTGTCCCATATTTTCGATGTTTTGGCCGGATCGTTTGTAATATTTCAAGCCCAGACAACTACTCCATCCAATTCCAGCGCTTTAGGCTCGAACAAAAGCAGCATCCTATCAACTTTATGGAGTCTAACATGGATAATAGGCCTTATAACCGTCTCTTTTCTATCCATAAGCTCCATAATTCACTGAAGCACTGTGGATCCACTGCACCCGGATCGGATGGCATTTTCTATAAGATTAGGAATATGCATTTATCCCTCTTCTCACATTTGCTGGACATCTATAACTTCATCTGGATTAGGGGCTGCTTCCCTTCTATGTGGAGGGAAGCTGTGCTTTTACCTTTCCGAAAACCAGGAAAGGATAGGACGGAACCCACTCATTACCGCTTCATTGACCTTACTAGTTGTTCATGTAAATTGTTTTAGAGGATGATAAATACAAGACTCGTCTGGTTTTTGGAGACAAACCATCTTATATCTCCTTCTCAATCAGGGTTCAGAAAAAAACAGAGTACCATCGACCTGCTTGTTAGAATGGAGTCTTATATAAGAGATGCTTTTTCAAAGATGCAGAATTCTGTTGTTGTTTTCTTTGATATTAAGAAAGCATATGATACCACTTGGAGGCGTGGTATCCTTAAGCAACTCTATGATTGTGGCCTGCAGAGCTTTCTCCCCAGGTTTGTCGAGTAATTCCTCATGTGGCGCACACTACGTGCAAAAGTTGGAAATGTCCTATCAGAGCCCGTAGAGCAAGTTGAAGGTGTGCCACAAGGAAGTGTCCTCAGTGTCACTTGCTTCTCTGTGGCCATCAATAGCATTATCGCCAATCTTCCAGCTGAGATTTCCTCAACTCTATATGTGGATGACTTAGCACTTATCTTTTCATCGACTAGACTTCCATTTGTCATCCGTAAACTACAACGGGTTATAAATACCGTAGCTGATAATGCTTTTTCCAAGGGATTCCACTTTTCCGCAGTAAAGACCAAGGCTTTCCATTTTTACAATCACTATTTATCACTATATGGTGTCCCTGTCACCTTTGAGCTCCATTTCAGATTTCTAAGGGTGATCTTTGATTCGAGGCTCTCTTGGAGGCCTCATTTGGACGCTTTAAAAAGGTCTTGTCTGAAGGGAATGGACATAATGAAATTACTATCACACACTTCTTGGGGAAGTGATAGACGCACACTGTGGCTTCTGTATTTAGACTTGGTCCAGTCAAAGCTGGACTATGGGTCACAGGTGTATTCCTCTGCCTCACCGTCCATCCTTGAAAAGTTAAATACTGTGCGTAACCAATGTGTGCGCCTGGCTTATGGAGCCTTTAAGTCCTCATCTGTGTGGAGTCTCTATGCAGAGAACGGGGCTCTTCCTCTTCCTTTTCACAGGATCAAGTCTAACCTCAAATATCTTTTTAGACTTGAGCAATTACCATGGTCGCCAGTATATGAGTGCACGTTCAATTTGCGAACAGTAGCCTCATATGATAGATTTTCATCCCTGACTCGCCCCTTTGCTCTGTTATTCTGTTTTCAATACCAAAGATTCCCCTATGGCTCATACCACCTGTATTGGTATGCAAGGGGCTTACTGGTAGGGCCACGGATCAGTTCTTGCCTGTAGCCTTGAGAACCATGTATGATCAACACTTCTCCCACCATCGGCCTAGCACCTTTGTGTTCACCGACGGGTCCAAGTCATCGGACGGAGTTGGAGCTGCTGCTGTCTTCCCATCTCAGACAGCATTGGTTAGCCTACCAAATGCTGCTTCTGTTTGCACAGCAGAACTTGTTGCCATTCTTTGTGCACTCTTTGTTATTGCTCCTATGCCATCTGGTTGTCTTACGATTTTTTCTGACTCCCTTAGTTCTCTGGAGGCACTGAGTGCTTTTGGTTCTAGCCATCCGCTGGTTTCCAAGATCTAGCGGTGGCTTTTTTATCTTTCTTCTATTCATAAGATTTCTTTTTGCTCGGGGCTTTAGTCACGTGGGCATCCCAGGCAATAAAAGGGCGGATGCTGCGGCCAGGGAGGTGGCATCATTGGGGACACCCCAATCAACCCCAGTCCCACTTCGTGATATCTATCCCCTCATCGCCGAATATGTAGTCGGCTTATGACAGAAGATGTGGGATGAGCTTCCCACCACCAAACTCCATTCCATAAAACCTTCAGTCCTCTCATGGCCCCGTACCATGAGACCACATAGACTGGAGGTTATTTTGTGCAGACTGAGGATAGTTCATTGCCGCCTCACTCATGCGCACTTGATGAATGGGATCCCCCACCTTTGTGCATCCTGTGCGGGGTGCAGCTGTCTATCCTTCACATCTTTGCCGAGTCTTCCCTTTGGGAGAAGAGTCTTCCCTTTTATTACTGGGCAGATGCCCCCCTCGCTCCACCAACAAGTTCTGCAGGGCATCTTGCCTGAGACTCATGTCTCTTTTAGTGTGAATAGAATTTTTTAATTTTTAGAAGAATCTAATCTTTTAGCCAAAATTTAATATATTTTTCATGATTTTATATTCTCTGTTCTTGTATCTATTGTTGATCCATCTATAGTCTATGTTTTTACCCTTTGTCGAGTTCTCAATGGTTTATTTTTATATCCTTTTAAACCCCTTGATGGTTTTAAATTCCTGTACTTCCATTCTATTGATCTTAATTTCATATTTTTGTATATTCTCCAGATGTCTATATTTTTATCGAGAATACATGAAAATTACCCGTCCTTGAATTTGGCTGCGGGTTAGTCCGTTTGGGCTTTGCAGCATTTATTTTCGGCACTATTCATTCATTCATTATTTCTTTTTGACTCTGTTTCTTTTCTCTTTATAATTTCCCTTCTTTGGGGACAAATCATGGCCATAGTTCTGTGTTTCCTTTGGCAGTTAATGCATCTTCAGTTCCACATTCAGAACAGATTATAAAGTCTTTTGGAGGGCAATTTTGCGTCGTATGTTCTTCCAACGCATAACATCTGAAACATATATGTATACTTGTAAAGACGTCTCTTTGTATGTGGGCGGATGGGATCCTCACGTTGAAAGCGAGAAGTTCCTGTTCCATGATCCTTAAAGCTATTTCAGTAGATTCACAAATAACCTTAAAACGTGAGTGTGATCTTTAAATTTGACCACATCTGCAATTTTGATCCATTTCTGTCTCTCCTGAAGTTCTTTTCTTATTTCTTGGCATGAGTGCTCTCCTACCTAGGACTCGATTTTTCGGCAAATGAGTCTTCTATTAGCCGTGATTTATGGTGGTGCTCTAGCTTCCAAGTCCAACTTCCTTAGCGTAATGCTCTCCGCAGATGGCAGTAGCTGCTCTACGTCTTTGTTTTCTAAGCAAAAAACTGTGAATCCAGATGGCGTCTCAATGCATTTGATTAGTGGTATCTCCAGATCTATAAATATGCATTGCACTACTTCTTGTGATGATCGTTTACTTTCGTTGGGCATGAGTTTCGAGGGAAGCCTTTTGAAGTCCGGTGGGTCCATCTTCCCGGGAGTCACCCCCTCTCCGAGGAGAGGGGTTCTTCTGTCGATCTTCAGCTGTGGAGTTTTAACCAGTCTCCACAAGTGAGAAGAGCCTCTCCATTTGTCCTACTTCTATCTCGCCTACCTTCCAATTTTCGCAATCTCCTTGATCAACCCTACCTATCTGGCCCTAGCCCTAACAGCGGTCCACAGTTGGGTTCTACCTTGTGACCGAGAATCGGCTCCCCTTTCTGGCCCCCTAAGAGGGTCTCCTATAGGGGTTCACTATACCTTACTACCAACTGCAACTCAGACCTTGCCGGTGACCAAGTTATGTAGTGCTAGTGAGAAGTAAGTTTGAGGTAAAAAGTATGAAACAAAGGTTAAGAATTTAGAATAAGAAAGAGCAACCGCTTCCGGGAAGCTACTTCGTTCAATAAGGACAGGAGGAATCTCCAATCAGCCCCAGGAGCGGATCTATTTCTTCTTAGAAGTTTTCTCGATGAGGTGTTTTTTTTAGGTCCTGCCTAAAACTTTTCCTCCTTTACCTGTGATAGCCATTAGCAGTTCGCAGCGAGAGAGCAAGCGTACAGACTGAGTAAATCCAAACAAGAGAAACGATCAACGATCAACGATTGAAAAAGGTAGAAAATGTGTAAATAGAGTAGAGAGAATAGGTCTATAATAGAGAGAGAGAGAGAGAGAGAGAGAGAGAGAGAGAGAGAGAGAGAGAGAGAGAGAGAGAGAGTAGTTGTGCCAGTTGTCTGGCAATCTCAGTCATTTGTATTTATCCGTAGTTATTGTTTCTTTGTTTGTGCAGCATTCAAGCCTTTGAAATCTTGCAGGCCTCTTGATAGTTGATTGACTTTACTTGTAATTTTACGTGTCCGTTTCGGATCTTTTATTTTATTTATTTATTTTTTTTCATTTTATTTTATTTTATTTTATTTATATATTTTTTGTCCATTTCGGATCTTTTATTTATTCTTCTTTTTTTTTAGGTGTCCACTTGGGATCATTTATAATCAATTTAATATCTTAATTTACATGAAACAAATCATTTCTGTTTTTCGTTATTCTCATCATTCAATATTGTATTGTCAATTTGAGTTGATATAGGTTTTAATCTTCTGGTAAGTTTCTCGATAGATCGGTTGAATTTCTTGTCGAGATATTATTTGACTGCTTTTAAATATTGCCTGAACCTTAGGTTCTGTACATCTACATTAGGTATTCTAATCGGGTTCAGCACCTCATCTGGCATATTAGCATAGATTTTCTGCCTAAATATTGCGTGTTCGTCTATTTAGGGTGATATTTATTGGCTCAATGTCCGTGGCCTCGTGTAGTATTCTCGAAGGAATGTAGTCAAGCAGTGACACGTTGGTAATAAACCTGATTGCCTTGTTTTGGATCACTTGAGCTTTCTTTATAGCAGTTTTGCTCAGGGTATTAAGGGATATGGCTGGCTATAAGAGGAGTGGTCTTACCAACAGCAGATATAATTTTCTTTTGTTGCTCGTCGAGAGATGTCTAAATCGATAGAGGCTTTGTAATGTTTTCGCAGCAAAGGCGATATTCTGTAGGTAATGGCCCCTGTACCCGTTTGACGTTAACTTCAGTCCTAGGACTCGGCCTTTTCTCGAGTACTCATAGATCTCATCTCTTATCAGTACGTGCGATGTTTTCCGACGGCCAATTGGTATCACTTTGAACTTTTGGACATTGGTCTTTATCTTATTCCTTTTTTAAAAGTTATTGATATTATCAATTTATCGCCCTGTCTTGTTAGCAACGTCGTTAGGATTTTTATAAGAAAACTGGCAATGACCTGAGTGATATCATCTGCTAGTTGTATATACTGGGCGAGGTCTTGAACGGGATGTGGTAAATCCCCAGTATACACTGAATACAGAGTGAGACTGAGGCAGCCCCCTTGAGGGACCCCAGCTTCCAGATTAAAGGCTACACCTTCTCTACTATTTATCTTCACGACTGCTTATTTATCCTCCAGATAGTCACATAGAATCTTGGTTAGGTTTCCATCCATGGCAAGTTCACTTAGTTTACTTTTCAGACCCGGTAGCCATACCTTGTCGAATGCCGAGGCCACGTCTCGATGTACGATATCGACATTACCATTCGTAGTTTTTCCGATTGCTATTCTTACCATAATTAATGACAAAGCCGTTTCCGTACCAAGTTTCCTCCAGGACCCATGTTGTTGAGAGTTATATGAGTTGTAAGTTTCCAGGAAGGTCGGCAGTCTGGTGTTAAGAAGTTTTTCTAACAATTTGCCCATAAAATCCAGCAAGGAAATGGGCCTATATCTACTGATCTCCTTTTCGGTTTTTCAGGTTTCAGAATGAAGATCATGCGGGCTCTTTTAAATTGGTCTACAAAATATAGGAACGAATGGGAAAAGGATCACATTGAAGGAAGAGGGAAGGAAGGCAAAGGAAAGCATAGATTAGAAAACAGGCAAATTTGTGACGATTTTCGAAGCAAGTTTTGGGCCAGAGAATTTTGAATAACTTTATAACTTTGTTCATAGATAACAAATACTTGATTGGTAGGTTCACCAAATTCCCGATTGTGCTACTTCCATAGTCGGGTGATAAGTCAGCGCGGTTGTTTGCCGCTATGCCCGCCAGGGGGCGATTCCAGTCATTGTTTCGATTTACTTTGGGTGAGACGCTGCTGCCATCTTGGAAATTTTTGAAATCATAAGTTAATTGTATTTATTTGCCGTTGTAGGCCTGTTAGCTCTAATACTTGTAAATAGTGAAGATGTGGACTCCTGCTATTTAAGTGAATAAGTTATAATGTGTGTTAAATAAGGGAAGCCAGCATATGATACATATATTTTGCATGGGGAGGGACGCTATAAAGATCTAGAAATTGCAAACTTAGCCTTAAGCCTCACAATGCACGCGTTAATTTCTAAAATGACTTAAAAGTTATAGCAATAATTACGTAAATAATACACTAATTTAAATTAATAGTGCATTTACGCTACAATAAACTTAACTATTATCGAATGATTTTATTATTCATAGTATTGTATACGTTTGTAAACACACCAGAACGATTAGGCTTAACAAGATTGTGATCGTCTAAAATTGTCAGAAATGACGTCCTTGAACACATTTTTTCATATGGTAATAGCTCCTCCATTCGGCAAAAATATTCTCAAATATATATTTTTTATTTTTATTTCGTTAACCTTGTATCGGCGCCGATATATCGGTTATTGGCTAATTTGCATATCGGTGCAACCCTAATCTATGGTATTGTTTATCAATAGATAACTGTTTATCATAACTGTGATATTAAAAGTTGTGACTATGATACGCACCCTAAACTACACCTTCACTGATGCCTTGGATCGATCAAATTATCTCTAGCTAGTTATTACGGTAAAATTATATTTTATTGTCGTTTATCATCATCACTAACTCTATAATTTAAGAAGGGTATTTTTTTGAGTATTTGAATAATAATTTCATCTTAGTTTGGTTATGACTTATGTTTTTTTTATCAAAGTTATTCCTAATAATTCTTTTATAATGTCAAAAAAAAAATGGTGAAGTTCAGAAATAAGTATAAGTATCGAAATTTTGCGAATTTTTTAAAACCCAAAAGGTAAAGTTCAGAAAATTTATTTATATATATCTTGTTCTATAAATATATTTTAGCAACGTGATATTTTGAAAGGAGCGAAATTTAGTTTAGAGTTCCTTTTTAAAATTATTATAATTAGCGAAGTTCAGAAAATTTATAAAAATTTAACCATGGCTGCTTTTTTTAGATTTTAAATTTTAATCTTAGTAACGAAGCCATTGCCTGGTAAATTGATTAAACACGGGTTCAAAGACAGCAATAAAATCTAATTAATAATACTGTATCATTCATATGATTACAAATGGTGTATTACTTTGCCAGAAAGGCCCGCAGCCTCCTAAAGTGTGTTTCTTGCCCGGAGGCTCTGGTAGAAGGCCCCTCCTTATGCCCTCTTTGCAGGTGGTCGACCCCGACAAGCTACCAGAGACTTTCAGAGAGATGATTGAATTCCAGGACCGCGGCGGTCTCCTCTACCCCTCAAAGGAGTGCCTCCACATGGCCATGATGGCCGTGGAAGTCTTCAAGGCGATTACAACACCAGGCGAAAGGAAGGCCAAGTTCATGGCGGCCTACTCTTCAGAAGAAGTGTTCGTGATTGTCTACAAGTAAATAATGAGAAATGACTTAGGGCATGTCCCTGCTGGACTGTGAAAAGGGTTGCAGCCTGGTCAACACCGTCATTCCTGCCATCGCCAGGCCCCTCTTCCATGTCATGGGCAAAAATATTGTGTCAAAAGCTAACAGTGATGCCCATGCAAAAGTCAAAAGCAGAGGCATAAAAAGAGGTAATCCGGATGCACCCGAGAAAGCTACCAGGAGCAAAAGTGACTACAAGAAGAAGAAACCTTTTAGTGAGAAAAAATCCTAAGTCAATTTAAGTGTGCGTAGCCACTGACATTTTTTATGTATCTTTATTTTGTAGGGTAGATATTAGAATCCAGGTTAACCATGAAATAGGTTACTAGTACAGGGTGTACACACCTTAGATTCTTACTAGCTATTACTTTATTATACCTATTTCAGATTAATATAGTCGGTACTCACCCATGGGCTATGAAAAAGATTTATAAAGTTAAAAAAAATTAAATTAAATGCGGGGGTCTAGATAAATGATACCTAATGGAAATATAATTGTTTGCTAGATTAGTCAGGTGTGGGCCCTGGAGGGATTTCTTCTTTTTTTCTTTAATTTATGCTACCTACTTTATTTCATTTATTAAAATATACCTTGAAATATGTTTGTAGTTAAATGTAATATACCCATTTTTCATTACAGTTTTAATTAGAGATTTGGCCATTTGTTTTTTTTTAATTACCTGGAAAACCTATGGAATTTTGAAATTTGATATTAGTAGACACCCTGTACTATCTAAGAATCCCATTGTACACAGCCTTATTAAATAAAATTGAATTGAATATAACCAACATCAGTTATAAATATAAGGTTTATATTTTTTCTTTTTCATTAAATAAGTCACACTTTCGTTTGCGACGCCAAATATGTTCGTTGAATAAAAATTTGACTTCACAGCTCGAAGTACATTGGTCCCAGGGTGCTTCATGCCAAATTTGGGGTGAATATCTTTAAAAATAAAGAAATAAAAACGATTTTTGTTTTTTCCTGGCTAGCCCGACTATGGGATCGCCCGATTTTGAGCTACCAATCAAGTATTCGTTATCTATGCTTTGTTAAATTTAAATGAGCTCTCAGACATTGTAATTTAAAATTTATTCAATCAATATTGATTCAATTATACGTCTTTTGTAATAATTATCAGACTTATAGAGTAGTTTAGGATTATTAAATTTAATTTGGTTATCACAATTACTCGCATGTTTGAACAAACTAGAAGATAAGCTTACCAGTTTCCCCTAAACGCATATATGCACATTCAGGGGATATAAGAAGAAGTTGATCATCTAGTTTGTTCAAATATACGAGTAATTGTGATTAGAGAGAGTTTTAACAATGTTTTACTATTCATCTCAAGGCGTTTAAATTATGGTGTTTTACTATTCATTAGAAGGTATTTAAAGGATGCTATTTTAGAATAAATTATATTACGTTTAAACGATGTTTTAATATTAATTACAACGCGTTTGAAGGATGTTTTCCTATTAATTACAAGGCTTTAAAACGAAGGTGTTTTATAACTCATCACAAGGCGTTTAAACAATGATGTTTTCGTTTCATTAAAAGCTGTTTATTTATAACATGGTTTTATATTTCATTAAAGAGCGTTTTAACAATGTTTTACTATTCATAATGGCTTTTAAAAGATGTTGTTTGCTGTCATTCATAAGGAGTTTAAACAATGCTATTTTACTATTCATTACAAGGTGTTTAACGACTGAGGGATTACTATTCATAACAGAGCATTTAAACAGAGGCTTTACTATTCATTGTAAGACGTTTAAACGATCCTAATTTACTATTCATTATAAGGCGTTAAACGATGATGTTTTGCTATTAATTACATTCGGATTAAACGATAATTTTACCAACATCAGAAGGCCTTTAATCGTAGGTTTTACAAGTCATTACAAAGCGTTTGAACGATGCGTTTTTGCTCTTCATTACGTGTTTAAATGATGTTGTTTTACTATCATTACAAGGTGTTTAAACGATGTTGTTTTACAATTCAACAGAACGTTTAAATGATGTTTTCCAATTCATTTACAAGGCGCTTAAACGATGAATTTTAATATTCCTTACAAGGCGTTTAAAAGATGAGGTTTTACAATTCTCTACAAGGCGTTTAAGTGGTGCTGCTCACTATTCATTACAAATCGTTTAACCGATGGTTTTAATAATCAGTAAAAGGTGTTTAAAATAGGATTTTTTACCCATCATTACAAGGCGTTTTCGCGATGTTGTGTTTTACTCTTGATTACAAGGCGATTAAACGAAGTTTTTCCATTGATCAAAACGGAGTTTTTACAATTGATTAAAAAACGTCTAGACTAGGCTGTTTTATGATTTATTAAAAGCCATTTAAACAATGTTGTTTTATAATTTATTACAAAGTATTTAAACGATTTTTTACTATTTATCACATGGCGTTTAAACGACGGTTTTCTATTGATTACCTGTCCTTTAAACGAGGCTGTTTTATTTTTCATTACACGGCGTTTAAACGATGCTGTTTACCAAATCAATACAAAACGTTTAAACGATGCTGTTTTACTATTCATTACAAGGTGATTAAACGATAGTTTATTATTACTACAAAGCGTTTACCCTTCATTCCAAGGCGTATATGGGATGAGGTTTTACAATTCATTAAAAGTGTTTAAACGATAATGTTTAATAGTTAGTTCAATGCTATTAAACGATGATATTTTACTAACCATTACAAGGATTTTAAATGATGGCTTTACTAATCCTTGCCTAGGCCATTTCACGATGCTCCTTAAATATTCATTACAAGGCTCTAAAATAATATTATTTTATTACAAAACATTTTTACAAGGCTATTTTGCTATACATTACAGGGCGTTTAAAGGATTCTTTTTAAATTATTAGAAGCAGTTTAAAAAATAAGGCGTTTAAACGATGCTGTTTCCTAATCATTACATGGCGTTTAATGATGATTTTTACAATGAATTTCAAGGTGTTTGAACGGTGGTTTTACTATTCATTGCAGGAGGCTTAACCGATGATGTTTGACTATTCATTACAAAGCGTTTAAACTATACTATTTTACAATTTATTACAAAACATATAAACGGTCTTTTAATATTCATCATAGGGCAAGTAAACGGAGTTTTTTTTTAAGTCTTTTAAATGATGCTGTTTCGCAATTTATTACAAGGCATTTAAAAGTTACTGTTTTACTATTCACTCCAAAGCAATTAAACGATTGTTTTACTATTCATTACAATGCGTTTAAAGGAATATGTTTGACTATTCATTACAAGACAAACGTTTAAACGATGCTGTTTTACAATTCATTACTAGAGGTTTTAAATTATTTATTTATCAGTGGATGCTACATCTGATCATTGGATCCAACAACGAATCGCTAAACCATTTCGTAACTGTTAAGGTGTCCACTTAGCTACGCCGTCTTCTGTCTTTATTCTCGTAATCTTAAAAACACCGAATCTCATGCGAAAATTTCCCTTGTAAAAACCAGATAAAACTAATTAACTTTTATATTTATTTAATAAATAAAATAAAAAAAATATATTTATAACATATGATTCAGAGATTTTATTGATCTAATTATAAATGTTTATTAATTTTCTCAAAAGTAGTGGGAATTTTGGGCCACCCTGTATCTTCGACCTAAACAAACGCTATAAAATGTATTAATGAGCCTAATTAAATTCTACAAAAATCAACGCCCAGCCGTCACCAAAAATTTTCCATCACCTACAATTTATCTTCTTTGGGTATGTCTGTGAATATGTTGGTGTATATTTGCTTGCATGTGTCAAATACATTTGTAAAGCAAAATAAAAGTACAATCTCCTTTATAACTTTCTCTGAAATATCTAAAATGGCGATAATATTGAAATGTACGAAATCCTGGTATCAGTATGTAGTATGTTACAGTCAAAATGCCTTCATGTAACATATAAAGGTTCTTTCAACAAGGACGCTCGAGCTTTGTCAAGGGGTAGTGGCCATGTTGTTAAAGCGACATCTGGCAACCTCATTGCGAACTGTTCAATAGTACTTGGCAAGTCACGATGGAAGGTTAAAGCGTTAAACAGCGTGTGTAAATCATCAAATGTTATCATCAAAATCAGTGCTCCGTTTGACAAACGTTCCTCGCATTACGTAATTTCTATCCTCACCACAATCGTCCTGCCGAGTTCACTGTTCGACGCTTGGTGTCCAAATTTGAAGCAAAGGGGTGGATCAACAATCAGCCAATACCCGTACGTCGCCAAAATGCAAGATCTTCTGAAAACATTGCTGCCGTAAATGAGAGTGTACGGGAAAATCCAAGGTAGTCAATTTCTTGTCGTTCACAAGAACTTGGCCTTTCTGTGACTTCAGTTTGGCGAATTATGCGTAGGGACTTGGGTCTGCACCCGTACAAAATCCAACTTACCCAGGAACTTAAGGTAAACGACCCTAGACAACGCTGTGTGTTCGCTGATTGGGCTCTAGAGCAGTTGGAAGTTGCTACAAATTTCCCCCCCCCAATCATCTTCAGCGACGAGGCCCATTTTTGGATGAATGGATTTGTGAACAAGGAAAATACCTACAGATCGATTATAAGCAACTTCTTGTGGCCGTTAACTGGATTATATGCCTGATATGGATACTGACGACATGTGGTTCCAACAGGATGGCGCTAGCTGCCACACTGCGCACGCCACGAGAGACATTTTGCACCAGCGATTTCAGGGCAGGGTCACCTCGCGCGACGGCGACGTCAACTGGCCACCGAGATCATGCGATTCAATGCCATTAGACTACTTTCTTTGGGGCTACCTTAAATCGCAGGTCTGTGCGACTAATCCGAAAAGATTTGATGTCCTCATAGTCAACATAACGAACACCATCCAGCAAAATCAGCCAGATTTATGCGACAAAGTCATCGAAAATTGGGCTTCCCGAATACGTTCCACCAAACGAAGCCGCGGTGGAAATTTGAACGACGTCATATTCCACACTTAATGCCATAAAATCTACTTTCAAATTTAAAATAAATTGAGTGCATATATCACACACAACTTGTTTTATTTACATTTAAAAAATAAAGTGACCTTATTGAAAGACCCTTTATTTGTTTATTAATATGATATTCCATGTCGACATGATCTGTTAATGTTATGATAATGGCGAAATCACAACTATAGCGTGGAGGAAAGAAGTCTAAACGCAGGCGGCACGATGAGGATCTCAGCTGTCAAGAAATCGCCCAGAGGGTCGCTGAATCACAGGTCCGGTGTTGCAGGTATTGAAGAGGGTGCGAAAAGGTGGGATCATCCTAGACCGCCTTCATTCTGGACAACCCAGGGTAAGTGCGCAACGTGACGACAGGTCTCTGCATCGCAAGAGGCTTTAGGATCGTAAGAAAAATTCAGTCCATCTGAAACATGAATGAAAAGAGGGCGGACATTTTAATGTATCTGTCAGAACAGTCCGTTGCAGACTGCTCGCACAACGCTTGAAGTCATGTAAAGCCTGCCAGAAGCCAGTGATAAACCTCAGTTAGTAGCGACATCGAATGTCTTGGGTACGTGTTTACTGCAACTGGAACATACGTCAGCGGGAAAGGGTCTTACAGTCTGAAGAGTCTACGTTGTACCCCGTAAGGGGCGCGGCGATTTGCCATCCTGGCTGCCGTGCTGACGGGACTTAGCACCCAGTCTGACCCCAGCTTAGAAAGGCACCCTCTGCTCTTGGCCCATCCAGGCCAACGAGCACGGTTGTTTCCGCGCCCATTCGGAGCCCTTCTGCGGGATCTACCCAACCCGGGCGCTTCCCTGGTGAAGCTGGCGGTAAGAAGGGTTCATACCCAGCCCACGCTAAAACCAGGGCTCCCCCCTTTTCCCCAAGCGTGACCGTTTCCCGTAAAGCAAAACGGCCACGCGCCTCCACCGAGTCGTTAGACACACAGGAGGCAACACCCCTGAAGATGGTCGCTAGGCCATCTTCCGGAGTTCCTAAAGCTGTTCCCCGAAAGAAGGACAGCAACAAAGGAGCTTCGGCTCCTTCACCCACGACCCGAGGTGGAGCGAGTCGCTCGGAGACGGTGGTTCCTCGAAAAGAGGGGCCCCGGCCTAGGGTTTCGAGGCGGAGGGAGGAAAAGACTCGCATGGCGAGCCCAACCTCCCCCCATAAGTCCTCGAAGGCGACAGCGCATTCAGCGCTTTGTCCGGCCAACAGCGCCCGGGGTTCTGCCCCCGGGAAGCGTACGGCCATTCCCCTGAGGGTCTTCAGTTCGAGGAGGGCATATTCCTTCAATGGAATTGCCGTGGACTCCGGGCCAACTGGGAAGAGCTGCGGAGGCTCGTCTCGTCACGTTTCCCGTAAGCTATCTTTTTGCAGCAGACCATGCTAGGCGCGTGCCCCCTGCCAGCCCTCCCGGGGTATAAGAGTCTTGCGACCCCACCACTGTGAAATGGCCGGGCTGGGAGATGCGCGGTTTACACCCGGCATGATATCTCCGTTCTTCCTTTCTCTTTAGATACCTCCTTTCAGGCAGTGGCTGTGCAGCTGCACCTGGATAGGAGGTATACTATCATTTCTGCGTACATTTCACCATCAGCTGACTTCGAAGCGGGGGACTTCCGCCGCGTCGTAGCACGGTTGCCGAGGCTCTATCTCTTGCTTGGAGATCTGAACGGCACGCATCCTCTCTGGGGAGATTACTCCATAAATCCCAGGGGACAAGTCCTTGCCGATCTAATCGAAGAGCTAAAGATAGGTGTCCTAAACGTGGATGAGTTTACGCATCACTGTCCGAGAACTGCCTCAGTTTCTTGCCTTGACCTATCTTTGTGCTCTTCGGGTGCACAGCCTGATTTTGATTGGGAGGTGGTCGATGACCTTCATGGTAGTGATCACTTTCCCATTCAAATATCATTTTCAGGGCAACTGCCGCCTGAGAGGCCACCTCGGTGGTGCTTGGCGCGGGCGCGGTGGCCTGCATTTCAGGTAATGACTGAATTCTTCATCTTAGTCGAGGAGTTTAGGTCGGTAGATGAGGCCGTTGAGTTCTTCTCCGGCAACCTCATCGCCGTGGGCCTGACTACTATTCCTAGAACGTCTGGCCGTTTTGCACGCTGACCACTCCCATGGTGGTCGGCCGAGTGTGAGACGGCCCTCAAACAGAAGCGTTATGCCTACATGCGCTATAAGCGCCGCCCGAACGATTTCACTGTCGCTGAATTTCGTCGGGCTAGGGCTAGGTTCCGGTATATTTCGGAGTACGCCCGCCGCTCTTCTTGGTGGGCATACGTGTCTTCACTTAACGGAAAGACCCCTTTAGCTGAGATGTGGAAGCGAGTCAAAAGGATTCGGGGCAAGTTCTCGCAGGACCCCCCTCCCGTTCTCCAGGAGAATGGGACCGCAATCTCGGACCCCGCGTCCGTGGCGGAATCCTTAGCGACCGCTTTTTCCGCATTCTCTAGCCGGGATGCTTCTCCGCCAGCATTCAATGCACGTCGCCATGTCGCGGAAGGCCTCCGGCTGGACTTTACCTCCAGAGGCGGAGAACCCTTCAACGACAAGTTTACTGTGAGTGAGTTGCGCTCCCCTTTCACTTCGTGCGCGGACACCGCCCATGGTCCGGACGATGTTCCGTACGCCACGCTTCGACACCTGGGTGAGCGAGGCATGGCCTTTCTTTTAGATTTGTTCAACAGGATCTGGGTGGACGGTCTTCTCCCAGACTCCTGGCGAATTGCTACTGTGCTCGCCTTTCGCACACCGGGGAGAGATCACTCTACTCCGAACGGTTTCCGCCCAATCTCTCTAACCTCTTGCGTGTGCAAGTTGATGGAGAAATTGGTAAATGTTAGATTAGCCTTTTTACTGGTCAGCGAAGGCCATCTGTCTTCCACACAGTGCGGCTTCCGCAAGTTCCACTCCACGTCGGATGCTCTGCTTTGACTGGAAAATGCTGTCTGCGAGGCTTTTCTTCGTAGACAGCACTACGCCACGGTCTTTTTCGATCTGGAGAAGGCCTATGATACCGCATGGCGATACGGTATCATGGAGACTCTCCACACGATGGGGGCGAGGGGACGCCTCATAATGTTTATATCTGAATTTTTGCGAGATCGTCGATTCCGCGTACGGGTGAGGGGAGCCCTCTCCGGCCCAAAGGAGCAAGAAGAGGGTGTCCCGCAGGGAAGTGTCCTTAGTGTCATACTCTTTGCCCTGAGCATCAACGGCATCCCCTCGGTGCTGCCGGAAGATGTTCTCGATACGCTCTACGTGGACGACCTTTCGATCTCTTTTGGCGCGGCCCAGATGCCAACTATGGAGCGTCGACTCCAACAGGCATTGAACCGCGTCTCTCGCTATGCCGAAGCGCACAGGTTTCGGTTTTCTTCGGCCAAGACTAAGGTGGTGCACTTCTGCCGCCATTTACGGCTTTACATCGACCCAGATTTGTTTCTTAATGGGGTGCGCCTGGATGCGGTTGAGTCGCACCGTTTCCTTGGTCTTATATTCAACCGACGCCTCATCTGGGAGGCTCATATTCGCAGCCTTAGGGTCTCTTGTACCCGCGCCATGGACATTCTCCGCTCTGTGACGTTCAGCACTTGCCCTACTTTTTTATCGATCCTTTGTTCGTTCGAAGCTCGACTACGGATGCAAGTTTTATGCATCCGCAGCCGAGCGTTTATTGCGGAAGGTAGATTCGACCCACCACACTGGCCTTCGCCTTGCGACCGGTGCCTTCCGCACTTCCCCCAGTGAGAGCCTGTTGGTCGATGCTGGGGAGATGCCACTAGCTCTGCACCGCGTGCAGTGCATCACTCGCCTGTACGCGCGAGCCTGGCGCCTCCCTTAGTTGCCAACAGCTCTTACTTCATCCGCAGCTGATCTTGATGGTGCCCATGCCGCCAAGAGACGCCAGTCATACCCTAAGCCCTTTGGGTTTAGGGCCAGGAAACTCCTTCAATAGGTAGATATAGCTCTCGGGCTGGTGGCGCCCCTGGTTATGCCCAGGACGCCACCCTGGAGGGTACCACATTTGGCTATTTGTCTCTACGCCTCTGCTCCCAAAGCTTGTACGGCGCCGGGAGTATTGCGTTCGACCTTTTTGAAGCACACATCGTGTCATGCTGGAACCGTGCCAGTGTATACGGATGGCTCCAAGTCCGAAGAGGGGGTCGGCTTCCACGCCGTATCCCCTCTGTTTGAAGCCAGCGGGGCTCTACCAAGCGCTGCGTCTGTCTTTACGGCCGAGCTCTTGGCAATACACCACTCGGTACGGGAGATTACGCGACGTGCCCGGTTCGGAGACCGGATTGTGATCTATAGCGACTCACAAATCGCCCTGAGTGCTCTTGGGGCATTGGAATCTCCGCATCCCCTGGTTCGCGATATCCGTGACGCCACGGTTTTGGCGAGCCGGGCAGATGTCGAGATTATCTTCTGCTGGGTTCCTGGACATATAGGAATTGCGGGGAATGAGCGCGCCGATGAGGGTGCCAAAGAGTCCGCGAGGACTTTGCGGCCGGACCAGCGTTTCGCTCTTCCTCACACCGACTACATGGCAAGAATACGGGCAGCTCTTCGGACTGCTTGGCAAATAAGATGGAAGACGGTTGAAGGGAACTTAAAGTTGCTTGCCATTGCGCTGAGATTGTTCCCATAGGCCTATCCGGCAATGCTGCGATGGCTCCAGGTCACTTTCTGTCGTCTTCGAATCTGACATACTCGTGTGACGCATCGCTATTTGATGGAGCACTCGCCAGCGCCCTATTGCGACGACTGAATCGTCCCCCAGACTGTTCGCCACATTCTTGTCGAATGTCCCAGTCTGGGTGATCTTCGCGCACGATACCTGTCCCGGTACCGGGATGGGCGGGTTCGCTACCGCCTGTCCCTTGTGCTCGGGACGAGTTCGTGCACATTGACTTGTGGACTTGTTGACTTTTGGGGTGAGGCCGGGCTTCTCCACTTTATTTTAAGGTTCTTTTTGTTTTTCGTTTGTTATTGTTGTTTTGTAGGTTGCACTCTCCTGCAACGGGGTGGGGGAGACCTCCCCCCCCCGTTGCCGGAGATTGCATCCTGATTGTTAAGTTTTCCAATTTATATCATTGTTATGTTTTCATATATTTTTTTTTAAGTAGTCTAGTTCTAGGCTGTCGTGTTTTTCGGCGACTTATGCCCAAGTGGGCAGTTGCCAGATGGGCTCTATAAAATTAAAAAAAAAGAAGTCTACGTTGTAGCTGTTCTCGACCCCAGGCAAAGTTAAAGTCCGCAGTAGGCCAAGGGAGCAGTGGAATCGATAATGCATAGTACCAACAGTTAAGCATGGTGGCCGTTTGTAATGATATAGAGCTGCATGTCAAGTTCAGAGGTTGGGTCGTCTTACCGTTTGTAATGACACCATGAATTTAAAGAAGTAGCAATCTGTTCTTAGAGATTACATGCTGCCCTCAGCCTGAGACCTCTCTAGAAATTCCTGGAATGTGATTTTATAGCGGGACAATGCCCTATATCACAAGTCTGGGTCCACCATGCAGTGGTTCAGGGACAACAATATCACGTTTAATGGAGTGACCACCTCAGTCTCCGGATATGAATTAATTGAAAAACTTCCGGCAGTTCCTGTAAGAGGCTGTAAGAAGTCGTCAGCCAGCCTTCAATGAGCCACTGAAGGTAGTTATTACGTAGGAGTGGGGAGCCCAACACCCCACAGGTGTCATACCCTTGTGGAGAGAGAACGTGCCATGAATACCCTCATCACTGACAAGGACTGCCGATACGCTACTGAGCTTCCTGTATCAGTTTGTTGTTTAGGTCATTTTTACAAAGTTTCCTCTGCTTATTTCATATATGTTGCTGCAGTTACACGTTTTAGCAAACTTTGTTAATTCTTGTTGATTGTTTGGGGCATACACAGGGTATCCCAAAAGTCGCTATACGTAGGAAAATATTCTTTTCAGTTTTCTTTCAAGAATGCCTCTTTCAAAAAAGAAGAACGGGTGGAAATTATTATCATGGCTGGTTTTTGCCCCCACTGAGATCCTTTGGTCTCCCCCAACTATATATTGGAGGGGGGGGGATAACGCAATAAATATAAACTTTAAGCCATTGAAGAGAGTGAAAAATGGGTCGGGTTCGAGCTTATGCCATATAACTGTACAATTAAACATTACATACAAACAGAAATGCTTTCGGCTCTTAATACCTAAACCAATGGGAAACTCTGACGCAGCTAGCGGGTCGAGAAGGCGCAGATTGACAGACCTCTTCTTTTCCTAAAGTTGTGCAACGGATAAGATGCCTCGTATGCTAATCGTCTGCTAATCACCCCTGATTGGGTCACAGTGGCTTTTAATGAACTAAATTTTTATCCTAGACATAGATTATAATCAAAGCTTCTGTCAGATGAATTTAAAGGCATGAATGTAAGAAACAAGATTTTTAGTCGCGTGTGACTCTATATCTTACTATGTCGGTCGTCGGTCGGTCAGTCCCCGTTTTCCTATTTTTTTTTGTAATAACATTCTAACTATTCGAACGAAATAGTTAGCTTTTTTTCGAATGATATAATTGCCAGTCCTCCCAAGGTTAGTTCGGCAATTTTTGAAAGTTTTGAAGGTCATAAATCAGAATAAGTAAGTAAGACCACACGGCTTTTGGTCAGCAAACCTTTTTTTTTAATAAAAGGGTATGAAAGAAATTGGTCTCTCGTCCTTAATTTATTTCAAATCGGTTAATTTGTGAATAATTATAAATATTTGTAACAAAATGATTCTAAGAAACTCCGATAATACAAGATATTAGTGATAAATGTTGTAGATCTTTATATTAAATATAACATAGCATTTCGTCTGTCTAGGCTGGCTTTCGTACTATATAAAACTAGAACTCATTCCAATCGGGTAAAAATTAATTGAGCATTTGCGTTGTGAAATAACTAGCCAATAAAGTGTGGATTGATGTGTATTGTCCTGACCGACCAGCTTAGAAGTGTCGAGATCTGTCACACTTGATTCATTTCCACTCTTACTCTTTTTTATACTTATAATTTGTTACCTTCGATTTCCTTTTCCAGAAAATCGCTCGTACACCTCTTTGGAGTACACAGCTTTCGTTTTCCCTAACATCAAATTTCTTCAAAAGTAGAGAGGGCGCGCGCTACTTCAGCGCCATCTTTCCCTTCTGAAACGCTTGGAAGAGAATTTCGGGTGGTATGGCCGTAAGGATCGAATTATGTTAATTATTTAGGATAGGAATTACCACTATGGGTTATAAGGATTTGGACTGAAGAAAAAGAGGTGGTTTGATTGATTCAAGTTTGTTTGAGACACAAACGTGACAACAAACCGCGTAAAACCCTGTTTCTTAAAAACAATGAGTATTATAATGTTGGGATTGTTTTGAAGATTTCTTTATCACGCCATTCTTTCACCACGCAAAAGAGCTTTCAACCTCATACATTTGACATTTTAATTGTTTGCATCCAACCCCATAGAGGCTTTGAAGTGCTCCCAACGCCTCAGGCACCAGCATTTAGAGCTACAAAGGGAGGAAAGTTCTCATTTTTTACTTCTTTATCAATATTTAGCACCTTTGTTCCATGTTTTTTGTCAACTTCTTCCTCAGGTCTTCTCTACAAATGAGCATTCGATTGTGTGGCGATGTTGTAGGCACTGAAGTAAGGCGCATTCCTGCCTTCTTGGTCTTGGGAAAAATTGGCATGAATGCAACGCGCCTATAATAGTCAGCATTGCTACATATACCTCCCTTTTTTATTTGTTTGATAGTTTGTCTAAACGAAAAAGTAACACCCACACACTGTAACCAGTCTTCAAAGTTAAGGATCACCTTGAAATGAGAGGTACTTAAATACTAGCCGCTGCATCCACAAACCAGATCAACCCACCCCCACAAAGAAACATTAAAACAACACCCAATTTATACTACATTAATGGTAAACTGTCACCTCCACCCTAAAAATCCGTATCTTCCAGAAACATATGCACACTGACTTCACCCAACGCTCTATCTAATCACTCTTACGCAACCACCTGCTACATGCAGGTTTCTCTGCCATCCATCCTACATGAGCAAAAAGTCCACCTAAGTAGGATGTGGTTTAGATCTCCCCACCCAACTCCCTTACAAGCTAACAGAAGTATTGGATGCAACCACGGCAGATATCTGGCTAGAATGCAACACCACGCCAGACACAACCACAATGAAAGGGTGCAGTGGTCTTCTAGGGGCTGCTCGTCCAGACAATCGAAAGATCATTAACAAAAACAGAGATAAAAAAATATGAAAATTCATCCTGGCTACAATATGTATTTGCGATTATTCTACAGGAAGATGAATATTTGCGATTATCCTACAGAAAGATGAATATTTGCGGTTATCCTAAGGAAGATAAATATTCACGTTTATCCTACAGGAAGATGAATATTTGCGATTATCCTACAGAAAGATGAATATTTGCGATTATCCTAAGGAAGATGAATATTTGCGATTATCCTACAGGAAGATGACTACGAAAATATTCACAAGGATTGATGCAATTGATCTTATAGGGACTTTGTTGGAAAGGATCCTGAGTGATACTCGTATATATTCCGCAGATAATTAATCAAGTTCGCTTTCCTCTTGTGTCCACATTATGGATGAATGCGATGATTTTTCATCCTTCGTCGGCTGCTGAAGAAAGTGTTTATTCAAAGAATAAATTAAAAGAAGAAACTTAACTCCCGAAGGACGTTGAAGACTCTTATTGACCTCACAGATACAAATGAAAAAGCTAGGAATTTTCTGAATAGGCAGACTTTAAAAAGTTTTTAAAAATAAATAAAAAATGGTTACCATTTAAGAGCATCGCTTGTCTTTTCATTCGTGGACGAGGTCTTCTGACCGGACGAAATTAATATAAAGATAAGAAAGAGGGGCTATGGAGACCCTTTCGGCAGGTTCCGAAAGGGAAGTGATGTGCTGTGTGCGAGAGGTGGAGGGGGTGATGTGATTGGCTCTGTTGTTCTGAAGTACGGAGTACGCGTCTGCGCGTATACCGGGACTCAATCCCCCGACTTATTAACGGGTGTCCCTACTGCGAGCCGCAATATGTCCATCTCTTTTAAATAATGCTACTTTTGTTCAATTTTAAATGTCACATTTTGTTATTATTTGGTACCCTGTTTTGTTACGTTTACTAAAAATCGAGGGAAAGTCACAACTTTGCACGCACCGCGCCGAGTTCGAAATATTGTCCTCTCAACGCACCGTCCCGACACAGAAAGTTAGGGATCAATTAAAGCAGTTAATTTTTATGACACTTAAATTATTCATGCGCTCTTGAAGGGGAGGGAATAAGTAAAAAAATCCTATCAACACGAAAATTCTTGAGTGGTTGGCGATGGGTGCAGTCTCGAATTGTCACCCCAAAAATCCTTTGGTCAAGATGCTACGAACAAATGGACGTTTTAATTAGGTCTGATTGGATGATTTAAGAATCCGATTAACAAATCACATGATCAAGGCGTCTATGACGTAAAGTACCTAAATTGACTCTGAATATCAATCACATCACCTATGGCTGATCCATAATAAGAATGGAAAACCTATTCTATTCAATGTATGGATCTTTAGAAATCAAGTGAAAATTTGAAAGCCCAAATGCCTTAATTACCTTCTTTTTTTTTTTGATTATTTTAAATTTATCGTCTTTTGTGTTTATTTTATTCCGAGTTCTCTCCTTTTGTAAGGCAAAAAAAAACCCAGAAAACAATGCACATGAAAGAATAGTCCTTTATTTCTTCAGCTTAAAAATATCATCTAGTTTTTATTCTTGAATTTCCTTCTAAACTTTTAACCGAGACAATTAGCTGAACTGAAGATACGCACTCCCAACTTTTCACCTGAAGATAAACGACCCCAACTTTTCTCACCTGAAGATAAACGACCCCAACTTCTCTCACCTTAAGATAAACGATCCCAACTTTTCTCATCTAAAGATAAACTACCCGAACTTTTCTCACCTGAAGATAAAAGACCCCAACTTCTCTCACCCTTAAGATAAACGATCCCAACTTTTCTCACCTAAAGATAAACGACCCCGACTCTTCTCGCCTGAAGATAAACGACTCAAACTTTTCCAGCCTGAAAATAAACAACCCTAACTTTGCTCACACAAAGATAAACGACACACGAAAGAGAGACACACTGGCAAAATGATACCCACACTAACCTAACCCCTGATCTTTAACTGAATCCTAGAAGAAAGTGAATCATCTGTTAAAAGGGGCAGTTCAGTGCTTCATATAAACAGCAAGAGATCACCCCCAAATGGCAGGAGGCTTACTACCAATCTTCCCTCTTTCTGGAGTCTTTTATTGGTCAGGGGAAGCTGGAGTTTAACGTAGGGTCTGAGCCACGGATATCTAAAGCGTATGGCAGCCGACGTGAAATTGACCCCGAATCGGAACTCCGTCCTGCGACTTATCAAAGCTGATGTGGGTGAACTACACAAGATATGATGGGGGTCTTAATTTTTAAAATTAAAATCTAACTCCATACACCCCTAATTAGGGCTTCCTAAAGAACGCTCCCAAAAGCACTTGGAGCAGCTTATCTTCAGGTGCTCCCACCAATACATAAGTTTGCCCATAGAAGTAAAGTATGGGTTAGCAAATATATGAAATATTTAGTTTTCCATTAAATATATAAAATGTAATGTTTATATATATTTCTTATTAATCTTTAAATCCTAAATCATTTTGTGGTTTCGTCATCTTGTTTATAAGGTGTTTCTTAATCCCCTATAAGTTAATTGCTTTTTATTGGAAAAAAATATGAAGATATCTTTAAAATTCAGATGCATGGATATATTTACATATAAAATGTACCCTGAATTCCCGTTCTTAGATAACCTAGTTTGGGCGGAGGCCAAGTTATACTTTATGGTATACATTTCTTGACTTGCATCATGTCATTATTAACAGAGTGAAATTCAATTTACAGTACCCATGGTCTTCTTGCACCTTTCTTTATTTTTTTTGTCTTTCGCTTTCTAATCTTCTATGAAGTGTTTAAAACCTGCTACTCTCACGTTTGCTAACCTAACTCCATTTTAATTCTTTATACCTCCTGTTTGTCTAAATTTTCGCTATACCCCTCCCGTTTAAATTCAAAGTGAAAACACTATTTTTCCAAAGAAAATATAAATAATTTTTCATTCAGCAAGCATCGAATGAAAGACACTTTAGAGCGTTATTGACTATGTTTATTACCCGCAGCAAACTTCTCCTCGACCGCTTGCATTAATTATAATTATCATCCTAATGAAAGGGATGCAAGGTTAAATTACCCCAACGTTCCATATCATAAATATAGCCATTGTTGGAGGAAATATTTTTCCATCAACTGCATAAAGTAACGAGAACCGTCGTTGACCTAACTCGAACAGTACTTCGTTTAAAGAAATTAAAATTGACAAATTTAATAAATAATTTGCAATTGTTTTATAATCTCAATCACAATTTTGAGTGAATTCAATTTTTTAAGGTTTATGGGTAAGGTCACAACCAAATTGATGTATTACTCTCATTGAGAGTTTCATCATGATCCTTTTCAGGCTCTGGGACGGAGTTTTCTTTGCGCTCTGGAGGTTCTTGCCAATTTGCAGGCTTACCACAGGGAGGGGGTTCTACAGCAGTACTCATGGGTGCTTCCGTCTCCATTGTAGTTGCTGGTGTGCCCGGTCGTGGTATATTGACGACTGTATGAGTCAAAGGCATGTATTTTGTAAATGAAAAGGCTGTTTTACTAGACCCCTCAGCATTTCCTGAGTCGAAGGTATTGCTGCTGGAGAAACTTCTTAAGATTGGTCTGCGGGATAGAGTTATCTTGGGGTGTTGTTCACTACTTGTCATCGGTTTGCTCATTGAAGAAGAACGCACATGAATGTTACTTGCATTAGTTGTTTGTTGTAATCTTGGATCCTTTAAACTCTCGGAACTGCAAAAAAATATAGAAAATTAGATAAATGGAAGTAGTAATTTGGTAATATTTGAACCTTTGGATTTTACCTCTAGCACAAGCTTCGCGTATGTATAAATGAAAACGAAATAAAGACACTCAGAAATTTTACCTTTACTACCATCGTTGGAAAGTGTTATGCCATAGGATTTTTATCACGTGCACGGGACTCTATAGTTGCTATGTTGGTCACGCGACTATATAGTTGCTATGCTGGTCACGCGAATTTATAGTTGCTATGTTGGTCACGCGACTATATAGTTGTTATGTTGGTCACGCGACTCTATAGTTGCTATGTTGGTCACGCGACTATATAGTTGCTATGTTGGTCACGCGAATATATAGTTGATATGTTGGTCACGCGACACTATAGTTGCTATGTTGATCACGCGACTCTAGTAGTTGCTATGTTGGTCACGCCACTCTATAGTTGCTATGTTGATCACGCGACTCTATAGTTGCTATGTTGGTCACGCACCTATATAGTTGTTATGTTGGTCACGCGACTATATAGTTGCTATGCTGGTCACGCGACTATATAGTTGCTATGTTGGTCACGTGACTATATAGTTTCTATGTTGGTCACGCGACTATATAGTTGCTATGTTGTTCACGTGACTATATTGTTTCTATGTTGGTCACGCGGCTATGTAGTTGCTATGTTGGTCACGCGACTATGTAGTTGCTATGTTGGTTCGTAGGTTGGAGGTTAAATCAAAAACACGGTCACTCTCTCTACTGCTTCCACCCTGCTCTACATTTGATCGTACTCCATCCCACACAGCGCAAGTATATGTAACCTCTTTTAAACATAATTACTTTCTCCTACTTCTCTCATCTCATATACCCCCAGATTCCACGCAAACGTGGATGAACCACGATGACTGGGGCAGGGCCTGCGACAGATTCGCTCATTGCCAACTATTGTGTTTTTGGGGCGATCATAAGAACAATACTTTCAGATTGCGGCTTCCAAGGACAGCTGCCCCTAACCGGGCTTAGTCGACTCTTAAGATGAACTGCAGGATGGTATGGTCCTTTTTCCTGTCCCAATACAGGGTGCTGATTAAAATTTAATGTAATGTAGCATAGGGCAAAGGAACGAATAACTCAATATTCTACCACTTAATTCCACTTTAGGTTTTGTGTCCGTCTTTCTTTTCCATATATTTAATGCCATCTCTTATCTTCATACAAACACCTTCTTTCCTCTCCTCGTACAATCTTACTTCTCTAAGTCAGTCTCAACATTGTCTTTATTTGAGATAGTTTCCATGGTTTCTTATATAATAAAATTGTTCGCTTTCGACCACTTTTGCTTCAATGTTTTACATCCAGCCCCCGGGAAATTGTGATGCTGATTCCCTGGTACCCTAATTTAAGGCCAAGTACAGGGTGACACATTTACCTTGAATTTTTGGGCATCAGTTTAATGAACTCATGGAATTTAGACGGGGCCGAGCCGGGAAAATCCTTGGCGTCGAAGGAAACCCGTCTCTCTGAATCTAGCCTCTCTCGAGCAATGGACTCGTCCACAGAAATTCCTCTTTGATGCTGCAAAAGAAGGAAATATGCAAAGATTTGAAAGAACAACGGAACATTTATACTCCTCATACAAGTTTATGAAATAAAAACTCTATATTCTCTTCTTAATAGAAGATAGGAAGACTATTAGTGGGCCGCCCATTATGCCATAATGGACGAAGTAGAGTTATACAAGGGTTGTGACACTCCCACTCGAATGGAAGTTCTAGAATTTCCCAATAAGACAGAACTTTATTGCTTTTGAGATTCGAAACGATGTTGCTTAAAAAACATATGTTTATTGCGGGACCTACATGACGATTATTTAAACGTTCATGATGCACAAATGTAGGTAATTTTAGGAAGACGCCATGTTGTCTGCAACATTTATTAAAATGGACGGCCATTGTATCATGATTGATTTTAAGCTGTAACTTCTCTGATTTATAAACGATGTCTTTCGATCGACTCGGTCATCTTCAAGGCTACTCGTGATTATTGGTCCCCCAGGACAGTCCTTTCACTTAATCGTGGTTAGGTTAGGTTAGAGCGAATCGGTCCTCTTCAAGGCTACTCGTGATTATTGGTCCATCAGGACAGTCCCTTTACTTAATCATGGATAGGTTAGGTTCGACCGACTCGGTCATCTTCAGGGCTACTCGTAATTATTGGTCCCTCAGGACAGTCCTTTCACTTAATCGTGGTTAAGTTAGGTTAGAACGAATCGGTCCTCTTCAGGGCTACTTGTGATTATTGGTCTCTCAGGACAGTCCCTTCACTTAATCGTGGATAGGTTAGGTTCGACCGACTCGGTCATCTTCAGGGCTACTCGTAATTATTGGTCCCTCAGGACAGTCCTTTCACTTAATCGTGGTTAGGTTAGGTTAGAACGAATCGGTCCTCTTCAGGGCTACTCGTGATTATTGGTCACTCAGGACAGTCCCTTCACTTAATCGTGGATAGGTTAGGTTCGACGAACTCGGTTATCTTCAGGGCTACTCGTAATTATTGGTCCCTCAGGACAGTCCCTTCACTTAATCGTGGTTAGGTTAGGTTAGGTTAGAGCGAATCGGTCCTCTTCAGGGCTAGTAGTGATTATTGGTCCCTCAGAATAATCCCTTCACTTAATTGGGGTTAAGTTAGTTCGACTGACTCGGTCATCTACAGGGCTACTCGTGATTATTGGTCCCTCAGGACAGTCCTTTCACTTAATCGTGGTTAGGTTAGGTTAGGTTAGAGCGAATCGGTCCTCTTTAGGGCTAGTCGTAATTATTGGTCCCTCAGGACAGTCCCTTCACTTAATCGTGGATAGGTTACGTTCTACCGACTCGGTCATCTTCAGGGCTACTCGTAATTATTGGTCCCTCAGGACAGTCCTTTCACTTAATCGTGGTTAGGTTAGGTTAGAGCGAATCGGTCCTCTTCAGGGCTACTCGTGATTATTGGTCCCTCAGGACAGGCCTTCACTTAATCGTAGATAGGTTAGGTTCGACCGACTCGGTCATCTTTGGGGCTACTCGTAGTTATTGGTCCCTCAGGACAGTCCTTTCACTTAATCGTAGATAGGTTAGGTTAGAGCGAATCGGTCCTCTTCAGGGCTACTCGTGATTATTGGTCCCTCAGGACAATCCCTTTACTTAATCGTGGTTATGTTAGGTTCGATCCACTCGGGCATCTTCGGGGCTACTCGTAATTATTGGTCCCCCAGGACAGTCCTTTCACTTAATCGTGGTTAGGTTAGGTTAGAGCGAATCGGTCCTCTTCAGGGCTACTCGTGATTATTGGTCCCTCAGGACAATCCCTTCACTTAATCATGGTTATGTTAGGTTCGATCGACTCGGTCATCTTCAGGGCTACTCGTGATTATTAGCCCCTCAGGACAGTCCCTTCACTTAATTGTGGTTAGGTTAGGTTCGATCCACTCGGGCATCTTCGGGGCTACTCGTGATTATGTGTCCCTCAGGACAGTCTCCTCACTTAATTGTTGTAAAGTGGATGTGGCTTACAACACATAATGTACGATCAAAGCTTTCTCCCTTAATCTCCCATCGGTCGGATGTAGCTAAGGTAATCTACCCCTGAGGAGCAATTAACATAAAATAATAACTCGTGGTTCTAAGACAAACACTCGCTCGGGGCACCCTGTACCTAATTATGACGAACACTCGCTCGCGGCACCCTGTACGTAATTATGACGAACATTCATTCGTCATCATGGGGATGGGGTCAATTTTGAAAGGATTGGGGTTATTGACTAAAAATCTCCTCATAACGCAAGATTTTAATTAAGTTAAGCTAGTATAGTTGTTATAACTTTCCTATACACTTACTATTCCTACCACGGGTGTAAGGATATAGTTGGTTTTAGGTGCACATTGTAGAAGCCACCTAATTATGCCTAGTGTTAAGCGTAAAAATGGGTAGAGAAAAAGAGCCCGCTCCCTTGTATACTAGTTCCACGAAGGCACTGAATCACTTTGGACTGGTCAGAAACTCGCTGATCTTATCCTGACTAAAAACAACCAATTTTCTTCTCCCTCATCCTCTGACACTGACACAGCAATGCCCAGTCTTTGATCATGGTAATACTATCTCTAATGGTACTACCGATACTACTCTAGATTCTCTCTCAAAGTGCTATGGTTCGACTTCGTTAGTTAATGGTTAGAAGAGGAGAGAGAAAATTAGTGAAATATGTTAAAGTGATACCCATTGAAGAGTGTGGACAGCAAAATAAGTTGCTGGTGTGTGACCTTTGGTTAGGGAAATTGCAGGCCAGGAGGAGGGTGTGAAAGCTTAAAAATCAGGAAGTGAGGGAGGCTTTTTCCGAGGAGTTCGGTACACTAGTGGCGGAGGATAGAGTGACTGACGGAAGTGTGAGTGAGCAGTATGGGAGACTGAAAGATAACCTTCTAAAAGCCACTGAACAGGTTTGTGGATGGTCAAGAGGTACACCTAGACACAAGGCGTCTTGGTGGTGGAATGAGGAAATTGAGGCTGCAGTGAAGATCGTTTATGACATGGAAGCAGGGCGGGAGTAAGGAAGTATGCTTGGCAGCGAAAAGAAGGGCAAGTCGGAGGGTGTATAGGGCTAAGTCAGTCCCCAAAACCTCTTCTTGAGAGCCTCAATAGTGCTTAGGGCAGGAAAAGGGTGTTTAAGCTGGTTAGTCAGATGAAAAAGGAAAATAGTGAACGATGCATTAAAAATGATGATGGTAGAGTTGTGGTTGGGCTGGCCGATATAAAAAAGGCTTGGAGGGAGCACTATAATCATTTATTAAACGTCGAATTTGACGGGGACAGGAGACTGGTGGATTCCGTCGAACCTGTGGCTGGATTGTGGCCATCAAGTGAGGACAAAAGGGTGAGCAGAGCCATCAATCACATGCCAGAAGGTAAGGCAGCGGGTGTTTCTGAGATAAATGTCAAGATGTTGAAAGCCTCTGGAGATATGGGTGTGCGGTTCGTCACGGATCCTATAAATGCTGTCATATATGAATCTGCTGTACCAAAAGACTGGCTAAATAGTGTGATTGTGATGTGTATAAGGGTAAAGATGATGCGCGAGAAAGGCGTAGCTACAGAAGCATAAAGCTCCTCGATCATGATATCATGTTATGACGATGCTGACGATCTAGTGCTGATTGCTGAGGATGAGAGGACCTAGTGCTGATTGCTGAGGATGAGAGGACGGCAATTGAGAAGTTCAGATTGTGGAGGGAAGGGATGAATTCCATGGGGCTAAGAGTGAATTTGGATAAAACAAAGATGATGATTTCAAAAGTGGGTGGTGGTAATGACATCATTGAGGGTATGTTGCCATGTGCAGTTTGTCACAGAAGAGTAGGGAATAACTAAATCCTGTGTAATGGATGTGGTTTGTGGGTGCATAAAAGATGTAGTATCAGGGGTAGGCTGCAGAATGATGGAGTGATTCAGTGCACTGTGTATAGAGGAGAGCAAGTGGAGGAGAGGAAACAGGATATGATTGTATTTGATGCTGTATCGCTTGAATGCGTAGAGGAGTTCTGCTATCAGTGTGATATGATCAGTGCAGGGGGAGGTGGTGGGGCAAGTTCCGTGGTAAGGGTTAGAAGTAGGTGGAAAAAGTTCAGAGAGCTGCTTCCTCTCTTGAAGCTGAGGGATTTTCCCTTCGAGTAAGGGACGTATGTACACTGCGTGCGTACGAAGTGCAATGTTGTACTGCAGCGACACTTGGGCTGTGAAGGAAGAGGACATCCAGAGGCTCAAGTGTACTGAGATAAGAATGGTGAGATGGATGTGCGGAGCATCTCTGAATTTGAGGCCTGGAGGTGATAGAGTTGCGAACTGCGAATTAAGGGATAGTTAGGGGATAGAATGAATTGGTGTGGCACTGAGAAAAGGCAGATTAAGGTGGTTCAGTCATGTAGAAAGGATGCAGGATAATAATTGGGTGAAGGGTGTTAGGAGTTTGGAAGTTAAGAATGTAGCTGCCAGAGGGAGATCCAGGAAGACGTGGAATGAGGTCATACAGAGGGACATCAGAGACATGAGTTTGAATAGAGAAACAGACAGAGATCGATCAGCATGGAGAACCGCCATCAGGTAAATAAGTCTGACGCACGCAAGTATATATGGAACCTTCAAAAATGATGATGATGATGATGAATCTCCTACATCATATTTGCTTTACCTTCAACAAAAATCGCTTCCTTGGGAATTCATTTGGTGTTTCCAATGAGCTTGAGAGCTTTTCGCCTCCTTCAGGATGGACGTGCTGTTGGCCAGAATCTGGAGACAGCCTATCCTTGACTTCGAAATCTGCAAAGATTTTGTTTCCCTTCAAAAAGATTTCTGGTAAGGCATTCAAAGTATGAAGTTCTCATTGTAACTCCCTCCCCAACATAATTGAATAAATCTTTTAGCGGTTGTTGAGAGACAAATGTTTACCATAAGATGCATAGTGATGCTATGTAATTTCTACTGAGCCGTTGACAGAGATTCTAAACCCCCTCTCCGAGTGTACCTCTGTCTGTGCCAGAGGTTGGACAAGAACGGCTTAATAGCATCGGAGAGAGAGAAAGCTCGCACGCTTTACGAGTGAAGTGGGTGAGAAGGGACTAATATTTTCTTAGCTGCGAGAGTATTATAGTGACAAAACCACTACAAAGTGAAAGGATCATTCAAGCAAAACTTTCAGAATTTATAAGCTTGAAGTCCAATAGGACTTGCGCAATCAACGGTACTGTGAAAATACCCTTGTAAAGGCAGTTATGACTCAGTCAGGTTAATACTTTTGAGCACCAGACTGATAAAGAGAGGAATTATAGTCATTAATCAAGGAATTCGGACTTATCCCCAAGCATACTATATCTCTCCCCACCATTATCTCTTTTTTTAATATTGAATTGTATTCCAACATCATCGATGAGCGTCCCCCGTCTCCGGATTTTGATGGGCTTCGAAAAATGAGAGAAGTCCGTGTTGATACTGTCTTTCGAAGACTCGTGATCAGAACCCGTGAAAGACAAGTCAGACAGGTGGTGAGAGTTAGATTCCTGGAAATAAAAGACCATTGATCTCCGCTACTTGTTATTTTCTATATAATTTAAGGAAATAATACTCATCCTGAATATATATAACCTGGAATATCTCATGAGATTTAATGATTTCAAGCTACCCAGCAGGATGGATCTACTCTCCAGTTCTCTATAGATACACCAGATACAACCAAAACCAAAGACAACATCCAGCATCTCAGATTCCCTAAACTTCACACAAACTCGCACTACAGACAACATCTCGTCTCTTAGAGACCTGTGGAGCCACCTAGGGAAACGGGGTGACGTTCCTAGAGGTAACACAGTCACCGGAGAGAACAAGGCTTCATTACAAGACCTGTCACTTACCCGGGTGTGAAGAAAAGTTGGACTGAGTGTTGCTCCGGAAGATTTAGACCCAGTTCTTGGTAAATTTCTCCTGTAGGAAGGTCTTCGAACCGAGGATGAGCTTCCTAGCAGTTAAAAAGAACGTATAAACCACGAGGAAATGTGGTCAAGGTGTTGGGTTTAATCTCAAGTGAGAGTAGACGAAAACGTTAGCGCATCTAGAGCTCTTCTGGCCACCGACTAGTGGACGTGTTGTACATTCACCCGCGTGGGTTGGTAGACCTTACACTAGTTATTAAACAGTCGAGCAAAACACAGCTGTCTTTCCTCTCCTATCTCCACAACTCTGCACACACACGGATGGCGTTCCCTATCTACCTATACAATGTCATCCATTATCGTTCTATCGATCCCTTTTCTCCTTAGTTTTCTATCTCACAATCAATTCATGTTTTTCCCATGTTTTCAATCATTCGCACATTGGCACACTCCCCCGTACAACCTAGGTAACATGAGTAGTCCCAGCGAGATCGGAAATAAATCTTCAACGCACAGTCTTGCTAGTAGTTATAGGTAGCTCCTTACACATACCATCACGCTTATAACTAATAACGACAATGCTCTTTTCCTCCCGTCTTCAAACACACAACGTATTCACTCTTCCGCCCAGAAAAATTTAGAAGAGGTTTCTATATCTACAAATCCCAAAAGATAAACACTCTCCTTCCTCCGGGCAAAAGGAGGTTATCTGCTAGCCAATATATACTACTACCCTGAGCTTTTTCTGCCAACGAGGTCTATAGCCCCTGGTTCCCATCTTGACAGCGAGTGACATTTTGATCTTGATAAGAGTTTCATTCTCCAATCGGGGAAACTTCCTCCATGGTTGGAAAGAGACGTGACGTAACTAAACGCGGATTTTTTTTTTCGTCGCGAGCGACTCTACATCAAACGGAATACTTCCTGTTATATCTCCCCAAAGAGGACCGACCCCTAGTGTCCTCGGGCTCACCAGCGATTGTCATACTGACCTATATATCCATTTCATTATAGAGTCGGGATCCGCCTGGATAAAGGTAGGTTGGCTAACCACCACTACTAATATAACTACCACCCACCAGTGATACTCACGATACGCAAAGGGAAGAACTGATGACTTGGGGATTATGTTTGAAGGATAGTGGAACACGGCGGAGAGATTCGACCCAATCCGTTTCATATTAGTGTTGAAATTAGGAAATGACCGATTTGCTGGAGGGGGATCGAACTGGAATTAAAGAGACCTTATATCGCATGCCTGATAAAGCGCAATATTCGCAATAACATCTGAATATCGTTCAGCAGAAGTTAACACTCGAATGACCTGAGTTGAACAAACTAAAATTATAACAATTTCTAACAAGTTTGAGGCCACCGTCATCCGGCACTAACGCAAACGTGGCTTTATTTTTTTTTTTTAATTCCGCCACCCCAAAACGTAGGAGGCGGGCCGCTTACCACCCCCAAGTTCGCCACTGTAGCATCGTAAGGTAAAGAATATGTGCAAGAGGTGTTTGATATGAGGGCTGCAAAAGAAAAAAATGAGCATGGGACAATCCTATAGTATAATTGCGTTGCAGTATTTTAGAATGGATGATGCACGGAAGACGAGAGAAGTTTTGGCAAGATAGAAGAACTAAGAGTGAACGATGGTTGAATCAGAAGGGAAGGATGAGACTGCTTGAGAGTAGGAGGGAGGGGGGGGGGGAATCTGGCGACTGCCTACTAGGGCAGAAGTCGCTGTACTAATATCACAGCCTACTACTAGGCTATATTTACAAAACGAATAACTATGTAATTAAATAACAACGATAAAAATGCAAGGCTAAAAAAAACAGCAACAAAAGAAAATAAAGAAAAAAATAACAAGAAGGAAGTGTGCTCGAGCATCGGGGATAGGCCCGCCTTCCCAGGCGTGAGGGTAGGAGAGAGAAGTACGAGTAAGTATAAAAATAGGAGAGGGCAAATGTGGAACAAATTTAGGGAAATGCTAGTGGGCAGCTGTATCTGGGTAGGTCAGAACTGGGGAAGAAAGAAAAAGGTCGAATGCGAAACGAACAGTGGATAGCGAAAAGAAGGCGAAATTATAAATGGATAATAATGCTGCGAATGAGGTATTTGATTGCAGGATCAATGAAAATTCGGATAGGAACAGGAAGTTATGCTTGAAGCAATTTATGAAAAGTGAGAAATCGATAATAGCTGTGTGAAGAGCAAAGATAAGAATAGTTGTAATCAATGGGAAGGCTAAAAATAGTTGGCGAGAGTACTTTTACGAATTGTATAATATATTGGTCACCCCAAAAGTAATTAGGTATTTTTTTCCTCGGCGAAACTTTAGCCTTAAAGATGAACGGCGTTCAGGACGACCTGTGGAATTTGATCAAGATCTCTTAAAAATAACTGTGGAGGAAAATCCAATTGTAACTGTTGAACAATTGAGTGAAAATTCTATCCAATTCATTTCACTGTGCATTGTCATTTAAAGGAGGTAGGCAAAGTTTCATGATTGCGACAATGGATTCCTCTCGACCTGTCACAGGTACACTTGCAACAAAGAATCAACATTTTCTTCCTTTCTTCTTTCCTGACTAAAAGATGAAGCATTATCGAGCAGGATTGTTATAGGAGATGAAAAGTGTGTTATGTACAATGATATTATACTTTCTAAACACGATTATTCCTGGGGAAACAATACCCCAACCGAAACAGGGTCTTCATCCACAAATATTCTTGTGTGTTTGATGAGATATATGAATGCATAATCCATTTTGAATTTGCAAAGCCAAATCAGACCTCCGACAGAGATGTAGGACTCGAAGAAAAAAAAATGTCATCGTTAATCGATCGAATAAGTGCGTTCTATTACGACAAAGCGCGGCCTCACATCGCAGGAGCTACCATACAGAAGCTTAACAATTTCGATTGGAAACAAATAAATCATCCACCTTATTCACTCGATTTAACCCTCCCTTCCCTAGAATACTACCTTTATAGGAGTTTAGAGAATCACCTGAAAAGAATGAAGAAATCAACAACAGAAGAGGTCTAAACAACCATAGAGAACTTTTTATATCAAAGTCAAACGATTTTTAAAAACATTGTGTTGTAAAGTTAATAGAAAGATGGACACTAGTGGTAGAAACTGGTGGAAATTATATTCCTTATTAAATTAATAAATAAATTAATTAAATTTAAATTTCAAAGTGTTTGATTTTTATCCATCAAATAATGATAAACATGAAAAAATGCCGCATTATTTATGGGATGACGTAGTATTATGAATTTGAATATGATTGCCTTCACGGGTGTAATCCACGTGCTGTATGGGTATGGAAGAGAAACATTCAAGATTTTGGTATTGCTGTGAAAGGTATGAAATTAGAAAGGCAGCTAGAATAGATAATATAGTTGCTGAGATACTAAAAAGTGGGTGATTGTTTTATGAAGTGGGTCTGGTAGCTGTGTTGTAAAGCATTTGAAAGTGGAAGAGTGTCTGAGGAATGGAAGAATGCGACGATAGTACAGTTGTAAAGGGTGTTCCATTAAGACGGATCGCAGTTAGCAGTAAATATATATATTGAGTTTTCTGCCTCTTTCAACATTACTTTCAATCATCAATATATTGACGATTGACATTAGTGTTGAAAGAGGCAGAAAAACTCAATATATATTTTGCTGCAGAGTATATTTACTGCTAACTGCGATCCGTCTTAATGGAACACCCTTTATAAGGGTAAATGTGAGATAAGAGAATGCAAGAACTACAGGAGGATATGTTTAGGGTTGTTTTCAAGGTGTATGGAATGAGGGTAGAAGGAAGCTCAGTGAATTGTTTGGAGATGAGCAACGCGTGTTTAGCGCCAGGTCACGTGGTCTTTTCCAGAGGTCGATTAGATAAGGTTATATTAAGCGGTTCTGCGGAGGGGGGCAAGGGAGGGAGCCCCCACCCTTGGAACGGAGGATAAGATGGGCAGTGTTTAGAGGTTGATGGAAGTTGCAGAGTGGGGAGAGTTTTATATATATTTGTATTCATGTAGGGAAGGGTGGTGTCCTGGTTGTGAGTGGACCAATGAAACTCTGGTTCGGCGGAGTAAAGTCGCTTGGGATTGGTCAATATCTGAGAAGTGGAGGGGAGTGTAGCATTTTGTGACTGGTTTTAGTGTTATGTAAGTAAAGTAGGTGAGTATATGTTTTATAGTGTTGTAGATGGGTGTGATTAGAGGAAGTTCATCGGGGCTCCTTTAGGGGCTTCTAGGTCTGGATTTTTTGCGAGAAGTAGAGGAGAAAATGTGTAGGAAGTTTTTCTTTTTTGGATTGGGCCTTGTGTTGGAGGACTTGGCCATGCTTATTGTAGAGGAAGTTTGCTATGTATTTTTTATGGTTGTTGTAGTAGTTGGTCGCAAGTATTTCTTTAGGAGGATGTGGTGTGGGACGGTGTCGAAGGGTTTGCTGATGTCTATTGTGTCCATGCCTGTACATTATGGGTGGAGGGAGCGGTTTCGGCTGAAGTCCTCTAAGATGTGAGTTGTTTGAGTGATTACTAGTGTGGTTGCGGGGCATTGTTCAATGGAGCCAAATTGGGTTTAAGAGAGTTGGGTGAAGGGGTTAATTGTGTTAAGAATTCTATTTCTAGTGTTGTGAGAAGGTTGGGAGGAGCTAGATAGGGTTGAAGGAGAAAGGAAGAAGCGGGAATTTGTTTGGTTTAAGTGGGCGCAATGTATGTATGCAATATATGGCTGTGAGGTCAAAGTGGATGTTTAAGATGTGGCTTGAGCCTTCGACCCTCGAGTTTTTGAGTGATGTGATGGTACGTGCGGTGTCTTAGGTGGAAATGTGCCATGAAGTTGCGTAAAATGTTGTTGCTGCTGCTAACGCTGCAGTATGGGAGCAGGAGTATGGTATGGAAGGAAAAGGAAAGGCCTCGAGTGAGAGCAGTACAAAGATACGACTTAATTTGGTGGGCGAAGGGTAGGGCGAAGATCGACTGGGTATTAGTTGTTTAGGGTGAAAAAAAACTATGAACGATTTGTGTCGGAATGTTCTGAGGTGACATGGGCATGTAAAAGGAATGTATTGATAGAGAATCGTGAAGTGTTCAGGAGAGTGAAAAGTTGCAAGACGGGGTAAAATATCAACTGATTTTGTTAATGTCTATTTGAGAGAGGAGGGGCTGCTGGGAGACCAAGTGGGGATATGCACGATAAATGTGAATGGAGGGGGTTTGTGAATGAGCATGTTTGGGTCTTTCGTCACAGAGAGGAAAGTGAGGATGAGAATTTCTCTCTTACTGATGCTTACAAGTTTCAAACTCTAGCTAATTTTCCCACATATTATTCCGCCATCTTGAGAAACACGATTATCCCCCTTTTTTATTTTTTACAATACCTTAAATAAAAAGGACTTCTGCTCCCTACAACTTGGGAGATTAAGGGAGGAAGCCTTTGATCCTACGTGTTGTATGCCCCGCCAACATTCCCACCTTACCTCATCGTCCTGCGTTTCTTCCTCCACCACGGGAAGGAGCTCTTGTTCTTCGGCGGGGATATCGAGGTTAGCGGTGGATCCTTGGGGAGGCTCCGTTCTAAATTCCTGGGCGGCGATGGTATAGGGCAACTCCGTCGGGAATATTTCGTCCCAGTAAATATCTTGGATCAGTTCTGGATGTTCGTTGTGCATCTCATCCACGATCAGGTACGAAATCTTAGTGGTAGATAGATATTATTTCAATACCTCGCAATTAATGAACTCACAATAGACCGAGGGTGTGAAAATTCGGGGAAAGTTAAGACTTCGCACGCACCGCTCACCGCACCAAATTTTATAGTTGTATTAACAGGATTTTTCTTATTCCATCCCTTCCTACAGTCAAGGAATAATTTAAATAAAAAAATAATTAATAACGCATTACTTAACCCCCTAACCATATGCGTGGACAGGGTGTTGAGACCATACCATCCGCAAATTTAGTGGTATGGCGCGGTGCGTGCAAAGTTTTGATTTTAAGAGAAATCTTTCTATTCTTTATCGCTTATTAGGTCGATAAATCAAATTTAAATCCCTAACTTCACGGATATTATTTTTCAGCCCATTTTTTTAACATTTTAAGATAAAAAGTGCAACCATAGTTCAATTAATATTATCATGGAGGTTAGTTATGAGAGAGAAAATTATTTAGAATGTTCCGCCTGTGAATAAACCCTAACTTGACATTCTACAGCATCGGCTACAGTATAAATCACTTCATGGATCTAAAGGGCAATGTGGCTGAAAAAATAATGAGTAGCTTTGTGTTTAATAGGGTCTAAATGGGATGGGGAAGGTACTTTGGCTGACCCTGATGAGCCCTGACCCAAGTTTGTGGAAAAGGTTAATATTTAGTACATAGTCACATTGTTAATTGGAATTGCATCATATTGTATCATATATCATTTAGAAGGGAATATTTTTCTGAATTAAAATATAATATGGACATTTTATATTATTCAATATTAAAGAAAATATGATTGATTTAAATAGCATTCAAGGGCGGAGCTTATATTTCTGAAGTCAAGAAACACGGCATAAAAACAATGAACATTGGAATGCCTGACGACGTCTGGCAATCACATCTGAATTCGAACTTAATGCTAGGCTTTCAAATTGTGAATACTATTAGCTGAATAAAAAATGCGGGTATGCTGGGGTACAACCACCCACCATTAAATAGAGGTACGTGGGGCGAAGCCCCCCATTTCGAAATAATCACCTTAGGGTTCGAACTTAATGTGGTTGCCAGACGTTATGTGCTTCAATGTTCATTGTTTTTATGCAGAGCTAGAAATGGAGTCATCAAATTTTCTTGAAATCGCTGGTTGTGTATTCAAAATTTGCCATGATTTATTGTTAACACCTAAACGTTGTCAATAAAAATGCAACAGCCACAATATCTTCACCTGGACGTTTCTGTCGATAAGCCAGTTAATCTCAAAGTCATCGTCATCTTCTCCAAAAGGGTTAACGAGACTCTCGGCCACTTTGAGCCACCCCATGTAGAAGAAAAACTGAAGGTAGGTGAAGACGGGGAAGATTAAATCCATTGAATTTTTTTCGTAATTCATGGCAGGATCTAAGAACTGTCGGCCCATAAGCGTCGCCAAAAAGAACGTATAGACTGCCAGAGTGACAACCTAGAAGAGACGAAAATGAAGTCTTAAGTTGATCGCTCGTGATAAAGTCAAGGATTCGTTCTAGTTCATCACCGAAAGTAGTTTTTTTTATGATACCGTTTAAATAATCGCGTTATTTTAAAAATATAATTACAATGTTGTGACTATGGCTTAAGCCCTAAGGAACTATCTGGAGAAATACCTTTTGTACTCGGAATGAGTTCGCGCACACCTAAGTCTATATAGTTGTTTGAATGCCGGAGAGTGACGGGCCGTCCTCCGAATCGAGCACGCCTTCCGTTCGTTTTAAATGTTATTTGTCTTAATCTTAGTTGTTTTTGTTTAACTTAATTTGGTTATGTGTGTAAAAGAACAACCTCTGACCCCCTCCCCCCCCATTTATCGGAAACCACGTGCGAAGCTCCCCCGCGCCATGGACGTCACTTCCTGTTCGAACATTCTCAAATTTTCAAATCCTGAGCACGTTGGGAAAATATTTCTCAATCGTGCGAACTCGTCCCAAGGCTCCATACCCACCCACCCCTGGTGACGAGATGTGAAAGAGCCGCTCTGTCTCGCCCCTTGCTGCTAAATGATGAATTGACTCTGCCTCCGGATTAAGATGTCTGGAGCTTGTGACTCCTTTCTCCAAACTTCCCCCCCCCCCAGAATCGGCATACAAATACTTAGGTAATTCTGTAGTTCGAGGAGTCCAGCCCACACTACAAGGCAGTCCTTATCGTCTCGTCCCGTGAACGTTCGTTAAACAATAAGCCTTCTTCAGCCGTGATTCTACCCAAGTTAAGTGGTAGCTTCTGTGAACGGTAACCCTTTGAATTTGCGCAACAGTCTCCCTTCGTTTAATCGAACCCAAGAAAATCTCCATCGATTACCTTTGAGGAAAAGAAGATTCCTCTTTCAGATAGATTTACGAGAATTCCCACATTCCCCGTCGAACGTCATCTTTGAAGTTTGGCTATCTTCATCTGAAGGTTGGTTCGGATCGTGCCCTACCTGCCTCATTCGGATCGTGCCCCAATTGCCTCATCGGATCGTTCCCCATGCGCCTCATCGCAAGAAGGACCTTCCTCGAAGTTATCGACCCGTAAGACTGAAACCTCCTCCATTATTAGTATTGTCAAGTTCCCCCTTTTGATCTGAGCCTAGTTACATTAATCAATTAATTCCATTTGAGAATCCCTCCTCATAATAATTATCAAGAGACTCTTTCAATTTAAATAATTCCCCTTTACATATTATTATTATTCTTATTTTGATCTTTGTAAATAAAATTATACTTTTGTTGTTTCATCTTTAACTAACCTTGAACGATACTCTCGGCCTATTCAAATAAATCTCGCCAACCATTTATGCACTCTGTCTGATTATTAAGGATTTGAAACCCAACGCCTCAAGTGTGACCTCCTAGTCGGTCGTTAATCCCTGCGAGTAGTCCTTCAACGGTTTGCGTTGCAGTAAGTGATTAAGTCACTCCCTCACATAATATAGGAGTAGTGTATGGTATAGAGTGGTTGTCCCACGACAGTGTTTTTTGTTTTATTTTTACTTTTATGGTTTGTTTAAGTTTTTAATAACTAGTCTATTTGTGGGCTATTTTGGCTATTATGCCTTTGCCTGTAGCCGCTACTATAGTCCTTTAAAAAATGGAGAGAAACCTGCGTGTAGACCAGAGGAATGCTAATCCAATCATAGCTAAGAAGAGATCCACACAATCCTCGCAGTCGGTTGATCTCATCAATAATGGTCTTCACTGCAAAATCGTCCCTAATTCTGCCCTCTTTGCGCGCCCGCGCTACCACAGTGCCAGCCCACACAAGAGGCATCCAGTACATCGGGTGCGTTGTTTTGGCGAGCAAATCTTCGAATATTTTCTTCTCGTTGGACGTCAACAGACCTGCAAATTGGAAACAGGAGAGATGAAAACATTGAAAAAAATAAAACAACTACCTTAAATATTCGGTTACTATACAGTACATTTCGTATTTTCTGGAATGTTTACACGATTTAAATCCGACCTTTATAGGCAAATAATAGAAACATAAAACTGAAGTTAGGTTAATTACTATAATTGTGTGGACGTTTTCTAAACAAATATGTTAAAAATGAATTTAATGAAAGTAAAAACATAATTGTCGCGTAGACAGAGTTGTGTTTTAATTGCCCCCTAGGATCAGTTATCCTCTGCCCCCTTCTCACCGCTAGGGAGAAAGGTTTTGAGCCTACAGCCTGTGATTTAGGCCCAGCAAACATTGCCAAAATTAAGTGGGGCCCCATTTCTTGCGAGATTGTCCTGAGGGACCAGGTTGAAGTTAAGGGAGGCTGTTGCATGCTATGGACATTTTATAGCACCCCCCTCCCTTACCCCCTCTGCTAGTGACACGTTAAACTGCTATGAAGTGGAAGGTCTATTGTAAATGAAATGACTGACCATTATATATTTTTGACCTACAGAGTGGCTACAGTTAAAAACAATACATCCTTACCTGATGGGCGTCGTATACAGGTATCGGTGCAAACTGGACCATTAATTAAACGATTAAATGGAAACTGGTCCGTGCGCCGGATCATATCCCGATCCCTCCCAATTAGGGATTCTCTTCATTCATTCATTTAATATTAAATTTTATCAGGGAAGTAAGGGTATGAAGGGGCACGAGAGTTAAATAATTCCCAAATTGATTTAGGTAAAAAAGGCCCCCACACCCACAAAATTAAAAATTACACCTACGCAGCTAACAGTATGACATACAATTAATTTCTGGCTCTAAACCATCTCTTCCACGCCATTCCACTGGACATCAACCCAGAGAAAAAGATCCCTCCCACGTCACACACGGGTCGCCCTGGCAAGGCTCCGAGGCAGGCATCAGCTCAAAAATAGACACACACAAGTGCTACACTCGCCTGAACAACATGGGCATATGCAATCACTGTTCATAAGAACCTGACTCTGCCCAACACATATTTACAACATGCCCAACACAATAACAACTAAGACAAAACCTACGCCGAGTGCGGAATCTCTGAGAGACCCATTTCCGACAGGTGAAGTTCATCGTGGCTGCTGGCTTAGGGGGAAGGACCCTCCCTGGGGACAAAAGAAGTAACAAAAACGAGTACCTGCTGTGGAAGAACTCCAACAAATTCCTCCCCACAGTACAGACTAACACATATCACCAGCAAACAATCAATTACAAAAAAAAATCCAAGCTTTTGGGAACAATAACAAATACAATTACCCTCATCCCTTTCCATCCACGCACGACTCACTCCTCAATAGAAAAAAAAAACCACCAATCGCTACAAACCAATACAATCGCCTAATGGACCATTATTACCAAATCACTCAACTACTCACCAACAGAAACAACATACAATCACTCACACAATATGCCCAAATTAAACAGACTTCCCCTCCACACACACACACTCCAACCATCCTTAACCGCCTAAGACACTCTACTCCCCACCGAATCTCTTGGTTGTGAAGGCCAAGACCACATCCATACCATCCACTCTCAAACTAAACAACCCCCCACCCACCCAAAAAAACCCTCTCCCAGTAGCGGTCCCACTACTACTAACCCTTACTTCCTATAGGCCCATCTCACTAGAAAAACTAATCGTCTCCTAAGTAGGATATCAATCTCGGGACATTGAATGCGGGCAAGCTCCCACGAGTAGGAAGGGGGGCACTGCACGTTAGCTTTAGTGGACCTAAGAAGGCTCCGTCTCCCTCGCCTTTCGGGAGCGGAGACCCCTTTTATAGCTCTTGGTCATTTTTATGTATTGACCCTGAAATAGCTTTGGGAGTGGTCACCTCCGCACAAGAGATAGAGCCGCTAAGGGCCGGCTACCAGAGAGAGAGAGGTGGTACAGGGAAAGCCCATTACAACAACTGTTGAATGGGCCTCTTTATCACAAGATACAGTTTACCCTTTACCACAAACGACAATTGAAGAGTTTCCCTTACCAAAATAAACAGTTAAATGGACCCCTTATCACATAAGACAGCTGAAGGGGGTCCTTTACCATAAGAGACAGTTTAATGGACCCCTTTGCCACAAGATAAAGTTGAAGGGGATCCTTTATCACAATAGAGTTGAAGGGGTTCTTCACCATGACCCAAAGTCCTATTATCCTAGGTCATCAGACTGTAACTCCGCCCTGGGAGCTAGATCTGGATTGGACGCGTGGGTTAGCACAACACCGTGTTCGGCCTGGTGGCAAACGTTCTTCGACGTCGCGTGCCACCGGAACAGAGGCGTAAAAAGACACAGAAAAGGAAGAAGGGGGGGTAGAATGGGTAAATGTGGAGCAGAGTGCAAGCAAGTTAACACTTCCCCTTCCCTTCACCACCCTGAGCTAAGAGGCAAATAAGTGACCCCCATCTCCTCTCAGCCCCGACTATGGATGAATGGGTGAAAGCTGGTCGGCGACTAGCCTGCAAAATTAGGAGGCCAAGGGAGAAGAGGCTTGTATATAAAGTGCTGAAAAGGAGTAAAGCGGAAATGCCTAGTTGGAATAAAGCCTGGGTAGTCTCAATCTAGTTCGAGACTGCCGGGAGACACTCCCTTGCGGGGCTGGAGTAGGATTGGCATGATCGAACGGTTAGGTATGAATGCGTGAATTTGAGAATTGCGTAGGTGAAGACGAGATTTGTAAAGGTGACACTGAACGTGTTGAATTGTATGGCCCTCTGTAGTGAGAGAAGTAAAGGTGAGAAAGAGAGGTTCTGGAATGAGTGGGGACGAGTGGTGCATGGAAGTGTGAATAGTTATCGGTTGATTGTTATGGGAGATATGAATAGGTGACAGGATGAGAAGATGTGAATGGAGTTTGAGGTACATCTTGAAGACACGGACATGGTGGTAGGTTTCTGTCCTGTGAGAAATTTGTGTATGGAAAACACTATTCTTTCAGCTCAAGAATGTTGGCAAAAAAGAGAGAAAGAGTTTAAGTGTATGCTTGATATGCTCCTGTTGGGAAAGAGTATGCACCCTTTGATGTAAAAGCTGGGAAAGTTACGAGTATGGAACTATCTGACGGCAGGAGGTTGCAGTATAATGTTAAATTGGTTAGTGTGCAGATGAAAAAATGTGAGGAAGGTGGAAATGAAAAGAGAATTAAATGGGAAAGGCTGTCGAGTCGTAGAGAATGCTTGATAATATGAGAAGAAGTGTTAAGATGAAAATAAAGAGCAAGTGTGCATGGAAGCAAGGAGGGAAGAATCGGAAGTTTTAGGCTGTTAAGTGGAGAGGGAAACGCGTAAGGTTGCTTTAGAATAGGAAATAGGAAGTATGAATATGATGATAAATAAAATATGAAATAAGTTTAGAATATGAGGGTAGGTAATGGAAAGTCTGTACGTGGTTATGCTACAGTTGATAAGAGGAACTAAATGCTTACTAGTAGAATGATGTGGTGAGGTGTGCAGTAGTCGAGAAGCGTGAAGGCTAGTGCAGTCTCTTTAGAATGCAGGTGAGAATGTCAAAGTGATGCAGATATATTCATATAAGGGGGCTAAAGGTGAACTGAAACGATGCTAGTCAGAGTAAGAAAACAGCAAAGGAAGCCTGAGGTAGGACAATGAATGAGATCTGGATTGGAACAGGAAGTTATTTTAGAATTAACGGGAAAGGTGAAACAGCACAGGAAAATAAGGTACATATAAGCAATAAGGTACATATAAGCAATAATGTTAAAAAGTAGATGACCAGAGCACTTTGAGTATGCAAGAGCTAGCGATTGTAAAATGATTGGTTTCAATAGTAGTGCTGTGAGAGGTCTGAAAAATGGGAAAGCAGATGAGATGGATGATAGAAATAACTAAATCTTATAAGAGCTCATGCTAGCCTAGTGGATACAGCGTTGGTCTCACAAAGTCGCGGTACCGGGTCCTATTCCGAATCCCGGCATGAGCAGACACAAACGTCAGTGCACATAGAGATCTGGCTATCAACTGGTGGACTCGCTGTGCTCACCCCTTTCTTCGGGTGGGGAGATCTTACACTTCTCACCACACACATAGCCAATCAGAACACTGCTTTCTTTCCTCCCCCGCCTTCACAGCACAACACACACACACACACACACACTCTGTTCCAAGGAATCCTGCCGATGGGTATCTATATCCACCTACCTCTGACGCGGAACAGGTGCCTCTGCCCCAGCTCGACGAAAGGTTCCACCTGAACGCTGTTTGGTGTCAAAAACATAATACTTCTTGGCACCTCTCCTCAAAAGAGGACCGGCTCCTGGTGCCCTCAGGTCAACCAGCGATTCTCATACTGACCTTTATGTAGATTTCATTATCCGGTTGTGTATCCTCCTGGATTCAAGGGAGGATTGGCGTCGACTAACTACCTAACTAAATCCTATATAACTGCGGCGATTGTATTGCAGTGAGAGGGGAGGGTGAAACCGCAACAGTACCAAGAGAATAAAAAAAATGATTTGTACTACTATATAAGTGGAAAGACAAGAAAGGTTATTACAAAACCTTTAGGGAATTTGGGGTGATTTTAAGCAAGCTTTATGGAAAAAATCTATTAATTCTTCAGCAAGGATATATATATAGGAAGTAATACGAAATTAGCAAGGTTGCTTTCTAAAACAACTGACGGGCGTTGGAGGCAGAACAGTTTGCTAAAATTAAGGGGTGTCTCTCATGTTTAGGTGGCCTGTTTGTTTGTTTGTTTTTTTTAATGTGCGTGAACCCATATGGTCACACAGACAATTTAGGTGGTCATTGCGGGGATAATTTTGCTGTCAGCGTGAAGGTAGTGTTTAAGGGTGGATTTTATACACATAAAGGGCTTGTATATCAATAATATGCAGTCGCGGCTTTCGGCGCCCAAATCTCGCCTCTTCTGAACAATAGTGAAAATAATTAAATGAATTTTCAACGCACGTTGAAAAGCAAACTTACAAACAAAACATCAAAAGTACAAACTCTTGTGTATTGATGAATAAATGTATCAGCTTCTTAAATATTCATTAATTGCTTTCTTATTTAATGATGGGAAAAATCCTTGTTAGCATCCTGCACTCTTTCAAGGACTCCAACTTTATTGAAACCAAATGAATGGATAGAAATCTATAACATTTGTTTAAAAATACTGTAATGAAATTTTATATTCTGATATATTTGAGGACATTCCAAGCACTGGAAAAAATATAACGATATCATCTCAGATGTCATTAATTTACGCTTAAATATTGTTGAAATAGTATGTTGTATGATTTGATCAGTTGTATATCTCGGGGGAACTTCAAATCCATGGAGATAAAAAAATGTTGTTTTTAATTTCTCTTCAGGAGCCGATGACCTCTGCTCCCTGACCGCTTCGGAAGATTAAGGAAGAAAGCATTTGTTTCTATAACCTGTGCTGTAGAGCAGTGGAGGTTACAACGGGCTTAGTTGAATCTGCATTAGTGTTGTTCTCGTAAGAGGAAAACTACTGTGTTTAAAATAACAAAGACAAAAGCATTAAGGATATGCTTATTAAGTAAAACAATACCAAAGGATAATAGTTCTGCCTATACGAACTGTGGAGCACTGATATAATACATTGCGCTGGCAAAACCATATATGATACACTGCCTCTTTTGATATGTCATAATGAGATGAAAAGAATGTATACAAAAGCAGTCAGTATGAGTTGGTTTAAGAAAGAAATATTAAAAAGATCGAAAAACTTACGAACCAGCTTCTATAAGATGGTCTAGGGTCGGAAAGCGTTTTTTGATGGCCGGCGATATCATAATCAAAGTCAGAGTGAAGGACAGGTTGGCGTAGCGTACGATTGTTCTGCGCATCATTCGGCCTCTGTTGTCCTTCGCAGAAAGAAGGAAAACGGTCATTGGTGTACCTGCAAGATGCTATAGTTCTACTTTCTTTAGAGAATCATTGTTTTTTTTTTCTATTTTTAATAGTTCGAACATTGTATGTGTTAGAATTGAATATTCTGTTTCACCAAATTTAGTTAAAGCTTTATTAGTTATTTTAAGTTTTTAAATTAGATGAATTTCTTAGATTCCAGTTCTTGTAGGAATTTGTTCCTGTTGGTTTAAAATATGTCCTCACGCTGATACCAGTATTTCAAGTTGAAGAGGTTTGGCCAAATGACATCCTCTATCCTTCGATTCACCTCTAGCAACCATAATATACTACTAGGATTTTATACCTTCCTCATACTTTCCTTTCAACTGCACTAGTTTCCTTATAAACTAACTTTAAAAAATATCCACTGCCTTGCTTCCCCTAGATTTTCATTCATTTAAGTTGGTAGAAGTAGTTTTCTGACTAGTCAACTTCCCTTCCCATTCTCTCTAAGCTAAGTGAATATGATATTAAATGATCCTAATTTCTATTTTCTTCTTAATAATTCCTGAACATTATAACGATTTACATAAAGACGTCCTCACAAGACCTGGTGTCTAAGTTGAGTTCTTAGGCATATGTAGAATTCCATGGCAACCTTAATTTTCATGGAAAAACGGCGATGGGGTTAAATGTCCCATTATATATCTTCGTCATGCCCGACTAGTAAGCAAGATAGTATGGAAATTAAAATAAGATGCACTGACGCAGTTAGTATATGCGGTTACGATAAGAATATTTCGCCCCGTTGAATCTACAGTGAGCGTGCCCGATAGAAAATTAATGAGGCGAGAGATAGCTATGGTAAACGCATAGTATGGGAAATATGTCAATTTAGGCTTACTTGGTCATAGAAAGGATACATTGTGCAAAGTTTGTAAATATTACAACCAAGCCAAAACCTTTGCAAATGATACAAATGAAAATCGAAATACAACTTTGTAAAGACATAAATTATATGGTTATAAGCTCTCACTAATCGCATGAGACCAAGCATGTAAATTAACCGCAGGGTAAGACATGTCTCATTCAGAGAATGAAGAACAGAGCAGGATACACGTTATAGAGTAGGGAGGGGTGGTCCAGACTCCCTTCCACGAAGATTTTACCATTTTTGGATTTTACAAGGTTTGAAGTGATAAAAATAAAATCATAATAAGATATATATTCGGATGTTTTTACAATTATTCCCAAAATGCAGCGGATATGCATTTTGGGGATAATCGCAAAAACTCCGCCGAAAGGGCATTTAATGATTACCTGTATAATTGCAAAATTTTATCAGTCTAATCCTTGTAATCTTATCGTTTAATGAATTATTTCTCGCCAACCACTGCCCCCCCTCCACGCTTTCTTAAACAATATAACATTAATGTTTTATTTAAATATGATGCCATTTTGTACAGCCCCCTACTTAAAAAAAAATCACTCCTCCGGCACAAGGTGTTAATTATAATCGAATGAAAGGTAGAGGAGAACTTAGTCTACGACTAAAGCAACATCATTCCAATGTCCGCCGTTGCAGTAGGAAAATAGCTATATTTATCTGCATATCCCTCTCTAATCATGTTATTAACTAGCACAGTGCCAAACTATTCTTGCGTTCTAGTAATTATGTATCTAGAAACATTATTGAATGTGTGTATGGCATCATTCCCGAAATTCGACGTGGGGCAAGGTTTGCTTTCCTATGACCCTTTTCTGATTAACTCAAATCCCCCCCCAAGGTAAAATCTTCATGTAATGTAGTCTCTATCCGCCCCCCTTTTCTCGATTATATAAGATTTATCCTTTTATCGGTTCTTCAAGTGAAGAACCGATAAAAGGATAAATCTTATATAGTCGAGAAAAAGAGGGTCGGATACAGAATCCATTATACAAAGATTTTACCATTTTTTAAAGATTTGATAAAGTTAATCTTAAAAGGATCGATTTGATAAAGTTAATCTTAAAAGGATCGATTTGATAAAGTTAATCTTAAAAGGATCGATTTGATAAAGTTAATCTTAAAAGGATCAAGGGCAAACAAACAATGTAGTGAAACATCAAGTGAAGTGACGCATAAATTAAGTTTGCCGAATTATAGTGAATTGAGACAAAAGTGCTCATCTATAGTGAAGTGAATAAAGAAAGTGGTCAAATGAGATGAAAAAGTGCTCACGTGCAAGTCTTGAAAAACTCTAAATACATGCACACAACAGAGTAGCAACAATACACACAACGGCATGAATGATACAAAACACGCAAAAAAAATAATAAAATATTAGAGATTGGTCGGTTCACCCGACAACTTTACAGAAGTTGCGACTCCATACCAGTCGAGCAAAGATTAAAGAATGGAATAGTAAGGGATTAAAACAGGTTGTGGTTCGGATTACACGTTAATCATTAGGTCCAACAAATTGAAACTCTTTAATTTTATCCTTCTATACCTAGTTAAAAGAATTTGTTCATCTGATATCAACTTCTGCTCTCCTACTAATACTCTCCTTTTCACCCTCTTTCATCTGCTTCTCATATACTCCCTCCACCGCCTCCGCTGTTCCTTCTCCCTCTGGCTCACCAAACATGTGGGATCTGCGGGAGGAGGAGGGCGTCGGCTAACCCGGAGGTCCTCTTTCCTCCTACCGCTGCTGTGGCAGAAGGGGGGGGGGGATTCTAGAATTCTAAGTGAAATATGGTCCTTGAATGAGCCTGGTATTTTGAAATTGAGTGATACATCGGTTTTACAATCAATAGAGTGCTGCCGAATTCGGGATTTTTCATTTTTACAAAGGAATTTACTCGTTCGCAGACTAATGTCAGTGTACGAACAGACTCTAGCCTTCAAGGAACGCGAGGTACTTCCTATTTAGGTTCCTTGGTTACACCTAGGTTGAATAAAATTATAATAAGACACCATGTTACTCGTCTCCGGTGGGATTCTGTACTTACATTTGAAAAAAGTTGCCCATCTTGAAATTATTTACAACATAAAAGGTTGAAATTCGTGGAAATACTATTTTCTTAGTAATATGGAAAATTTGTAACGTGCAATTTTGTTAAGTAGACCAAGTTCTGGTCAAACAAAATATCTTATATTCTAAGGAACATTAATGGTATTAAGTTTGAGATTAAAGATATTAGTATAAAAAAGTCAAAATAGATTTGTGTACATAACCTGATGGATAAACGCTGCTTATAAAATATTGTAGAGGGAAATCGAATTCCTAGTGTATCAACGAGAAATCCTAAGATAATTTATGAGCCTGGCTTAATAGGGGAGTACTGAAGTCAATTGTATGATAAATCGCACTTTGTTTTGATTTATACAGTAGCTGAAGACGGGTCTGCAAAGCTCGAAACGTAGTAATGAATGAATCCTGTCGTGCTACTCTTCAATTTAATTCTGTACATCAAGATTCATCTCTACAAGAGACCCCTACGCAATATATATATATATATATATATATATATATATATATATATATATATATATATATATATATATATATATATATATACAGGGTGTCCACAAAGTCTGGGTACATAGGAATTTTAAGATTTTATTTATTTATGTTATTTTTCCTCCCCAGATCGAATGATGGCTCTGTCTAAAGAAGAAAGAATCGAGTTGGTCTTCTTAAGTGGACGAGAAGGATGGTCTTATCGCAAAATCGCCGATGAATTTAACCTTCGACACCCTGATCAGCAACCTATTTATTTTACTGCCGTCGGGAAATTGGCCACGAAGTTTAAAGAAACAGGCAGTGTCTTGGACAAACCCCGTTCCGGGCGCCCACAGACTTCAGACGAAACGAAAGAGGTTGTCATGGCCAAGATTGCTGCTAGCCCAAAGAAATTACTTGGTGGGACATCCATGGAGTTGGGTATTCCAAGGTCAACTATCCACAAAATCCTGGTAGAGCAGAAGTTCCATCCGTACAAATTACAGATATTGAATCACCTAAATGAAGACGACCCCGATAGACGAATGCAGATGTGCGAATGGTTTTCAGATAAATTGGATGAAAATATCAATTTTACTAAAGACCTTTTGTTGTTCAGTGATGAAGCTTTGTTTTATGTTAATGGTGAAGTCAACAGACAGAATCTTCGATACTGGTCTCAAGACAATCCACATTGGAAGGCTCCATCCAAACAGCAAGCCTGCCAAAAGGTGATGGTGTGGTGTGGTTTGTGGAAAGCTCATGTGCTAGGACCCTTCTTCTTTGATGAACATGTAACCGGTGAGACTTATCTGAACATGTTGAGAGAAAAATTAATGCCTCAAATTGAGCGCCTAGGCGAGGGACTTCCGGACTGGTTTCAGCTGGATGGAGGCCCTGCCCATTTTGCTACAAATGTTAGAGATTGGCTGAATGGCACTTTTCCTCACTGGATTGGAAGAAGAGGTCATGTGGAGTGGTCCCCTCGTTCACCAGACCTTTCTCCCCTTGATTTCTTTTTCTGGGGTATGTTAAAAGAGAAAGTTTACTCAATGAAGATTGCAAATCTAAACCACTTGAGAAAACGCATTATCAGTCAGTGTGCTGAAATCGACGGCAATGTACACCTATTCAATCGAGTTCACCAGAATTTAGCAAGGCGCATCGAATTATGCATTGCAAATAATGGAAATCATATTGAAAATATAATTTCTTAACATTATAATTAAATAAAATTGTTTTGTTCTGAAGGTATGTATTTATCCCCTATGTACCCAGACTTTGTGGATACCCTGTATATATATATATATATATATATATATATATATATATATATATATATATATATATATATATATATATATATATATACGTACTTAAGAAGCATACAATAAAGCTCAAGGAAATCGAGAGGGCGGGAGATACGAGGGCGAGAATAATGTACAAAGGATAATAAAATGCAAAACAGCAAGGGGACAGACCCAAATAGGGAGGAATTGAAGAGCTCCACCATTACCATCACGATCAGTAAACATATGTAAATGTGATAACATAGGCCAGTCCCATTATAGGAAAAAAAAATACCATAGGAAGTGGGTATGACCAGAATACATCTGCTACAGGCGCCAACTCCGGCAGAATTTTCATTTAATCGATTTATTGACCTCACTGAAGGGGTTCATGCCCAAAGTCATGTGTCGCTAAGCACACCCCCTTACAAATCGTATTCAAACACACCCATTAAATACAATACGATTTTCTCGATTTGGTTATATGACATACGCCTTCTAGGTTACATTTATAGAATCAATCTATAATTTTCTCAGGCGTTCTTCCTTTCTGCCATCTCACATACACCATTTTCACTAACTTCACATGGTTCATTTATTAGAACTGTTATTTAGTGGATATTTATAACAATCACAACATTAATATTTTTTCACGTCCCACGTTCTTTTAGTAAACTCTCAAATAATTAATGACGTTTTAGAATACATAAAAATACCCCTTAAAAGTTTTTTGAATTGTTCTAAATTTGCTGCAAACTTTTGAAAGCTAACTGTAGTAATGTCCGAGTCTTTTAAACTGAAGTAATGTCGAGATAATTTTTAGGATAGTATTGCATAGGAAAATGCCATGAAATAGTGTATGGGTAGAACATTGAATCTCTGAAAGACAAAGTTTACAACGTGTAAATATTGCTTCATCTATATTGGCTCAAAATGTCCATGAACTATTTCTAGACAGAATTATTACGGGAGATGAGAAGTGTTTTTTTTTATTGCAATACTAATCGCAAAAAAAAAAATCCCAATGGATTTATCGCAAACAAAAACATTCATACCACTGGATTTGGTCTCCAAAAACAACTTTTGCTTTGCATTTCCATTAACAAAAGTAAACAGTAATAGCAGATTTACTCATATGTCAAACAATTTTAACGTTTAAAGGAATCTTGAAAAAAAATCGTCCTGTACTGTTCAACCGAAGGCTGTCTTCCTCTTTCAGTACAATGAACACGTACACGTGGCACATTTAAGGAAAAAAATATTGTGTTAGGTTGATATGTTCTTCCTCTTCCCCCATATTCACCAGATCTTGCACAAACTGATTACATTTATTAAGTTATTATAATCACCTAAATGGCAAAGTTTACTCTCGTATCAAAGAAGGAAAAAGGAAAAAAAAATCAAATCAAAATAACAAAAGAAGCCTACTGCTGAGTTAAACAAAAGACATTGGCATTCATGACGGAAACTACTTTGTTTAATGCTTTGTTTTATATTAAAAATAATTTAACTATCTTTAAAACCCATTAATTTCTTGGCAAATGTATATACACTCCTAATGCTACTCCGTTTCCATGCGTTCCCATGTTTCGAATTTACCGAAATTAATTCAAGCAGAGATAATTTTCATAATATTCTTTCTACAGGGTTGCTCGAAAGTCTTGTTTAAATTTTATATTTCAGATGGCTGACACGAGCTCCTACAGTTTGGAAGAGAGGCTAATTGCAAGTGTATTGGAAGATGGTCGTGTGCATTCTAGCGAGAGCATGGAGGATGTGCGATATGACTTCACTGCAAGACTTAGCATACTAGCCCCTCCGAAGAGGACGATACTGGGTTGGGAACATAAACTGTTTCTGACAGGATCAATTAAGGTATGGGTGATAAGACCTTCGGACCACCCTGTAGCTTGAACAATTTGCTCCCTGCTATAGATTTTATACCAAGGCAAAATATATACTCGTAAATGGGAGAAAATAATTAACTCATCAATAAGCACATTAGAGATTAATTCAAACCAATGAAATGACTACATATTAAATCCCTCCTGTGAATGGAACATAAAATAATATATAAGGCGAGTCAGGTTGAATTTGGGCTCATGGTTAAGGTACAAAGACAGGACAATCATACAAGATTAAGACGTTTGCAAGATGCAAGGACGCACTATAGAAATTACAGTCAGCACAGGTAGTTATTTACAGTTCGCAAAACCGTAGGTGGATGAAAGACTCGAGTTACGACTTACAAACAGAAATGAAAACACTTGAATATTCGTTGGATGAATTGATTAAAGAGTGAAATGACATTGTTTGTGACGGCATTCTTGGTTAGATGGAAAACGTCTGGGCTAAAAAGGTGTGTCGAGATTGAAATGAAAAGAATCGAGATCTTTGCTCTCCTTCGCGCAGGCTAAAAGTTGAACATCACTAAGCGGCCCAACGTCAGCCGGGTGACCATTCACAGAGTCGCGGAGAAGCTCAAGTACTATAAAAACCTCAAAGATCGACCTCTATCAAGCAGACCACAAGTTGTCAAACGCTTGGTTGTAAGAAAGACCTTCGAAAGTGCTCCGAAGCTCAAAATGATTGCTCTCGCGAAGAAGAACATCTTGGTTGCCAGTGTCCAGGGCCAACAAGGTGGAGGGCCAAAGAGCTAGAGGTGCATGAAAGGCTTCTGCTCACCCACCGCACGCAAGGCAGGTATCGGAAGCGCTGTCGTCGCCTTATCAACGACTTGAAAGTTCATGGCAATTGAACAAGCACCCGACCTCCGTGATGATGCTCGGTCTCGTGGCTTCGAATTGCGGGAAGATGCCACCGACGGGATTTGCGGCGGTTACAGGGACATCTTGGCCACGAAAGTCCTGCCCTGGGTGAGAAAGATCACGGAGAAAGCGAAGTACGTCTTTCAGCAGGACGATGCCCCGGCACACAGGGCCAAGACCGTGCTAGAGTATTTGGGGTCGAAGGATTTTGGCTGCCGTAGTCGCCCGACCACAATCCTCTCGACTACAGCGTATGGACGCATAGAAGGGCAAGGCCTGCAGGTTCCGCCAAAGCAATGTTAACGAGCTGACCGCGTGCCGACCAGCATGAGAAAAGGCTTCGTTCACAACGTTTTCACGGCCTTCAGGTCTAGTCTTAAGTACATGTTTACCGCCGAGGGCAGCTACATTGGTTAATATTACAATTTGAACGCATGTTTATACAATAAAAACGTGTCTAGCTCGATCAAAATTACCATTGTGTCCTTAGTTGAGAGCGTCTTAACGAGTGTTACAGGGGTAATACAATACTCACCAGTAGAGGAGGTAAAAAGCCTCCACTCCCCAAAGTTTCAAAGCAAGGACTATGGCATATCGTCTGCTCCTGTGGTCATATCCTCGCACGAAGAGGGGGAAAACCCAAGTTGCTTTGCAAAAGCAAATAGTGAAGTCGATTCGGGGGCCTTCAGCAACTATAGAAAATATTCCAAATTCTGATGGAAGAGCGTGGTGGCAAGAGAAGGGGAGAGATAGGGGGGGGGGAGTGAATAATTTCACCTTGGGAACGAGAGTATGGTCCTGTGTTTTGGGGTACATTTCCACACATCGAAAAATGGAGTCCTCTCATTAAACAAAGATGTAATTTCTTCAAGAGGAGAAACAACTCTGTACTTGGAGACAAGGCGGAATCAAGTCAAACCTGGTACAAGGGATTCTTTTTAGCGCTAATCTGGCGACTACTTACTAGGGCATAAGTCACTTTAATCAACCCACAGCCTAATACTGAGCTAGATTAAAAAAAAAAAAAACGTGCAAAGGACAGCACAACAAAACAAATCAAAAACAAACAAAAAACAAAGAAAAAAAACAAAACAGCAACAAGAAAAAAGCACGCTCCGGCGTCGGGAGGAGGAATGTCTCAACCCAGCGCAGGCTTCTGCGACCATCACCAAAGAGAGTCAAATAAAATGGAGTAATTCAGCCTCCTCCAAAATATTGAATAGTCCATAAGTATGTGTGTGAAGATCCCCCAGACTTGGACACTACCAAAGAATGTTCCAAACAGTCTGGGGGACAACGCAGTCGTTACAATAAGGTGCAGGGAGCGATCCTTTAAATGACGACAGAAAGGTAGCTGAAGCCGTCGCGGCATTGTGGGGTATGTCCATGTGAACAGTCGCTACGCAATTGCATGGAACTTTAAATTCTTCTCTGCCATCTCCCATCTTTTTTCCCAGGCAACCCGAAGGGAAGCCATGATTCATGCCATGTAGTAGGTGTGAAGAAAAGCGAAACACTAGTTTGGTCGCCCAGTTGTCGTGGGCTCTTTGATGCCCTCATCGGCTCACTCTTAACCCACAATTCATACATGTCCAGGAACTTAGCATAAGGTAATCTCGACATCTGCCTGGCTCGTGGCAACCGTGGTGTCAGGAATAACGCTGTAGTACCACGGGAGAAGGGCAGCGGGAACGTATCCAGATCCCCAGCTAAGTAGGAGTATTAGGAGGCATACAACTCCGGGTATTTTATTCTTTTGAGACTTTGTTGAGCCGGGTAAAACTGGAATCCAAAGTTACTCGGCTCTTCTAGGCGGGCACTGCTCAGTCTTGGGTAGCGGTACAGCATCAAAGGAAGCGAAGCTCCATTGGTGCTACCTCCTTCAAAAAAGATAAGAGTTCAAAGAGCCAAGGAAAAATCCCATCGCCGTCTTTCTTGATAGTCTCCACCGAGTCTTTTTTTTACATTTTGAGACTAAATATTCATAGTCGTGTCGATGTCCGTGAAACAGGTCAGTAGGGTAAGACGGGAAGAAGAGAGTTCCTAAACTTGGGAATGGCACGTCGTAAACCGTTTGCCGCTAGCGCACGCTCACGCGAATTCTAGGATCATAGGACCCACTCAATGGGCCCCAATTGGCGTGGAAGGCACCAAACCTTTGGGCCTAAAGATCCTAAGATTGGAGTGGCTTTCTTTATTGGAGCGCGCCTCGCTGTATAGACTGCCGAGGGACTTTATCTTGTCAGTTTCTCACTGTTAGACAGGAGAACTCGGAATTGTGAAAAATATAGTTGATGTTCAAACAGTTTAATTGTTGACAGAGGTGACACAGTAGCCAACAAATGTTGTGATGATCATCACTTATGCCTTCTTTGCGGACGTTGCAGATGGGAGGTCATAAGGAGTCTTCCAGATGACTCCATCTTACTGGAAATACACTAGTATAAGTTTCTTTGCCATCGAAGTGAAACAATGTCTAATACTCTTTCCCAGCGATAGTCTACAACAGCCTATGCTCATTAATCACCCGCCGTCTGTATGTCCCCGTGTCCACATGAAATTCTTCCTTCATTAATCTCTCTCCGTCTCTAAATCCCCGTGACCACATGAAAGTCCCCCTTTATTAATCTTCCGCCGTCTTTAAATCCCCGTGTCCACATGAAAGCCTTCTTTCATTAATCTTCCGCCGTCTCTAAATCCCCGTGTCTACATGAAAGTATTCCTTCATTAATCTTCCGCCGTCTCTAAATCCCCGTGTCCACATGAAAGTCTTTTTTCATTAATCTCTAGCCGTCTCTAAATCCCGTGTCCACATAAAAGTCCTCCTTCATTAATCTCCCGCCGTCTCTACATCTCCGTATCCACATGAGTGTCTTCCTTCATTAATCTTCTAATGTGTCAACACATGCACAAGGAGTTGCTTCCCTCGCCTGAGATAGTCAAAACTGGGGCAGTGGGAAGATCCCATAGGGGTGCATAAACTCTCACTCCAATCTTTCGCCGGTTGCTCCAAATTTTACTGGGCTAAAGCAATGAAATAATTTCACCACGAATTTACCTACCAGTGGGTAGAGAGTCACTCATCTCACGTTCCAGGATAAACCTCAGCTGAGCACTGAACCCATCTCCCCCCAACCACCACCTAACAACGAAACTCACCACTTGGAGACAAAAAAGAAGACAGTTAAACAATTACCAACATGTTCCTGAACCTACTTCCAAAACAAGAAAACCACAAACTAATAAAATACATGTCACCAAAGTCACCTTAATACTCTAACACCAAATATTTTCGTAAATGACACATCTCAAACCAATCAGAGAAGTAACTACACCGGACAGAGTCAACATACTTCCACAACTAAGTTAGGGCCATTCCACATTACTCCAACAGTACAAAAACAGAATAAACCTCGCCCCATCACCAATATACACCAGATGCGGACCCGTTCTGGAGACGTGACAACATTGCTAGTGGCCTCCACTCTCGCATAAGAGTGATACAGTGCTGAAATATAAGTAAACTCCTTCCAGTGCACTTAGGAGCCTCCACTAAATGCCAAGATCTTCTACCTCAAAAGTCATTCTTCGTGTCATCACCACGTTTCGAGAGACGATTGAAAGCAAAGAACCATCCTGACTACCCTAATATTTTAATAATAAATTATTTTTTTACCATATCAAGTTATAAACCTAGTAAGATATTAGGCCGCAATACCTTAGATTACAATCTGCCAACCAACCTTTATCAGCCACAACATCCACCTTGCCTTCATCCAGGAAGTAAAATTCAGAATCGACGCTCGCACTAAAAAAGTCCCAGATTACACGCGATTTTAGCAAGCTAGACACATAACACAATGAGGCATAGGCCCATTCACATACATCAACATGACAGACTAACTTTTCAATAACCTATACATACATACCTACCGGTACATCCTGCTCCCAAAACTATGAGCAAAGTGCTAGATCCCATCCAATACAGCCAAATAACACCCTAGTTGTGGGTCTCCCACAAACCTGACTAAATTCTTAAGACTGAAACACAAGAGGTCGCAGGATCACAGAAGACCTATACTAATTATTCGTACTGAGCAACCTACCCAAGACATTTCCTGGAAATCCCCTGATTACCAAACCTACCAAATAAAACAACTTGGAAACCCCACACCGACCATTCCCTAATCATCATTGCCCTTGAAAAGCGCATATCACACAGACAAAGCTGATTTGACCAGGAGGCTAGGTTGTATATAAAACTATAGCTACCCCGTAGGTCCATCACACCCGGAGGCAATTTTTGAGTGGGACTGCCCCCACTTGGATGTATCCCGCGGGAGATTAAGCTGCAATTGAACTTCCACTTCTCAAATATTGCATGGACTGCTAGCACATAGCATGCAACAGCCTTCCTCCACTCTAAACTGGTCCCCCAAGACAGTCTCACTGAAGGCGCAGCCCCACTTAATTGTGATAAATTTGACGTGGCCTGCTACACAGACTGTAGGATCGAAGCCTTTCTCCCTTAATCTCCCAAGCGGTGAGAGGAAGCAGATGTCATCTGGTCCTGGGGAGCAATGCAACAACAACAAAAACAAAACTGAATGGAACCTCTTCACTATCTTTATTGAACAAAAACTCCAATGCCACTCGTCGCTAAGTACAGTGACACAAATAAAGCCTACACATACTCTGCCAAAATACGCACAACAACAGACAGCTCATAAAAAAACAGGAACAACTTACGAAAACAACCATCAGCCTCCCAAACTGACAACATTAAAATAACGCGCAACATTCAAACACTACCAGCAACAACAGAAATGAAAATGGCAAGATTTGCTTCGAACTCTAAAGCACAAAGGGGTAAAAACTTAATCAATTATGGCTTCTGTTGAAATTTTAAACTCTGACTCAAAAAACAGAAGCTGTCAACCTCTTGCACCATGCGTGAATGAAATAAATGATTGTCTCAAAAGATATTTTTGATTCTGCTAACCAAGTGTCTTTTCGCAATCCAACAATGATATTGCATTTACGCTTATTACAGCGCTAACGGCGACGCGCAAATGCTAATGAAAGTTTCATAATAAGTCCATATTTTGTAAGGCGCTGTCCTGACCCAACCTTAACCTCGCGAAAGCCTCGAAAGCCTAATTCACTGCCGAGCCTGTTCCGATAAAGACCCGAAAACAGCAGTGAACAGGGCTAACACACAAACTATTTACTCGAACGCAGACAGGGCCAAATTCACTAAACAGGCATCTATCCTCATTAAAGATTACCAAAAAGTCGGTAATAGAACACCCAACCTATCACACACAACTACATAAATTGCCTACACTTACTTGCAAATGGCCACGACCCGCCTACACAATTCACCGTAGAAATAGCAGTCCAGGGTATATGCAGGAAAACCGGACCCGTCTCTGGCCCTGACAATATTTCAAATATGCACAAAAACTACCTAGGTCCAAGAGGTATTGACTCCCTCACACAAACTTCCAATCGTGCACACGCACACACGCACACACACACACACACACACACACACACAACTCCGCATCATATAACGCTCTCTCCCTATTCTGCACCCTCCTCAAAAAATCTAGTACAGGGGTGGGGAGTCTGCGGCCTTTAGGCACTATGTGGCCTTCTTTGCCATTAACTGCAGCCTTCTGAATGAATTCAGATTCTGTCGATCAAATCATTTTGTTGGTTTCCTACAAAAAAAAATACTCTTAAAAGTCAGTAAAATGTTAGTTAATTTAGAATTGATAATTTTATTTAAATTTTTAAGCTGATACATAGTCATAGTAGTCATCATCATCATCATCATCATCCTCATCACTAACTCTATAGTTTAAGAAGGGGATTTTTTTTTAGTATTTGAATAATAATTTCATCTTAGTTTGGTTATGACTTAGGTTTTTATATCAAAGTTATTTCTAATAATTCTTTTATAATATCAAAAAACAAAATGGGGAAGTTCAGAAATAAATATAAGTATCGAAATTTTGTGAACTTTTTAAAACCCAAAGAATTACAAATGGTGAAGTTCAGAAAATTTATTTTTCTATATCTTCTTCTATAACTATATTTTAGCAACGTGATATTTTGAAAGGGGGGAAATAGTTTAGAGTTCCTTTTCAAAATTATTATAATTGGCGAAGTTCATAAAATTTATAAAAATTTAACCATGGCTGATCTTTTTTTAGATTTTAAATTTTAATCTTAGTAGCGAAGCCATTGCCTGGTTAGTTATATATAAAATAATGTGCAATTTGAAGGATATCGAATTAAAATATAATGAATGCAGCCTTCAACACAGGAAAAAATCCCCACTCCTGGTCGAGTACTAAATAAAATTAATCCACACATTACACGAATTCTGACCATTGCACTCAACAAGCGCTGTACTCAGTAAGATTACCCACTTCATACTAAAAGGCTTCAATCAACTCATACAACCATGCGGGACAGTAATTCTACCTAGTCATAAGCACAGTAATTAGACAAATCTTCATCAACATATATTGAACACCACACATGACTCAAAATAATAAAAAAATGACTCGCCAGTTTCCTTACTGGTTAACAAGCACAACTAATATACCACAATAAACTCACAAACAACCCATACATAATGGAGTACCGCAGGGATCCGCACTGTCTCCTACCTTCTCCAACCTTTTCCACCCTTACATCCCTTCCAGGAGTTCCAACAATAGTACAGTTATGTAGATTATATCTCCATAATCGACCAACACTCACACCACACCCAAGCAGCTTGTGACATACAATTCTATATCACAAGACTCAAACCCTGAGCATTATCTCAGTCATCTCACTCTCTTTAAATAGAATACCTAGAGTGTTCGGTATCGCAATAAATACAGGGCTAAATTGCCTGACCCGTTAGCGGAAATCATTGATGCTCCCGGCATCGCCCCTTGCCGACAACATTTTTAGTCACGTGCTACTCTACATCTCACTATGTTGCTCGGTTGGTCGGTCCCCCTTTTGCTTTTATTTTGTTTTGGCAATAACATCATAACTGTTCGACCGATTATAACGAAATTTGAAATCCCTATGTTGTTTTACATTCTTTTCGAATGATTTAATTACCAAAGTCCTCACAAGGTTAGCCCGGGAATTATTTTGTTTTGGTTATAACATCATAACTTTCCGGCCGATTCTAAGGAAATTTGAAATCCTTATGTTGTTTTACATTCTCTTTTGAATGATATAATTGTCAAAGTTGTCCCGAGGTTAGCCCGGAAATTATTTTGTTTTGGAAATGGCATCATAACTATTCGGCCGATTATAACGAAATTTGAAACCTTTATGTTTTTTTACATTCTCTTTCGATTGATAGAATCACTAAGGTCCTCCCAAGGTTAGTCCTGGTATTATTGAAAGTTTCGAAGGTTGTAAGGTCATAAATCAGGATAGGTGAGAACACGCGACTTTTTGTCAGCAGACAAAAAGCAAGGCTACTAACCTAAAAAGACAAATCGCTTGGTCTGTACCAGGTCTCTATTTATAATGCCACTCTAACCTAAGGAAAGGTTACCCATCCAATATTCAATATACTGAAGAAATCAATCACCCCTTGACTAAAGGAAGTAACCAACATTAGCGAGGGCGCAACCTTCCTTGCCAAATGGGAAAGTCTACCCCTCACCCAAATCTTTGCATATATCTACATAACCGCATTGACTTACAAACAATTTTATACATTAGCGCATTGACCTAAAAATCACCAAACCACTAAAATATACTTAGGAGGTAGCATTTTGGCCTGAGGAAACCGACAAAATATTTCATTAGTTCTGAGGTTCACTATCTCTTGCACCCAAGGTTGAGGTAACCTCCCAGGAAGTTGATATCCTTGTGATCCTACTTTACTAATCAAAGTTTACACAAACAAATTCCCACGTGATTAGGTTCATCTACAAACAACCTATATTTGTCGACATTTCCTTAACATTAATCAATCTTTGGCTATTGCCAAACCCTCAGGAGTTTTTCTAAGTTTTATTTAGTCTATCGTACTGAAAAATGGGAACTTGTATTCTAATCCCATCAATTAGGTAGCCATTGTGGAGTATTGGTAGTGATGACAAATATTACCATCCACTGCCCATTGCGGTGCAGTGAGATAATTTGAGATCATTTGCTATATTTACGATTCATTGAATTTCTTCATTTGTTTCTTGTAGAGGGTAAATTTATTGGATACCATGTTAATTTTTCTGCCTAGTTTGTTTAGCCACCTTTACCCCTTGCAACCACCTTTGTGCCGCTTTATTAAATGCCATCTTAATTTTCCCTCAAGTTTCTTTTGACATCTTTTTGCATTTTATTATCCCATGGTGTCCGATATGCGCCAGTTTGGTGAGTTTTTACTTTTTAGTGGGGACCCGGTTTCCCTTAGCGGGGAACGAGGGGCTCTTCCTTGGGCCACGGTGTTTTCTCCCTCGGTAAGGGGTGACAAAGCACTAGTATGATTTTTTATGCACTTTTCCCTATAACGTGAACCACTCCTGGTACCCACGGTCTTGCCAGCGATTGTCAATCTGATTTTTATGTGAATTTCATTATCCGGTTGCAGGACTTCGTCTACTATTGAATAGGGCTTTGCCACTAAGCTCAGGTATTCGAATGGATGCCCTCACCTTTGCGTCACACATCTGGTTTCTCACATGATTGTATTTTTACGGTGTCTTTCGCTATGATTATTTTTATCTGAATGAGTCACGATAGACGAGGATTTTCCGAGAAAATCAATCGCGTAATAAAGGTAAAACCTCCTACATCGGCCACATGGCTGAATGCGTGTTGTTTGGATGAGTTGGTTCGATCTTTCTCTTGGTCATTAACAGTAATGATAGAGGATAAAGATAAGAAAAGAAAGTGTCTATAAAAGGCTCATCAATAGATAGCCTATACGAGGCAGCTCCTGTTTGCATCAGCAAGTTCAGTCCTATCTAGTATCCCCATCTATCAATCTATCCCCAAGTTCAGCCCCACCTAGCTTCCCCATCCATAAATATTTCCCCAAGTTCAGTTCAACACAGCATCCTCATCCATAAAGCTATCCCCACCTTCAGTCCCACCTAGCATCCTCATCTATAAATCTATCCAATCTATTCCTAACTAGAGAGTATATTCCATTCAACTATAAGTAAATTACTATAACTAAAATTGAGATAAATAATTTACTAATTATATACTAGATTTATAAACCAATTTCTACCACTCTTTTCTAAGCCTAAACCCGTCCAAGTTAAACCCATTGCTATGTGTCCTATCCTGTTAACTAAAAATAAGAACCTTACATATGTCTCCTTTAATATAACCTTTTACCCACTTAAAGAATTCAGTCATTGAACTCACTTCCTTTCTAACGTACGTATATTCAATCTCCTAAGCCTGCCATCCATGAATCAACTTAGTCATCCTTCTTTGCACAGACTCAAGTAAACCAATATCCATCCTTTAATACGGTGACCACAATTGCACCATATATTCAAAATGAGGCCGAACCAATGCCAAGTAGTTTCCGAATGACATCAGCATTTCTATTTTTTACGCACCTCCCATAAACCCTAATACCTTATTAGCTCTATTCCTCGCACTTATGCACCGCTGTCTAAACCGGAGGTCTGAACTTACTAAGAAGGACACTCTTTCGATTTCTGACCTACCTACTAAAACTATCCCATTCAATTTATAAATTATTCAGTGGAATACACCTTTCTATATACTAAGTATACTACACTTGATATGTTAAATTCCATTTGCCATTTCTCCGCCAAATGGAATAGTATGGTTTGGAAACCATGAACTAGGATTGGAAAATAGCAAGTAAAAATTTGGTGCTTACCAACAATCGATTTAAAATGTAATTGCAAATATCTCATTTTTAGTCATTTTTATTTACTTAAAGTTATATAGATTCCGGATGTTCCTATATCTTCTTCCTCTCGTGGATGAAATTGCGCTCGGTTAAGCTAGTTTCTTTTTCTTTTTTTTTTCAATACTTTCCTACATTCTCACTCGAGCCTCATTGACGAAACCTTCACAAAACTTACATTGCCTGGAATGGATGTTGAGATGTAGAGGGAGAGAGAATCTGGCCAAGGAAGAAGCTCGAACTGGGCCCACCACCGCTGTACCACAATGCTCACGTAGAACCCCAGCACGAATGAGATGGGAATCAGCTCCGTAAAGAATTCCGTATAGATAGAAATCTTCTCAAAGAGTCTGGGGAGGAGAAATAACACATCACCTTCAGGTAGAAAATCTGATGCGCTCGTTTGTTTATCATATGAATGCGCCAAAAAATAGTCGGTTAATCCCACCGATTATGTTGTATTTTTAAGTAGGAACTACACACAATATCTCCTCTCTTAGGGATTTGTGGAGCCACCCAGGGAGCATGGTGGGGTTGCTAGCCGCCGTCTACCTCGCAGAAGAGACGCATGGCGGAGGGAAAGTAAGTTTATAAGTAGAATAATTATTATAGGTCAAGGAGAAAATAAAAAAAACAACAACACAGACTTGCCAGGAAAAGTCGAATCCTAATGATTTTGATACAACGGATATATAAAATTTTCCTTCTCTTATCCATCTCCCGAAAATGGTAGTTGAGATGCATTCGAGACCAAATGATGTGGAATAGGAGTTAAAAAACAAAAGAATTTAAGAAACCCCTAAACTAATACCATTTTAAGAAATAATTTCGTAGTGTAAATACACTTTTTTTTTTAATTACCTATCCTGCGGTTCTTTTTGTTTTCTTCCTTCTTTTCTCCCTTTCCTTCCCTACAGTGTTACTATCACTAGTGAAGTATCCAGCCATTTTTTCAGGATTAAAAAGAGTCTCGTCCCTTTGTTCTCCTGAGTTTTTTTCCCTTTTGAATCCAGTCCTATCTTCCGCTCGTCCCTTGCATGCTACCCTGATCTCAGCAACTTCTTCCTCTCCCTCTGAGCCTTCGTTCTCTCTTCCTCAGTCCTTGTAATGAGAACCTGACTGTGTAAAAGGAATGTCGCCACTTGCAGTTACCAACTGTTACTTATAATCCCTCTCCCTCCCTTCACGTGTGTACTGGGTAAAGTTTGTCATTTCAGTTCTTTGGATTTTATCGGACGAATTTCTGTTTCTTTCACAAAACCTTAAGTACTTACACACATTCTTACTTCATTCTAACCTGTTTTTTATATACTTTGGCTTGTTATTTTATAATTACAGCCCCCACATCCACACACACCACCACCACCGCCAATCAAATCAAAATAAGCAATTTCTAAAGAGCTCTCACTCGCCTAATGGTAGGGCATTGGATTTTCTTGTCTAGGTACCGGGTTCGATCCCAGAGCGGAGGGGGGGGAGGCTCTTTTACCATTGAAAAGGTACCTGAGGTACAATTAACTAACTATTTCTTTCCTGAATGCATGTTGGAGGCTAAGGTATTTTTCCACTCTGATAAAAAAAACTTGCAGTGGTTATAAGGTACTTTTTGTTATAGGATTAACAAAATCAAACAAGTTTTATAGGTTGCAAGCTACTTTTTGCTGTAGGTGGTTACCAAACCCAAACAAATTTCAAGGGTTACAAGGTACGTTTTGCCATATGAGAATACCAAAACCAACCAAGTTTCAAGGGTTACAAGGTACCTTTAACTGTAAGCGGTTACAAAAACCAAACACGTTTCAAGGGTTACAAGGTACTTTTCGCTGATGGGGGTTACCAAAACTAAAACCAAATACGTTTCAAGGTACTTTTCGCTATAGGGGGTTACCCAAACTGACCTTTTTCCTTCGGGGCTAAGGGCGAAGCGGTAGATACCGGACAGCAAGAAATATAGGGAGGAGTAGGCAAGGAGGTCCGTGTAGACAAGCTTGTAGATACTTCCCCGCCATCTGAAACAAAGAAATAAACGCTAAACATAGTCGGAAAATCTTTCTGGACAATTCCACTTTGGATTGTTCATTAGTTTGCTTATTTAAGGTTATTTATTAATTCCACTATGGATCTTACATTTCCTTTGCTTATTCAATGTTATTTATTAACTCCATTATGGATTGTTCATGTATTTGTTAATTCAATGCTATTTATTAATTCCCCTATTATTTATATTTTATTTATGGGAGTAAATGAATTGAAAGGGACATTCCTATTCCCGTTAGATTTTTTCAATTATAGCAATATTTTTCCTGTTGGATAAAGGTAATTTTGGAGTGTCTCTCTTTAAATAGGCGTGGGAGGCTGACGATTTTGCTTAGTGGAGCCCAATTCCATATCGTATCGATTTTAAAGATTGACCGCCCACCCCCATCCCCCACCCCCAACTCAGCGTAGAATGTCAAAGAGTCATTTACAAATGCATATTGCGATTAATTCCTTTTACGCGTTGAACACATACTTTATCGTGGCACCACGAAACCCCACTGGTCAATTATTAAATTTTAAATATTACAAGATCCTTGTTTCGATGAATTAAATTAACGAATTTGGATTGTCACTATTTGCTATAGGTTTTGTAAAGAGGCTACTAAATTCGTGGAGAAGGTACAGGGAAATAGCTTTTAACATTCATTCCATTTCTGAGAGCCTATATAGACTGCCTAGCCTACACATATTTCTGAGACCCATTGTTGTCTCTAGATTCAATGGTGGTCAACCTCCTTCGTTTAATAACTGAGGAATATTAATTAGGCTCGTGCAATCTCCCTTTGCCTATATATTCCCTATAGAGTTTGCTTGCTGGCTTGTTGTGTATAGAAAGAACAGAAAGGGACCGCTGTATGTGATACGGCAGTCAGGTAGTCAGAGAGGAGCGTTGCGGAAAACATTTACGAAAAGGACAGCGAGAGATGATAGGTCGGTGGCTATACACCGATGCGTCGTGTTGTTGTGGGGGCGTAGGTTATGTGGTATTGACTGGACGAGGGTTGGGGGTAGGTCAGGAGGGAAAGGCTGACTGCTCATCCGGAAACGCGCTATTCATGATGCCTACTGGTTTATGCGAAGAACGGTACGGGTGGCGGGTGTTCGTGGGCCACGGGATATAGCGGCGCCATCACGTACCTTCTCACGTGTAGCGAGGTGTATAGTGGGTCTGTGGTGAGTTTGTCGAGTTGTTTAGTAAGTCTGGTGTGAGCGTAAGTGTTGAAAGGAGCTAGTTTATTGTTGTTATGTAGTGCGTCCATTCTCGAGTACCGCGGCGAACGGCAAGCGCGCTTCAGAGCAGAGTTCTGAATGCGCTGAGCCTTTCACTTCCACGTGTCGCTCGCAGCTACGAGCGACAGCGGGGCCTCGTGAGAATGGGACGCACGAGTGCTTTATATAAGTGTAGTTTTATTTTTTTGCTCGCATGGTAGAACCTACCCAGCGATGTGTTTGTACGTGAGGCTCTTGCTTGTATTATGTTTTGGTGTAAGTTGAACCTGAGGGACTTGTCGAAAGTTCCCCCCAGGATTTTGGTGCGTTGAGTGTATGCGAGCCTTGTTGGGTTTTGGTGGATCATGTCTGGTGTGTGTAAGTAGATTTGTAGGTTGTGCATGAAGTGGTCTCTAGCGCCGTAGAGTGTCATCTGTGTCTTCTGAGGATTCGTGGCAATCAGCCATTTATCCTCGTAATCTGTCTTCTCGTCTAGTATTCTTTGTGCGTGGAGCGCGATTTCTTCGGGGGCCCGGCCGCTGACGAGAATGGTCTCGTCATCGGCGTAGGCTCTATGTAGTTGTGAACGCAGTTTACTGGTGGGCGTGGGGTGTCGTTTGTGAACATGATGTAGAGTGTGGGTGCCAGTACGCTTCCTTGGGGAACGCCTGAGCGTGGTGTGAAAGGTCTTGATAGGGTGTTGTTGTATCTAATGTGGCAGCTCCGTTCAGTGAGGTAGTGCGAGAGGAGCCTTCTGTTGCAGAGAGGTAACTCCGTGTTGTTAGCGAGTTTCCAACGGAGTCCCTCGTGCCACACCTTGTCGAAGGCCTTCTCCACGTCCTTACTGACGGAGAGAGTCTTTTGGTGTATCTGTCGTTTCTTCTGAATTCTGTGGTGAACGATGGTCACGGCCGCCTGAGTGGACCTGCCTCTCCTGAACCCGTATTGATGGGGGGAGAACCAGCCCCTTTCTTCCAGAAACTCCCGTAGGCGTCAGTTGACCATACATTCAAGTATTTTGCCTAGGTGCTCTAATAGAGCAATAGGCCTGTAGTTGTGTTTGGGTGTTTCAGGTCTTTGGGCTGTTTATGTAGGAGTATGTTGTGAGAGACTTTGAATATTTTGGGGAAGTGGCCTGAGGCTAGTGATGAGTTGAATAGGTGTGTGAGTGTGGGGTATATGTCTGCGGGGAGGTTGTATATGAGTGTGGCTGTTAGGCGGGAGGGGAGGGGGCGCGTTTTGGTGTCGTTTTTATGTAGTGTTTTGTTTCCTCGACGGTGATTGGAGTGGTTAGCGTGGACGTGTAATCAAGCACCTCCATTCGTATCAAGGGGACAGGCCTTAGCTCGTGAGCGTGAACCCGACACTACTCCTGGATTTCCTGGAAGGGCTCCTACGCTTGTAGTTTTGGTGGGTTGTGCGTGTGTACTGTGTCCCAATGGGACCTGAATGCGTCGAGGATGTCGTTAGTGTCTGTGAGTGTGTGGTTGTTTATTTTGAGTGTGATTGGTTTGCATGGTTCAGTGCCTAGCATCCTTCCTTTTTACGTGCCGCCAGAAGAAGGAAGGGTCCGTGGAACGGGTGTCGTCCGAAATGTGGACGACCTCACGCCACTGCCGGTTCCTGTCTAGCTGCACGCACTGTAGGATGCGGGCACGTAGTTGATTTATGTTGTGTTGTCGTGGGCCTCTGGTGTAGTGGTTATTGTACTGTGTGATGAGTCTTTGTGTGTGTATTGAGAATGTAAAGTGTTTTATGCAGGTGTAGTTTTTTGTGGTGAGTGTAGGTTTCGTGCGGTGGTGATGGTGTCTAGAAGTGAGCACCAGTGGTGGTCTATTAGTCCTGGATTGGTGTCCTCCAGGTCGAGGTTATGTGGTGTATTTGTGGATATGTGACTCCTGAATTCTACCCAGTTCGTGATCTTGTAATCGTATAGAGGTGATGTATGAATGAGTATGGGAGATGTGGAGATGAGAAGGCATATCGGTATGTGGTCAGAAGACCACGTCCGGGGATGTGGTGCCTCCGTGCGGACCGAAGAACGTGGGGAAGGCAGGGTCGATGTGCTCGCAGCGGTAGCGCCGCAAGGCACTGGCCAAGCAACTTCCCGCATAGTTTGTGTTGTTGGAAAGGAGTGTCGGGTGGAAAACGTTGAGGTCCCCCGCAAAGAAGATAGGTAGATTGTAGTTTGATAGGGCCCGGAGTGGGACTTCTAAGTTTAACTGAATTCGTGGTCGTCTGTAGTGAGTGGCCACTATTATACGGCCCGAGCTTGTCTCTATCTTGCAGGCTAGAAAGGAGGTGTCGTGTGTGTTGATGAGGGAGTGGTGTATGTTGCGCTTTACTAGGATCGCAGATCCTAGGTGCCGCGCCTGTGGAGATAGGTACGTGTGATAGCCTGCAATGCGGAGTCTATTGTTGGGGGGATGTAGGCTGGTGGAGTTCAGGAGTACTATGTCGGGTCTTTGTGTGTTTAGCACCCAGTTGGCGACCGTATGGCGAATACCGTGCCAACTGCGTACGTTTAATTGTATTAGGCTAAGTCGACCTATTGTCATGGCCTAGTGCGTGGGAGGCTGACTTGCCTGGTACCGTTTTCTTCTTCTTGGTAATTGCCCAGGAGGCATGAGGAGCGAGTACCTTAACGCGTGTAGACTGTTGCTTTGTGTGGGTCACGGCGGTGTTGTTGGGTGGGGGAGCCGTAGTGGATGGAGGAGTGTGTTTTGTGGGCGGAGACGTCGAGGTGGTGGCTTGGGAGGGGCTAGAGATAGTTGGAGAGGTACAGATTATGAGAAGAGGGGTGTCGGGGGAGAGAGGTGGTTGGGTCGGCGGAGGGGTGGAAGGAGGGGGGGTTGAGGGGAAGGAGTCGGAGGAGAAGGGGTGGAAGGAGGGGGGGTTGAGGGGGAAGGAGTCGGAGGAGAAGGGGTGGAAGGGGGAGGAGCGGAAGGAGGAGGAGTGGAGTGAGAAGGAGTGGGAGGAGGAGAAGTGGGGGTGGGGAGGAGTGGGAGGAGGAGGAGTGGAAACGACAGGAGAGTTACAAGGAGTTACAAGGAAAGAAGGTACCCTAGGAGACCTTACGGTCCATTCAAAGACGGTACCTTTGGACTAGCAATCGAGCAGGCACATGGCTGCTCAATTGTTTTGCTTCCATAAACGGCCACTTTTCAAGACTTTGTCTAGTCTTGACTTGAACTGGTCAACAGATTCACTGTTGACAACTTCCACTGGAAATGCGTTCCACTTACCGCAGATACTGTAGGTGAAATAATTTCCACAGAGATTGCGGTTGTAACGCTTCAGTTCAAGTTCGAAGCCGTGATTGCGCGTTCTGTTCTCACTCAGTGTGAAAATATCCCGGTAGTCAACATTGTCGAACCCTCGAAGTATTTTGAAAACTTCGATGAGCTGACCACACAGTCTACGGGTTTCCAGCGAGAACAGATCTAATTCCCTTAGTCTATCCTCATAACTTTTATGTCTGATAGAGGGAATCAGTTTGGTTGCCCTAGCTTGTATGCGTTCCAACCTTGCGATGTCCTTTCGAAACGAAGTACTCCAAAATTGTACGGCATACTCCAGGTGCGGCCGAACCAGGGAGTTGTACAGACAAAGTACTATCTTCCTGTTACGGTATCCAAACTGGCGTGCCTGTGTGCGCGGGTGGGGCTTTGGGGTGGGTTTTTTTGGATTAGCACGGGGTGTGGTGGACTGAGTGAGAGTGGGGGTTGGGGTGACGGTGGGGGCTGTGGGAGAGGGGGCGGATATGGGTGGTGGCAGTGGAAGGAAGGTGGGGTTTTGATAGAGAGGTGGAAGGGGTGCGGGCAGGAGAGGTGGTTGGGAGAGAGGCGGGAGCAGTGGCTAAGGAAGGTGCAGGGACAGGACAGGTGACGGGAAAAGCGTGATGAAAGTGGGGGCCAGTGGTTCCCGGAGGGGGGGGGTGTACCCATCGGGGTGGGGAGGAGTGCGGGTCTGCTAGTGTGTTCGTCTATTAGAGCGAACACCTTCTCAGGGAAGGTGATCTGCTCTATGCCATTGGAGGCGAATAGTGTGTTTAGTAGTTTTGCGTATAAGCGAGGGTCGCCCCTCAACATGTCTTTTGCCATCGCTGAGAGCAAGGTGGCCAGGTGTAGTTTTGTGTTGTTGATTGTGTGATGTGGAGTGGGGGTGGGCGTGTAGAGTGGGGTGGGGGTGGTTGTGTGATGTGTGGGTGTTGGTAGTAGTGGGGGTCTCTGAGTGTTGTGTGCTGGGGTGGGGGGAGATGGGATGTGTGGGTGAGGTGTGGTTGCTGCAGGAGGGGGGTTGGGTGCGTCTGGGGTAGGGCAGGGGCAACAGGCAGCGTTGCGCCGGCTGCTGCGGCGAATGTTCTTCTGGTGAGGGGGGGGGGGAGCGAAGTGTGTGGTTGTATCTGTTTGTTGTGGGCGCCGAATAGCCTCCACGGCGTCATGGCGGGCCTTACTCAGGTAAGGACATCTGGGGTTGACGGCGACGTGGTCGCCACCACAGTTCACACAGAGGGCTGTGGTTGAGGGGCAGGACGTGTAGTGGTGCCCCACTACACTGCACTTTGAGCAGATTGAGTCTGCTGAGCATGTGCTGGTGTTTTGCCCGGTCTTGTAGCACCGGTGGCATTGTGTGGGTCTAATGTTGTGTTGTTCTTCAATGTTTTGTGAGTTTGTGAGGGTGCCGCAGAACTTGATGCCTTGGTCTAGCAGCATGTTTTTTTGTGGTGTCGCTGGGCAGTGTGATCACTTTCCAGTTCTTCGACCTGTTGAAATACAGGTCCTTGATGACCTCCTCCCCATACTCCTGACGGAGGTGAGTGCAGAGGTCATCATTTGTGAAGGCCTGCCACAAATTGTTGGTCATTGTCACCCGAATCTCGTATCTCTTTAGGATATCTTCAGTGAGTTTTGTTGTGAGGTTGTGGGTGTTGAGAACGGTGGTTGTTTTTTCGTGGAAGGTTAGCGCGTCCTCCTGTGAGCGGAAGACGAGCTTGTGGCCTGTGTGTAGTTTGATGATGTTGGTTATCGGGCTGTCGTGTGTGGCGGCTAGGTTTAGTAGCATGTGGTGGTCGATTGTGGCGGGTGTTGTTTCTGAGGTATGTGTTAGTATTAGGTATGTGTTGGTTGCCATGGTTGTGATTTACGGTTGCTTTTTAACTTGATTTGGGTGTACCCCCGCCCCGCCGATGATGACCCCGTTAACATGACTCGGATGTGCTGAAGGGTGATGGATGAGTATTAGTATGGACCTGGTTGGGCTCCTCAGAGGGTGTAAAAACATGGCGGACTTAATGATGACTGAAGCCAGAATCAACTGACTCCAGTCTGGGTGCCACCCCCTCTATTGGGTTTTGGGTATTTAACAGTTACGTCTGACATCTCACAGAGACGGTAGAGTCTCCCTCTGTGGTCTTGGACCGTGGCCGCCGGGTAGGTTGTTATGCCTCCCCGCGTTTGTAACTGAAATCCCGATCCAGGTTGCTTCTTCCCCTGGGTTCCGCAGTGGGGTAAGCCTCAGACCTCCTTTCCCCAGAGTTTGCAATTATGCCTTTTCTAAGTAGAACGGCATAGTTGCAACGAAGCTATATGTGTAGAGTCACGTTCACGGAGCCAGACATCACGGCGGAGCAGGGATGGGGGGGGGGGGGGGGGTTAGCACGTCCTATCAGGATGACGCGCCTGGGAAATAAAGGATTTTTTATTCGGGGGGGGGGGCAGGGGTAGGGGAGTGACTTAAGGTCCTATTTAGGTCCGGGGGTATCTGGCAGGTCGATGATACTACCGTCCTCGGTATTGCTGATGATCAGGAGTGGTCCTGGAGGTTCCTTTTCCTTCGACTTTACCTCCTTTGCAGGCTAAGACTTCTCTTAGGTAGTGTAGATCGTTGAGATTTGTGATGCTGTATAGAGTTTGAATGGCGCTGCATTATATGTAGGCTGCCCAGACGTCCAGCATTTTGCTGGGCTGTCCGGCATTTTGCTGGACTGTCCGGCATTTTACTGTTTTTAGATCATTTGTCCAGCAAAAATGACTACTCAATGCTGGACAATGTAAAGTCCAGAATTGGGAAATGCAGGTGGACATTCTGTCAAACAATCATAAGTAATTATAGACTTGACAACATTTGGCAATGCCGCTTCGAATAGCAGACTGTCGTGACTCAATCCGGAGTTAATTTGATTCATTGACTCGTTCGGAGAGTCATTCCTTATTATTTCTTTCATTGAAATTCATTTGACAGTAGATGGTTGGAAATATTTGCACATTTCAAAAGTCAGAATATTACATTTCAAAACATTTATCAGGTAGTAGAATTCTTTTGGAGTCTACCAGGATCAAATGCACCAACAGAGAGGGTGTTTTCAATGATGAAAAACTACTGGGCAGACGAAAAAAGCAGGTTGAATATAGATACTTTAAAAACGGCACTATTAACTACATGCAATTATGAGATGAATTGTTCGTTTGCTACTAAAATTACTTAACTTTTTTATAATTTAATATATATATATATATATTTAAATATATAAAAAATATATATATGCAGATGGTTCCGTCCAGCATTGGGTTAAAAAAAATCTGGGCAGCCTAATTATATGCTATTGGCAAACAGTTTATTGGTCGTGTTATGACTAATTCGTCAGAAAAGATTTAACGCTATATATAATCTACTATTATTTTTATATTACGCTATTTATGTATTTTTGATTTTGGAAAATAATTTAGGTTAAAAAAATATTGCAGTGGTTTCTTCTATTTTTGATTGACATCAAGACGGATGTTTTTATCCTCCAAATAATAAGGGAAGAAAAAATTAGTTTAATATCTTTACCATTTTATATCCAATCACAATGTTTTCGATTATTAAAAATAAATATTTAAAATTTCATTAGTTTTACAAGATTGCTACATAGATTAATCAAATTAGGCCTAATTTAGCTTTAAATTTAAGCCAGTAGCGGATCCAGGATCAAAATTTAAGGGGAGCTAGCCTGAATTTCTCCCTCTGCGGAGTCTGAGAAAAGGCCATTGATCATTAATAATGTGGTTACCTTACACAGCATTGATAATAAATATTAGTATCTCACATAGGAGTGAGTACTAATGCTCTCAGATGAGATTTTTTTCCACACATTGAAAAATTATGAATTGTGGTTTATTGTATTTTGGGGACGTCAGCTAAGGTATAATACTGAATTTAATCATTATTTTAAACATGTATCATATAAGAAACATTCGATCGCAACGGTTTAAAACCTTTTTATAAACATTGCCCGCGAAAAGTATCCGATCACCCTAAAAATGTGTATTGTAAAGGGTAGGCCCTCGGATTCCCATGCTTTCCCTTTCTCATCATAGTTTATGGTGTTTAGCGCAGGTCGACCCGCTTCGAGGCTACCATTTTAAATTTTTGGAGACCGGTACTGGATTCCTTCGTGCAGCGAGGATTTTCTGCCATTAAATCCTGCCAGCGTTGTCGCTGCCCCTATTTCGGCTGCATCGAATTGTGCTCTACCAGTTACGTTTCCAAGTATTCTTCTTTGGGAAGCCGTTCACACTGGGCACGTAAAAGTTCTTCCCTAGTCACCTCGCCATCTCCTCTTTGGGAATTCTGTCATCGGGAATTCCTTCTCTCGGATCGTTGGGCCTTCGAATCATCGTTCCCCGTGGTCTCGACGCCTTTCGCTCGATATCGCCGTCTGTGAGTTTCTCCTCTCCTAAGACCGTCATTGAATTTACCTCTGTGGACTTGGGTAGAATTCCTTCATCATCGCCGAGCCTCTTCGCCTGGGTTTCCGACGTGGATTATTGCTTCACTGCTCTGGAATCAGGTATTTTGGAGTATTTCTTTCTTCTTACGTCCCCTTTAAATTAATTAAGTGTTATAAGTGCTATTCTTGTAATTTTGGGCCTTCGGGTAAGATACATAAGACAGGGAGTTTATTCAGGGAATACCTGTCACTAGAGTAGCGAAGCCTATTTCATCTTTAACAGCGCGTGTCGTTTCGGCTTTAAACAATTTATCCATAAACCCATTTTTGTATGCGCGAATATCTTTTTGGTTAAAACGACTTGTGGTCGTTCGATGGTGATAAGCATTTGTGACTTTTCTTATTGTTTGATGACCCCCATATAATTTGTTAACAGTTAATTTATTTCATTTTTAATTTTGATGTAAATAATACTGTAAATACTTTTTATGTGCGTATTTATTTAACCCCTTGCGGATACCTCGTAACTTAGCATCATCCTGATAAATTCTGGCGAATTTCTGGTAGGCCTTTAGATCCCTGATCTTCTCTAAATTATATGTGTGTATTTTTCTTTGGGCCGTGTGAATCGAGTTCCGCGATAGCCTTTACAATAATATATTCAATGATATTTACAGAAGCATAATTCACTTTCTATTTGTTCTATCGACATCTGGTAGCTTTCATATAACGTTCTGATATGACTGCTTAACAATGCAATCTTAAGTTAGTATTGTGGTAGCGTTCGTTGCGTGTGGTCTTGCGTCAAATTTCTCCGATTTCATGTTTTTTTCCCATTTCTTTATTATTTTGTGATTTTTTACAGAAAGTCTAAATAAAATTTATTTCTAATGTGTGCTAAGAAACAACTCCAGGGTGATTTTCAAGGTGGTATTGTTGCTCTTCATAAATGTGGGAAATCTCAGATACAGATAGCTAATGAATTAAACATAGTCCAAAGTAGTGTTAATTTATGGGTTTCACGTGCTAAAAACAATGTTAGCCTAGCTACACCAGTACCTAATAAACGATCTGGTAGACCGAGAAAAACAAATTTGCGAACAAACATGCTTATGAAATGTTTAGTAGTGAATAATCCAACAATAACTGCGAAAGAACTAAAATTTAATATGAATAATTTATTATCTGATGTTTCTGAACGAACTATTCAGGTGCGGCTACAAAAAAAAACTCGGATTACCATCTCGCCATGCTGCAAAGAAACCATTCATTAATGAAAAAATGCGTAACAAACAAATCGCATTTCGTAAAAAAATACATACATTGGAATGTTGAGAAGTGGAAATTTGTTTTATTCAGCCATGAGTAAACATATTTAACATTCAGAAGCTGCCCTAAAAAGGTTCATCGGCCCATTGGCTCAAATAGAATGGACCCCTAAGTCCACCCAAAAGACAATGAAACACCCTCAAAGTGTGATGATTTGGGGTTATTTCAGTTTCCAAGGGAGAAGAAGCATATATTTCCTTCCTAAGAACACAACTGTGAATGACACACGGCATTTATCAATGTTACAGGATAAACTTCCAGTGGTAATGACAATCTATGACATAGAAACATTCATGAATGATGGGGCACTTTGTCACAAGGTTGGAATTGTAACAAAATGGCTTAATGACAATAAATTAAATATTTTGGATTGAGCTGGTAATAACCCAGATCTCAATCCCATAGAAAAATTATGGCTAATCATAAAGAAATAAGGTTGAAGGCCAAGATACTGGCTCCGTCGAAAAATTAAAAGAGGACATCATAGATCATAAAGGTATGGTGCAACGAAATATCCGTGCAAGTTTGTCAAAACTTGATCAAATCCAGGCTGAAGCATCTACAACAAGTCATTAAATTCAAAAGAAAGATGACAAAATGCTAATATAAGGTTAGTCAATATTAAGCATGTTTTATTATGTTAAAAATACAAATTTCGATGGTGATCGGATACTTTTTGCGGGCACTGTATATTCTACATTATTACATTACTCTTTCCGAGGGGCTGAATACAAGTATCCCTTGAAAAAGAAATATAAACATAAACAGGTCTGAAATTTAGGGGAGCTTCAGCCCCCTAACCACCTCTTCCTGGATTCGCGCCTGATTTAAGCCCTTTTCCCTATTAAAATGCGAAAACATTTTTCGGTATTAAGGTCTATAAAAATAATAACTACTTCTAAATACCCAAATTAATTTGTAATGCAGAAAATAGAACAAATTAAAAAGTCTTAAACAAGAAATTTAATAATAATAGCAGTGAGAGTGCTGAGACGTGATGCATTACGGTCACCCTTTGTATACAGACACTATGTTTGCTCAGGTGTCAGTGGTGGTAAGGAAACCGCATCCCTTGACGAGAAGAAGGCAGAGAACGGCATCCTTATATAAGAAAATGGGAGGGAACAGCATCCCTTTATGAGAACAGGGGAGAGAACGGCATCCCTGTATGAGAACATTTAAGGGACGGGCATCCCTTTATGATAACTAGGCCTGGAACTGCATCCCTAATTTGAGAACACAGCAGGAAAAGGAATCCCTTTATGAAAACATGAGGGAACAGCATCATTTATTAGAACAGAGCAGGGCACAGCATCACTTTGGAGAACAAGGCAGGGCACGGCATCCCAACATTAGATCAGGGTAAGTAAAGGGTTATTTTAGATTAAAGGGTGACTTCTATACTGGCGACTACCATTAAGGACATAAGGCAGAAATTACTCACAAAAATATTTGTTTTAAACCTACGAATAAGGTAATTCTTTAAAAACAAACAAACTAAAAAAAAACTAACTTAAAACAAAAATAAAAACATCACCAACCTTTGAGTAACAAAATAAAAGAAGTTAAAAGCATAATAATACGAACCCATCCCAAGCACAATGAACATGCAGTAGATACCTCGCTCGTCCCAGTACTGTGATAGGTAATGTGCGCGAAGATCCCTTCGACTGCAACATTAGATAAGAATGTGCCTGACAATCTGGGAAACCGAGCAATCACTGCAGTAAGGTGCAGGGAAGCGTGCCATCAAAGGGGGGTGCGTCCCGCGAGGGTATCTGATTTGGAGGCTACAGGAAACGACCTGAAGCAGTCTAGGAATTAGGGTTAAGTCGACGAAAAATGTCACGGCGCAATGGCATGCAACTTTAGGTTCCCAACGGCCGTCTCCTTTCTTCTTTTTCATTCAAAAGGACGGTCTAATATGATTCTTGCCATGTAGTAAGAGTGGGGAAGAACGAAGCACTGTACTGGTCGCCCTGTCCTTGCGGAGTGCTTGGCGTCCTCATCAGAGCATTCATTTCCCGCAACCCCTGTATGTCCTGGAACTCAGCAGAAGGAAATCCCGACATACTACAGGATCGCAGCAGTCGGGGCATCACGAATAGTACGAACCACGAGATGCATAAATTCAATGCCTCGAAACCACTTAGGGCGCGATTTGTCACGATATATCATAATCTGGTCTTCGAATCGTGTGTAAAGACAGACGCAGTGCCCGGTAGAGCCCTGCAGACTTCAAAAGATGGGATATGGCGTGAAAGCATAGCCTCTCTTCGGTTTTGAGTCATCCGTATATACTGTTAAGCACCAGCATTGGCAAGGTTGTGTACACCAAAAAGGAGGAACTCAATACTCCAGGCGTTTATAAGCTTAAAGAGCAGAAGCGTGGTGACAAATGTTCAGACTGTACCCTCAATTGTGGCGTGCTGGTTAGCACCAGAAGTATCACTGGCCCGAGAGAACCTTGAACTCTCGAAAGAGTCGTCTTGCATTAAATGCGAAACGCATAGAGTATGACTGGCGTCTCACAGCAGCTTAGGCACCTTCAAGATGCAGTACAATTTTGGTCACCATATTATAGGAAGGATATTGATTTGCTTGAGTCTGTGCAGAGAAGGATAACAAAGATGATTGGTGGGCTAAGGAACTTACCTTATGGTGAAAGGCTCAGAAAACTAAATCTACATACATTGGAAAGGAGAAGAGTCAGAGGGGAATTGATTGAACTCTTCAAATGGGTAAAAGGATATAATAAAGGGGATCTGGGTAAGGTTCTTCTACTTAGTGAACATGACAGGACACGTAGCAATGGGTTTAAGCTTGATAAGTATAGGTTTAGGAAGGAGATTGGGAGGAATTGGTTTACAAATCGTGTGGTAGATGAATGGAATAGGCTCACTAGACATGTGATAGAAGCCTCCTCTCTGGGTAGTTTTAAGAATAAATTAGATAAATATATGGATGAAGCTGCTAGATGGGACTGACTTTTTTTATGTACATATGTATATATTTTTCTAAGGAGTGGGGAGATTATATTTTGCGGTTGCATGAATGGACATAATCCTCTGGATGCATTTTATGTATATTGTAGGTTAGATCTGATGAACTCCTTAAAGGGTGACAATGTTGATGACTTTTCTATGGTAAGAAAACTTTTGTGTGTTGACTGGAACAGGAGCTGCCAAGTGTAGGCCATGAATGGTCTTTTGTAGTCTCCTTCTTTTCTTATGTTCTTATGTTCTTAAGATTGACCTCGGATAAAATGAGAGTGGTTGGAGACTGAAGGAGGTAGTCGGCTTGCATGTACAAACGCATGGTGTAAATTGTATGGCGCAACGCGAGCCGCACCTTCCCAGCATCGACAGGGATGCCCTTTATAAGGGATATGCAGAAAGCACCGGTTGCCAGACGGAGACTAGTGTGGTAGATCGAGCCTACCTTCTGCAATTAACGCTCAGCTGCGGATGCGTAAAACTCGCATCCTTATAACATATATTTTCAATATAAAAGGGAATAGAGCCATCCGAATACACTGCTATGGTTCCAGCGTGACACGAAGTGTGCTCCAAAAAGCCTAAACGCAATACTCCCGGCACTGTAGAAGCTTTGGGAGCAGAGGCATGGCGACAAATAGTCAGATGTGGTACCTTTCATGGTGGCGTTCTAGGCAGCACCAGGTGCGCCACCGACCAGAGAGCTATACCTAGCTCTCAAAGGAGTTTCCTAGCCATAAACCCAAAGGGATTAGGGTATGACTGGCGTCTCTTGGCGGTATAGGCACTGTCGAGATCGGCTACGAATGCAATGAGAGCTGTTAGCGACTGGGGGAGGCGCCAGGCTCGCGAGTACAGGCGAATTATGTGCTGTGCACGGCGCAGAGCGAGTGGCATCTCTCCAACATCGACAAGTAGGCTCTCAATAGGGGACGTGTAGAAGGCACCGTTCACCAGGCGAAGGCTGATTTGGTGGATCGAGTCCACCTTCAGCAATACACGCTCGGGTGCGGATGCATAGAACTCGCATGCGTAGTCGAGCTTCGAACGAACAAAGGATCGATAAAAAAGTTAGGCAGTAGCCCTATCAGCGCCACAGGCGCTGAACGTCACGCAACGAAGAATGTCTATGGCACGAGTACAAGAGACCCTATGGCTGCGAATATGAGTCTCCCAGGTAAGGCGTTGGTCAAATACACGACCTAGGAAACGCTGCAAGTCTACCACTTCCAAACGAATCCCATTTAGAAGTAAGTCTGGGTCACGGTGTAGCCGGGGATGGTGGCAGACGTTCACCACCTTAGTCTTGGCCAAGGAAAGCAGAAGCCTGTGCGCTTTGGTATAGCGAGAGACACGGCTCAATGTTTATTGGAGTTGACTCTCCAGAGTGAGCATCTGGGCCGCGCCAAAAGAGATCGAAAGGTCGTCTACATAGAGCATAGCGAGAACATCTTCCGGCACCACCGAAACGACGTCGTTGATGCTCACGGCAAAGAGTGTGACACTGAGGACATTTCCCTGATGGACTGGACACCCTATTCCTGCTCCATTGGGCCAGGGAGGGCTCCTCCACAACCGTACGTGGAATCGATGATCTAGCAAAAATTTAGATATAAAGATTGGGAAGCGTCCCCACATCCCATCCTGTAGAGAGTCTCCATGATACCGTATTGCCATGCAGTATCATAGGCCTTCTCCAGATCGAAAAACACCAGTCGTAGTGTTTTCTAGGAAGGAAGGCCTCGAAGACGGCATTTTTGAGTGGGAGCAAACCATCCGCGTGGAGCGAAATTGCGAAAGACGCACTCTGCAGAAGACATATGTCCTCCGCTGTCCAGAAAGAAGGCTAATCTAGCATTTACTAATTTCTCGATCAACCTACACACGCAAGAGGTTAAAGAGAATTTGCGGAAACCTCTCGGGGTAGAGTTATTTCTCTCCGGTTTGCGAAAAGCGAGCACAGTAGCGATTCGCCAGGAATCTGGGAGGATACCCTCTACCCAGATCCTGCTGGAAAAATCTAACAGAAAGGCCACTTTTAGCTTACCCAGGTGTCAAAGCATGGCGTACGGGACATCTTTTGGACCAGGGGCAGTGTCAGCGCGCGAAGCGACAGCTGAACGCAACTCATTCAACCTGTCTTTGAAGGGTTCTCTGCCTCTGGAGGGAAAGTTCAGTCGGCGGCCTTCCGCGACACAACGAGGCGCATTGATGCTGGCGTAGCAGTATCCCGGCTAAAGAATGCGCAGAAAGCGCTTACGAGATTGCGGTCCCATTTTCCTAGAGAACGGGACAAGGGGTCCTGTGAGAACTTGCCCAGAATCCTTTTGACTCGCTTCCACACATCTGCTAGAGGTGTCTTCCCGTTAAGTGAAGACACGTATGCCCGCCAAGAAGAGCGACGGGCGTCCCTCAAAATATACCTCAACTTAGACCTAGCTCGACGAATTCAGCGGCAATAAAGCTGTTTGAGGGCACTTATAGCGCATGTAAGCATAACGCTTCTGTTTGCGGGCAGTCTCCCAATCGACTCACCACCACGGGAGCGGTCGGCATGCAAAACGGCCAGACTTTATAGGAATAGTAATTATGCCCACGGCGATGATGTTGCCGGAAAAGAACTTAATGGCCTCATCTACCGACCTAAACTCCTCGACTGAGATAGAGAAATCAATTATTTCCTAAAAGGTGGACCACCGCGTCCGCAGGAAGTACCACCGGGACGGGCTCTAGGGCGGCAACTGCCCAGAAAATGATATTTGAATGGGAAAGTGATCACTATTATAGAGGTCATCGACTACCCCTCCCACCCAAAATCAGGCTGTCCATCCGGAGAGCACAAAGGTAGATCGTGACAGTAAAATGAAGCGGTTCTCGGGTAGTGATGCGTAGACTCATCTACATTTAGGACACCTATCTCAAGCTCGTCGATCAGGTCGGCAAGGACTTGACCCCTGGGATTAATCGAGTAGTCTCCCCAGAGTGGAACCATTCAAAACCTCCGAGCAAGAGAAAGGGCCTCGGCAACCGTACCACGACGCAGCGGAAGTCCCCCGCGTTGAATTTGGCTAACGGTGGAGTTACCTTTAGTCATCCTATCTTTGGCCAGCAAATCGGCATCTTTAAGGGAATAGAGGGAACCACGTAAGGTGACCCCTTCTAAGCTCATTATGCGCTCCCGCAGGTCTCTGGAGGGCATGGACTGACGGGCCCTGCCTTCCCTCGCCCCCTAAGGGGTTTGGCCCTCTCGTGCTGCTCTCACCGGGAGTGGTCAATTATTGGAAGCCTACCTGCCTTCTTAGCAGTCCCCTTGGAAAGCATAGGGGTGACTCTCCTAAACCCATATGCAAAGCAGAGGAGGGAGAGGAGTTTTTGAGGGTTCCATGTAAAAGCAAAGAGGTGGGGGGGGAACTCCATTTTATGGGTGCAGCTGCTCGATAGAGTCTCCGACAATGTTATCGGGGAAGTTAGAAGTAGAGTAGTTACAAATTTTTTATCATTATTGGCTAGGTGACCCTGTAATTCTCATGGGACGCAAGCGCTTATTACCTCACACAGTAGAACGCTCTGCGAGTGGTGAATCCGGGGCCAGAAGAACCAGCTGCCGCCATTTGAGGCTACTCCTCCCGCTTAGTGACCTTTCAGCCTATCAGCATGGCGGCTCTACCTTGGGCACGGTGTAATAATTGATACAGATAGAAGAAAGCATGAAAGGAAGGGGGATGTAAGGAAGGTGTGGGTGTGGATGAAGCAGGTTGTTCTAAACCCACCACCCGAGGCCGGAGCTCAGGGGTAAGGGAAAGTTGTCCCCTCCCCCATCAGTCCCGATCCGGGATAGTTAGGTGAGAGGAAGTTGGTCGGCGTCTACCCTGTAAAATCAGAGGCCAATCATAGAAAGTTGTGGGAGAGGTTGTAGGAAAATTGGGAAAGTACGGTATGAAGACAGGGTGTCAGAAAGAAAGAGAAGACGATAAGCTGGGGCTACCTTGTTGAAGGGTACCCCGTCTCTTGAACTAAAGTACGGTCGGCGGCCTTTAGCAGGCCCACGACGCCCAATGAATGCTGGCAGACGCTTTGGAAAGAGAATACGGAGAATTTGTTCGTTAAGTACTTAGCAGGGACCAAGATTGTGGTCACGTTCTCTTGGGGGACTGGTGATGGGGTTTAGCGAGAACTTCTCTCAATTTATTTTACGCAATTCCTCACTTCTGCAAGAAGGTTCTTCGTTAAGTAAAGACACGTATGTCCCCACATTACGGAACCTAGTCTTCGCTCGAAGAAATTCACCGATAGTGAAACTGTTCGGGCGGTACTTGTAGTGCATATAAGTGTATTGCTTCTCTCTAAGGGCCATCTCACATTCGACCGACCAGAAAGGAAGAGGAACGCGTTTAAAAAGTCTAAACGTTCACGAATGGTAGTCTGATCTAAAACTATGAGGGTGGTGAGGGTGAACTCAACGGTCTCATTAACCACTCTAAATTCCTCGAAGTAGATAGCGAAATCATTAATTTCCTGAAATGTGGGCCATAAACTCCGCTCCAGGCACCACCAAGGCGATTTATCGTGTGGTAGAAACCCAGAAAAGGATATGAAAATCATCAATCACTTCCCACCCAAAATCAGGCTGGGCGTCTGAAGAGCACTTGGATAGAATCAAGATAGAAAAAGAAAGCGATTCTGGGATAATAATGCATGAATCCATTCGCATTTAGGCCACAAACTTCCAGGAGGCAGAATTCCGGTGGACGTTGGCCGTTAAAGGCGTCGCTGCCTTCGAGTGCTTTCTGGAATAGAAATAACTTGGCGTTCAAGCCTCCTTCTTCTGTATTGAAACCTTTACCGGGCGGCGGGACTTTGAGGTCAGGGGTTCTTCGTCCTTTGGTGGACGCCGACTGTGCAATGCACCCCTTTCAGCTTTAGACAGGAGCGAGGGGCGCTAAAGTTTCCTTGTTGCTGTCCTCCTTTGGAGGGATGGAGGGGGTAGTTTTCGGAGACTCTGAGGATGTTCTCACGAGCACCTTTAGGCGGATTGCCTTCATTAAGTCTAATGATTCGATGGCGGTGATCAGAAGCTTTGCCTTTTGTGAAATTGTCGCTAGATGGTGGAAGGCTGGTTTTAGCTAGACCTTGTCGCAAACTCGTGAAGCTGCCAGCTCCAGTATGATAGATGAAAGAAGAGTTAGAACCTGCAGAATGAAAACGAATGGGCGCGATAGCTACCTTTTTTGTAGACACTATTGGACCAGTAGCAGAAGATACTTTCTTTCCTTGAGAGGAATAGGAAATCTCAGATCGCACAGAGTGCAACAGAGCCAATTCTTTGGCCTTTCGAAAGATATTTTGTCTAATCCCTGAAAGGTAAAGACCTCTTTCTTGAAAAGAGACGAGTGACATTACTTCGAGGAAGCAGGATGCGGCTCGTCGCAATTCACACACTTGGTATTACACAATACCGATTTATCATGTAATGCATGCGAGCAAAGAATTTAGGCAGCTTTCGTGTTAACCCGATATGGCACGTCTGTATGTACAATTTAGGTGGCTGAAGTGGTGTGAATGGTAGCACCTCTGCAGGAATGGCACCAATGACATGACGGGGTATCGATAACAATCAGCACCTACCGACTTGAGAACCGGTCATAATTAAATGTAACTAAGAATATAAGGTAAACCTAGAGACCTTCCTTGTTTTCTCATCATTCATTTGACCTTGAGTCCTCTCTGGCAGAACAACTCTTCGATTATATCTTACAAGAAGTAGTCATCAAGTTGAATTGCATAAAGTACTCTTTTACAAAGTTCATAGCTTGGGCAGAGCCTCTCGAATTCACTTGAAGGGTTCCGTTTGAGAAGGATGCAAACTTCGGTTATCTAGCGAGAAGCTTGGCAAGTGCTTGTCGCTGATGAAATATGAGTCACTAGGATAACATTCTGACATCAGTTGAGGGAATTACGAGGAAGCGTTTGTATTTGACGGGCTAAAAAACGCATTGTGACCTCATAATGAGGGTCCCCAACTTCATTCAGGCTCCACTCACCTTACTCTTTGTCTTCGACTATGGAACTTACCACCTCATCCCGTCTCGAAGGCACCCAAAGGCCGGACATGCCATCCTTGGCCTGGTCAACCTCAGAGTTGGTAGTGAATCCACCAGTTCCTCACCCTCGGAAGGAGAGAAACCCATATAATTCTTACTTTTTATCTCATTTCTTTTTGGGAGATAACTAGGAGTGTAGGCCGTTTGGGGGACCAGGACAAGGAACTGCACCATTTTGAGAAAATTACAAGGAACAGCATCCTCTGTCTTTCCTGTCCTCCTATTCCCCCCCGTCCTTTTTCATCTACCCGATCTTGCACCCTCCACCTCTTCTTAACTATCCCAGCTCCCAACATTCATCCCCCTGGGGGTTTAAGAAACTCCCAGAAAACCATTGGGAGTCTAAGAAACCCACTCGGATCTGAAAAACTGGCGAGTGGTGCCTAAAGAAACCAAAGAGTGTGAACAAAGAATGGAACTTACATATATATATATATATATATATATATATATATATATATATATATATATATATATATATATATATATATATATATATATGCTTCTCTCTTGCAGTGCTGGCTAAAGGGAGCCAAAGAGTTAAAATTGCGCACGGTTTTCATCCATCTACCTACCACTTGGTTATTTTATATACAAATGATGTACCCGATTTAATATTACCCTAAAGAATTCAATAAAAGCACAAGTAAATATGAAATATCAATCCCTATCCATCCTAATACTTCTCAACGAAGGCGGATTTATTCCGAATATTTTTATCACAATATTATAACGAATAAGGAAATATTCGATCTTCGCGCATTTGTTTTTCAAGTTATAACTCAATTATACAAAAGAGCCAAATGCTAATACAAATGCAAAATCGCTCCGCCGTTTATCAAAACATCACCAAAATTTCCCTCTAACTCATATATATATATATATATATATATATATATATATATATATATATATATATGAATCCATTAAACCACATTGAAAGAGAAAACGGAATAATTTTTGCTTGCAGTAATATTTTTATTACCTTTTTCGAAAAATCCGTGCAGGGAAGCGATTCGAACCAGGCACACTGAGGCAGCGAGCACCGCTTTGATCACAGTTAAAAGTATGCCGTTAGTACACTACTGCTACTTTGAGAGATATATACATTATATATATATATATATATATATATATATATATATATATATATATATATATATATATATATATATATATATATATATATGTATATATCACTGTCAGTTTAAGTTACGATTAAAACAATTATAAGAGTAATTATGAAATGTGTGTACAAAAATTCTGAGTTACCTCTACGTTTGAAATTTGAGAGTGGTAATTACTAATTTCTACAAGTGAAAATCGTAGGAAGCGATTCTAATAAAATTTCAGAACACACCAATACTCCAAATGAGATTCGTGGACCACATTTCCTCAAAGCTAATGATAAATATTTCATATTTGAAGTTTAACGGGCTATGGGTTCACCCATCCATAGATATTTGAAGTCAAACAGGCTATGGAACATATGCATCCCTTCCATTGATATTAAAAGAACAACAACAAAGATAACAAATACAAACTACTGTTCATCGGCCACTACAAATAAATAAACCGAGAAATACAAAATATTTCCATGATAATCATACATTGGCGAAATATTAGAAAATGTCCATCATGGACTGCCGCGCACAATGAACCTGAGCAAAATAGATTTTGATCATCGATGGTTATTTTGAACCATGATGTTAGTTGACCTTAACAACAATCTTCTTATTTCTTAGATCAAGAGGGCCCTTTTCCCTTCTACAGAACCAGATGCAAGTATCATACCTACCAACTGGGCAACGAGAATTACAAGACCATGCAGAACAACATCACCCCACCAAAAGGAGCAAACCATTACAAAACATATGAAAATATCAACCTATTGGTCAGCAATAAACTTACGGCTGAGCAATCAAAAGTCAAAAGCTACCGTTGGTGAGTAAAAATTTCAGTGCTCACATGAGAAGTACAAGATCCACAAACCATTATTAAATTGTTAGGACTACAACCACACACACTCATCGGGCAATTAACTCCAGCTCCAAAAAAGTCACCACAAAACATTATTAGAGATCACAACCAATAGTTTATAAGAAGAAACTTAATCATTACTAGAAACGTTAACTCGGCCTACTAGAGAATAGCAAGCCCCTCTCCTCATCAAAAATGTCATCCTGTACTGAGCTCCAGGCGAATCAGCTTACAGCAAGCTCTACACCACTTCCACCTAAAATTAAATGTGATTCACCATACTAAGTCATAAAAAAACAGCATGGAAAAGCTATTACAAACGTTATTTGCCCTGGCTTTCAAATGAGGCACCATTACTCAAATAGTAAGGGAGGAAAGTCCAATAGCAATTTTAGAAAACACCAAGAAGTACATAACTTCCGAATGGTGACCAAAGGTCACCCTAGGATCTAATCAAGATTAGCCTGAGAAAGAACAAAGTGTAGATGGGAATTTCAAAAAACAACATAAACTACAGAACTTCAGAATGAAGACTAAAAGTCACCTTATGATCTAATCAAGATTAGCCCGAGAAAGAATAAAGCGTAGATTGCAAGCTCTACAAATGCAAACTACACCAGAAACTAATCAGATTAGTTATCTTGCCTTTCAGAGAGAGCATATTTACATGGCGTTAACCTTAATGTTAGGACTATAATATATACTGTATATGCTTGTATATATTAAGTCATCGGGAAAGTTCGCGCCGCTTTGGAAAAAATATTAAGTAAAAATACACCGCATTTTGGGAATCAGATTTATTTGCTATCAAACTAGTTTCGGCTTTCACTTCTGCAGGTACCTATGTAGTAATAAGTATGCAGTACGACTACAGTTAATAAAGGCGGGAAACAAACCAAAATATTATTTTAAAATGACCAACAGAATAAAAATATATATTCTGTGTTTTTATATCTCTCATTTGGATAATGGTCTAAAATATTAAAATATATACGGGAGGGGGGTTTAATCTCGGGGATTACCGGATTTTATAAAGGTTTGTAAATGGATACAGCGATCATGTAATAAATGTATTTGTTGAATTAATATTGTCCTTCAAAAATATTAAAATTCTCAATGCCAATTAATTTAGCGATACGTCTTTTTATATAATTGCTCGAAGTGTATATGATTTTAGCTTGTTAAAATCAATCTTATGATAACACCTTTACATATGTATTGAAATGCTGGAGGAAAGGGAACCTCTTCTGGTGTCTGCAGTGTTATTTTATTCTCTTATTAAAACAGATCAGACACACCAATGTAGGTTTTCTCATAATCTTTATACGAGATTAGATACAGATCAGAATCTCGGTTTGGGGGACGAAGTTTGGTCAAAGGTTATTTATTGTATTGGAGTTATTATTATTAGCGTACGGTTTTAGTGGGCTAGAGAATGCGCCCCGTAGATGAATATAATTTTTTCTATTCTTAATTTCGACGTGTGTGGGTAGAATAAAAAATATATCTGGCCTTAGAAGGGCAATAGTTAATGAAATAAGTGGGATATTTAAGCTCAATGAAAGTCCAAATGAGCCGATTGATTTCATGTTGAAGGAAAATTGTATCAAATGTTTTGAATGCTTGGATGAATTTGAAAGAAAGTACGGGTATCTTAACAGATTTGTAGTGGAATGAAAAGAAATGTATATATGCATTTGAGTTGGTTGGTTTACGATAGAGAGAGAAAAGTCTTAGATTGTTTAAATGGTGGATTCTTACATCTAGACACGGTAAAAAAATCTGATGCTCCGATTCCATTTTGAATTTGATTGAGGGATGCTAAAAGTTCAATTGGAAGACAAGTTCATTAAAATCATTGTTATCTGAAGACCAGACTGATAGGATATCATCTACCTATCAGAACTAGAAAATAGGTTGGGGAAGGATTCGAGAAGGGAGCGATGTTTCTCTTTCCAAATAGAATTGGAAAGAGAGGATTCCCCATGCTTAGGCGATACCTTGATCAGAAAAACCCGTACCCAAGTAAAAACATTGACAGTTACACATAAACGAGGTAAGTTAATATTTTTTTTAAAGAGGTAGAGATAGGTTGTTATCTAGAGTAGGAAGAAATATCGACAGAACATCCAGAACTTCATCAACTGTAACTTTGGTGAATAGGTTGTTTGCATCCAAATTTAACAATTTCTTTACGCCAAGACTTTTTCAATTTTTGAAATAAAGTCGGCGGAATGGACTACATACAATTGAAAGATTTTACTCAAAAGCATATGAAAAATACTAGCAAGTCATTATTATTGCCATTGTAGAGAATATTAATATTTCTGGGGAATAATATACATTTCGAAACCGCTAAAATTCGTCGCTCCTGGGATTTAGCGGGTCTCCCGTATAAATTGCAATATTTTGAGACATTTTTCCAAATGAGAAATAAAATTACCAAAAATATATATATATTTTTATTGTATTGGTTATTTTATTCATTTCTTTTTGTTTGTTCCATCGCTCTTATATAGTCTAGTCGTACTACATCCTTATTTTTGTACAGCTGAAGACGGCGAAAGCAGAAACTATTTCTTTTCGCAAATAAGGTTTATTACCATAAAATGTTTTCCTAGCTGCAAAATGGGCAGACGATATGAATCAATCGGGGTAATACAAATTAGAAAAAATGGTCCTGATAATGACAATTTCTTCATCTAAATAGGAAGGATGACATATTTTGTATGCTCTAAGGAAAAGGTTAGAAATTACCGATTTTTTAACAGTATTATTGTGAAACGAATAATACTATGGTAATAAGCCTTCCCGCACTAACGACTTCAACAAATGTATAACATTGCCATTTAATAATAAATTAAATAGTTTAAAGGACATATTTGGAAAAGCGGGTATTAATCTAGCCTTTAAATATAATAATTCCTTAAACCAATTGATGATGGCCAGGAAACCCAAAGAACATCATAACATAGGAGTATATGCAATACCATGCAACGATTGTCATAAAGTTTATATAGGGAAACGGGGAGAAATCTAGACAAGAGATTGTACGAACACAAAAGAGATATTAGAGTGGGCAGCGAAAGCAGTGGAATATTTTGCCATGTTAGAGACAAGAATCATACGATCGATTTCAATGGAAGTAAAATGGTATTTAAATCGGCTAACTATGTTAAGAGAAGAATTGTAGAATCGAGCTTGATATCGCCAGTTCCTAATTTAAATCTATCTGAGGGTCAATTTTTTTTTAATCCTGTAATAAGAAAGCATATAAACAAAATAGTTAAATGTAAGCCCTACAATATGTTTAGGCCTACCCCCATCCCTCCAGATTAGCCATAAGTAGGGGATTGGGGGAAAAAAGAGGGGATCTTGTGTTATGCTTATATGCACTTCTCTTATATTTTCTACTCAGTGTCAGTTGAAAAAGGGTGTGAGATACACCGAAACTGTTCTGAATTAAATTGTCTTCAGAGAATGTGGTCTAATTCCTCATATTTTCTTGCGATATTGCATTAATTTTCATCATATATATATATATATATATATATATATATATATATATATATATATATATATATATATATATATATATAAGCTCACCCTACAAAAATGTCACGTGGCATGTTTAAAATAGCTTAAACTATAGGGGCATTGAACGAACAGGATCAGGAGGTTATTACCTGAGAAGTGTGTGACAGGATTCATAAATTTCGCAAAGGTAGTACGGTGCAGTGATATCTCGTACACTGTGTGTAAAATTAGGCGTAAATTAGATGTTACTGAGTGGCCAAATGGAGCGATTGCATATGGGCGCACCAAAGGCCATCCTGTGAAGGATGTAGCAGAATTTGTACGTGCAGTGCTGCATATTTACGTTTCCCCAGAACAAACAGGGCAAGCAAATTCCTATATGACATCAGTACACAACCATAAAGGGAGTTCGCCTTTTGTTCTATTAAAAAACTCCCTATTGTTCTTTGGTTCATGAAAACTTTTTGTATATTAACCATCATAAAAATGAAACCTGAAGATTTCGGTGATGTTGAGTGTTAGAATTTTATTCAAATGCTCTACATCGGTCACGTTTTTTTTTATTTTGGGACACTAATGGGTTTACCAGCATGCTTGTATATTCTGCTTAAAACCTTTTTGATGGTGTTCTCAACAAGTCGTATAATGAATCAATTGTTAGCATAATATTTGGTTAGGAACTTAAATTTTTTATGCATTGCATAGAAGTCAGATGGTATTTAGAAGCTTCTGAAAAGTAAAGTTTTAATGGACCTATCTTTATATGATGTATCACAGAAGCTGAAATAATTTAGTCCTAAACCTAAGACTGATTATTTTTGGAAAAAAAAAATGTCATTACATATGTCTAAGAAGGATAGAGTCCTGCTTTTAAATTTTCATAGTATAGGAGTTATTTAGATTAAAATTGTTTAAAATTGGGGAAAAGTCCTATGCTTGTTCCACTGTATCAAAAACGGCAAAAGTGTCATCTACAAATCTTTTTTTAAATAAATAGGCTTGATATTTTAATTAATTGAGTTAAGTGGTATATTTTTTAAATCCGAAATAAAGACTTCTGCAGCTAAAGGAGCCTTAGAAGATCCAATGGCAAGACCATCAACCTGTTTGTAGATGGTATTATTGAAGGAAAAATTGCTATCTTTAAGTACGGAGTTTAACGCTGATTAAAGCGAGGCTGAGTGAAACCATTAAAAGTATCATCGTTCAAAATTCGTATTAATAATTATATTTACAATTTCATTGAAACGAATGTTGGTGAATAAAAATTTGCTGTGTAAGAATTAGTAATAGAAAAAGAAATCACTTATGGTGTATGGTGAAAGAATCTCAACCATAAAATTTGATAAAGGATAAGAGGGAATTTCATAACTTGATAGATCCGGTTTGAGAAGCGCAACCAACGTACTCGTTTCGGTAGACAATGGAAATGTATGAAAACTAATAAATTAACTTCGGTTTTAAATTGCTTTGTCAGTGGTGATCGAAAATGGTTTTAGTTTCAGAATTCCTCCGTTAGTTGAAATCAAAGTAAAATTGAAATGTTTGTGTTTTAAATTTGGCAAATATAATAAATATATTAATTGATTAATTGTACTAATATTATTACTAATACTAATAATAATAAAGGAATTGCTTACCTATTTGTTGAAACACGAAGGTAGATTTACTGTGATTACACACAAAAGTAAAAAAATTCTCAAATGAATAAAACGAGTCTAAATTGAAAAATGAGACGAGAAAGCTTAGAAATGTAACCAAAATGTGCGAAAGTTTGAGGTGGATGAATATGAAAGACCTCGCTCTAAACGCAAGGATTTTCGCATTGCCGCAAAACAGCTCATATGAATTAAAAGCAAACAGTGCCAATTATTTTATGGTCGGTCTGAGGCAATTATCAGCATTTGAAAGAAAGGAGAAAATCGACTTACAGTCAATAGAGTGATCTGGTAAACAAAGTAGCGATGCTGAAAAAAATCCATTAGTTAAAAATATAATTCTAACAGTTTCAAAGCCAACAACTACTCAAAATGTTTAGAGGATCAATTCACTGTTGAAAGTGTTTTTAACAATAGTTGATAAACTTTTGTATACAAATATATTTTTTTGTGGTTCCTAAATTTTCTAAAGCATTTGTTGAATACTTTTCAAATGCTTTGTTTTTTTTTAAGTGTGAAAGGACCCGGTTGAAAATAAACATTTATATTAACCAAGTAAACTTTTTTTTTTCAATACATGTTTTTTAGTTTGTTTTCCTCATATCCGGGTATAGGGACACGTTTCCATACTGGTTTGAACACTCTAAAAAATGCACCCTCCAGATTGAGCAAACAGCGTATGTGAAAATATGACTATTAGGAACTAGCTTTTTGGATACCATTTATAAACGTCTTATTTAGTAGAAATTATTCATTCTAGCAAAGAAATAGTCTCAGCTTTAAATCATTTTTCTTAGTAATACAGCTTTAGAATGTTTACTGGCCTCCTTTATTATCTATTTTTTTATTTCATGTCTAAATAGATGGATAAATTAAAATATAAAATAATATGAATTTATGAAGAATAAGAATAAGAACATCCATCGATATAATCTATAGAAATGCATTTTCTCAATGTCTTCGATAGAGGAATACTAAGATTCCTATACCTTTTACTTTCCGTGCACTTCGGTACAAACTTGTTGAATTTGGTCCTATGACTAATACTCGAGCACAGTGCTCGAGGTAGAAGGTGTTAGTTAGAGTAGTCTAGAATTTTTGTCCTATTCCACTTTTCTTTCTTACTTCTATTTCCCTGCTGTCTGATCACTCCCTCATTCTTTGCCTAATGACTTAACAAACTCTCTCTGCTTTGCAAGAACTACCTCATTTTCATTCTCAGGAAGTTAGAAATAAACTTAAATGTATTTTTTTTAAAAAGAGTAAAAATTTACCTGAAGAGTAATTTCCAGAAGCATCCGAAGCCTTTGCAATCAGCAACTTGACTTGTGTACGTGACTGTCATCTTGAGAGTTTACGAGAATTTTCTTCTTAATTCAGTGGCGTTTGAAGGTCTAATTTTATGACTTGTATTGCAAGTTCTTTTAATTGCAGGCTTGTTTTTGTTGTTTAATATATTTTTACTTAAAATTTAGTAAATAAATAGAATTTTTTCTAAATCCAACTGAGATTACATGGACAAATAATAATAATAAAATGTGCAAGTCAAGCTTGCAAACCTGTAATCTGAAAATAAACATAGGAGGTAAAGGTAATTAGCCATCTAGCTTCTATTTCTTCATATAAAACAGAATATTTATACCATCAATTTACAGGAACTAAACCTAGCCATAGCAACTTAGTTATAAAATTCAATTTTAATACTTCGGTTTAAATAAATATGATTAATTCGAATAAAGGGGGAAGCGGTCTCATAAATTTGCTAGTCTAAAAGGGGAGGTAGGTTTCTATCTCACCCTATTCTATCTCATTCTTACACATAATATGAAATAAAGGTAGATGGATTTACTACTGTAGTAGTTTTTACCTCATATTTTATAATGGCTACTGCCTACCCAAATGGAAACACCGCTGTCGATTTGAGGAAAGTTGAGCCACTTCCGACTTGAGGCGGCTGCCATTCGCTGTAGCGACCAATTTATCGGATCCCTCGTTAAATTGTACAGTTGCACGCATATCTATTGCTAACACATCTCAAATTTTGTAATTTACGAATTTTTATACGTTACTAGTTCGAAATGTACGTATTTATATTAAATTTAATTATATTAGCTTAAAAGCAATATATTATAACGTATAAATGATAATAAAACAAATTATTACCTTTAAACATGGTGTTTAGTAGAAAAACACAGATTTAGCAAATCAAATTATTAAAATTAGTGTTAAAGAATGTTCGAGAATGACTGATGGATTATTCTAGACTAATCCAGGACAGCAGGTTACTTGCACTGCTAACTTTTTTGGGTGTTTATTATGGTATTTAGACACGGCTGAAGAATTATATCTACAATGATTTTGAAATAGCAACATGGTAAAGACATCCGAGCACTCAGAAGTATATAGGAAGCGTATAATTGAGCTGCACAACCAAGGAAATGGATATAGAAAAATTTCGGCAAGTTTGAATATCCCAAGGAAATGGATATAGAAAAATTTCGGCAAGTTGGAATATCCCAATTTCATCTATAAGGAATATTATTGTAAAATTTAGGGTTGATGAGACTACTGTTAATCGTAGACCAAGAAAATTTACAGAAAGAGATGTTCGTTCGAATTGTCAACAAGAATCCAAAGGTCACTTTCAAGAAATTGAAAGCGAATCTGGGTAGCAGTGGAACAATCGTGGACGTGTCAACAGTGTGACGTTATCTGAACCGTGAAGGTCTCCATGGACGTGTACCAAGGAGGAAACCAACCACTGTTGAAGACGGTTCACAAAAAGAGACGTTTAGAATTTGCCAGAGAAGATCTTGATGACACTGAAGCAGAACTTAGTAAAATATTATGGTCAGACGAGACTAGGCTCGAGTTGTTTGGCATAAATAACCACCATTACGTTTGCAGAAAATATGGAGAAGCTCTGCTGAAAAAGAACATCACACCTACTGTGAAACACGGAGGTGGTTCCATTAGGTTGTGGGGGCGTTTTGCTGCTGCAGGTACTGGCTTAATTTGTGTGATAGAATGCACTATGAATTCCGAGGGATATGAGTAAATTTTGGTTGAACATGTGAAACAATCGGCGAGGAAGCTTAGTGTTGGTAGAAGGTTCGTCTTCCACCAGGATAATGATACCAAATACACGAGAAAATCAACGCTTGAGAGTGATGAAATGGTCCTCGAAAAGTCCAGATTTAAATTCAATTGAAAATTTATGGAAAGAACTGAAGTCACGTGTTCATAAGAGGTCACCAAGAGGAATCGCAGAGTTGAGAGCTTTTTCAGGTGAAGAGTGGGGTAAAATATCTACTACAACTTGCTAAAACTTGTTCATACCTACAAGAAACGTCTAATTGCTATGATATCTGCTATAGGAGGTCATACTAAGTATTAATTTATAGATCCCAATAATATATATCTAATATTTATGAATGTTGTCAATACTTTTGCTTCTTGTGTTATTCTAATAAACACCATGTTCAATGTTAATAATTTGTTTTATTATCATTTATACATTATAATATATTTATTTTAGGCAAATATGATTAAATATAATATAAATATGTACATTTTGAACTAGTAACTTTATAAAAAACTGGTAAATTACAAAATTTGAGACGTGTTACCAATAGATATGCGCGCAACGGTATGTTCCCAATGAGAAAAAAAGGCCTCAAAACGAGTGGATCTCTGGATAGAACGCATTCCAAGTTATTCATTTGTTTACCTTTGTCATTATGATAGAATAAACAGCGGCCTTTGAGATTTAGCAAAACTCTTCTTTAGGAAGTGATGGAATGTTATAATAATAGTTCACTGAGGCAAACTATTTTAAAATGTTTGTCGAAGTTCAGTGAAATTTTGAAGGTGAAAAAAGGTTGATCCATAAGGATTGAATAAAGAACACCCGAAAGAAAGGACTGGAACTATATAAAAAGGAAATTGAACAGTGCTGTAAAAATGAAGGTTTAATGGACCGCAAAATCGGCTGTAGCAGTTCTTGACTGTCTCCATGCTCATTACTTCTGCTTTCTCTTTCTTTATTACGTTCTATCCCCGATTCAGGATTTTGTGGTTGCCATATTAGCTATAGTAGTTGTCTCACATAAATTTCCATTATTCGTTTTATTTTATTATCTTTTCTTTCTTTCATTCCACTCACTTCCCGCTTTTTCTCCAGTATGTCAAAATGATCTCTCTCTTGTAATGTTTTACTTAATTATTTTCTATTTAAAAAAAAATCAGTATTTGACGTGAGGTAGTCAAGGTGCCTAAGATACACCTGCGATTAAATACATCTTTATTACAAGGGTTATAAAGGGTAGTTTGCTATAGCTCTTTAGCTAACAAGAGACACGATGTTTGATGGGCAGGCAAACAGGGAAAAATTCGACTCAGAGAGAAAGAGATAGATAGTAGATAGATGCAGGATATATATATATATATATATATATATATATATATATATATATATATATATATATATATATATTATATATATATATGTAATCAGATTAAAATGAATATATAAACCGAAAATATAAATGCAAGATGAATACAGTTATTGATATTACACTGGTCTACAAGGTTTTTGGTGTTTAGGAAATGGACATCATTCCTGTAAGAAATCGGTCTCCTGAATCGGAAAATTACCTTCATTTTGATCTATCAGATCTAGTTTTTAAGTTATTGAACATCCTTTTATAATACCTATATTACGAGGGGCGGTCAATAAGTTTTGCAATTCGGATATAAGGAAACGAGATATGAGGAAAAGTATTTTATTATTTTTCAATATAACTACCCTCGACTTCAATGCACTTGCGCCACTTGTCCCTGAGGCTTCGAATTCCTGACAACCAGAAATCACCCGACTGCTGTTTAATCCACTCCTGGACGGCGAGCTGGACATCGTCATCGTCCCCAAACCGGCGTCCACGCAGTGCAGCCTTGAGCTGGCGGAATAGAAAGTAGTCGCTAGGGGCCAGATCTGGACTGTAGGGGGGGTGGTTGAGCTCCTCGAATCCGCACTCGCGCAGGGCAGCTTGTGCAACTCTGGCCTTGTGGACTTTGACGACGTTGAAGTCGATCATGGGGCGTGAGGTTTCTAGGGACCCAACGGGCAGAGACCTTGGTCATGGCCAAATTGTCGTCGATGATGTTGATAAAACTTCCATGTGATATTCCAAGTTCTCGCTCAATTTCTTTGACCTTGACCCGTCGATTTTCGAGGATCATCCTCTCCACACGGGCCACATTGTCCTCTTTGGTCACGTCTGATGGGCGGCCTGGACGGGGGTCATCTTCAAAGGACTCACGACCATGGCAGAACTCCCTATTCCAGCGAGCAATGGTTGTATAGGAAGGGGCGGTGTCGGTGTACACTGCAACCATGCGTTTATGGATCTCTTTTGCATTCTTGCTTTCTTTGGTCCAAATTTGATCACTGTGCGGTGCTCAACCTTCTCCATTGTTGAAAACTTGTAACTGACGATCTGCGATCAGCTACTGCTTCTTAAATAGACGAAGCAGGAGCGTGCGTCTGCAGGTCCTGACTTGTCATAACTTGTCCTAACAACCCCACAAACAGCCATCCCACTTCCTCTATTTTGCCCTACCGATTCGCAAAACTTATTGACTGCCCCATCGTAGGTTTGAGTCAAAGTCCATATGTTAATAAGTCTGTGTGTGAGTCAATCTCCATATGTATATAAGTATATGTGGGAGTTAATGTCCATTTGTATATGTCATAAGTGTGTATATGTTCTAAATTAGTCACTATGTATGTGTGTATGTCCACTAGACTGGATTCTTTACTTTATCCTAATTCTAATTATTTTCTTTTTTTCCGATTTTTCAGATGTTGCCTTAATTCTCCAAATGTGTTATGGAAACACAAAAGTGAAAACTATAAAGACCTTAATACCAACTTGATATCAACTTTTCGTGATATTGGTGACCCCCCAAAACGGGCCTGCACACACTTTTTTGTGATATATCCTTCATTCATTCACTAACTACCCTTACTTTGCAGGACATGGCAGAAGTAACGCCTGTGCAAAGAAATACTGCGTCAAACATTAAAACAAGACAGGCTCGTTCAAGAAAGTGCAGGACACTTTCGTGCATCAGTTCGAATGTGAAAAAGCAACCTCCAAGAGCAGAATTCAGGACTGAGTGGACCACTTCGAGAACTATGGAACAGTGGAAAACCTCAATGCAGCCAATGACAACCGTCCAAGCCATTCAGGACGCCCCAGGAAGCGTACGTCTGAGCTGGTCGAGACCGTGAGAGAGTCAGTTCAGCCGAGTCCAAAACACTCTGTGCGCAAGCGAAGTCAGTCTCTCGGTATTTCCTGTGAGACTTGCAGGAGAGTGCTAGTAATGGATGTAAAGGTCTATCCATACAGAATACAGACGAAGCAGACCCTTACAGCCTCAGAGACCCCAACTTTCCTTAACCACCTTTGGACCTCAGATTAAGTTTACTTCCGTCTTGAAGGAATGGTAAACTCGAAGACAAACGTCTTGTGGGGGACCTCCAGACCAAATGAGGTAGCCACCAAGCCCCTACACTCCCTTAAGTGCACGGTATGGATTGCAATCTCAATCAGGGGCATCATCGGACCATTCTTCTTCGAGGAACAAGGCGAACGATTCCATCAGCACATCAAAGAGATCGAAACTCGTTGCCAACGACCTTGGGACGCTGTGGTGATAGCAGACTATTGCTGGTTTTTAAAATGAGATTCTCCTGTTGCTCAACATCAACGGTGTGCAAATAGCGTAAATTTATTCCCTGAATTTTCTGCCAAAAGTCTTTGTCAACGTGCACTTTTAATTTTTAATTTTTACTTGTACTTTGTTTGTTTATGTGTTATGCTCGCTTAATTGTTTCATATTAATTGCCCCTTGTACAATTAAAATAGTTTAAATAAAGAAACCGTCTTGTTTAATTGCACTCAAAATCACTAATATCAACTCATGTACACTTTTGGAAATATTTTCATGCGAAATGTTTTATAATAGAGCCAATTTAGCAGGCAAAATCACTTAAGAATTCGTTGAAATATATTCAGGCACCAGACAAAAGATTTATTTTTGTTTTCCAGTGTAATGAGTATCGATAATGTTGTTTTAAACGTGATCGTGACACAGATTATTCATCCTTTTTGCTCCAAATATGAACCTTGTTAGCTAGTCAATTCCTCTGCATTTAGAGATGGAGGAAGTTTGCAATTATTATCCACAATCTTTCCAGCTGCTTTCGAGTGACATTTACGATCAACTTTGTGTCTAGTTTAGAGAGATCTGGGTGAATGTATCTTTAGGTAGCTCAGTTGTATGAATGTAGTCTGGGTGGCTCATTCTATGTGAATTCAGCAAATGTCATTCGTCTCGTAAAAGAGAGCGAACTCTCTTTGTAAATGGAAAAGGAGTTGATGCGCCTCGCTAACCACAGAAGTATCGAATTAACCAAAAGTTATTGTTAAAATTACTCTTGCTGGCTTTGCGATTCGAAAAGCAACTGTTCTGAAAGAATTCGGCCTAATCTGGCCAGTGACTTTAGTCCCCTACTTTTATAGAGTAAGGCCCAATTAACTACTTATGAGACTTAGGGGAGCGTTTTAAACTCTTCATGATCATGTGCAAACGAGTTGGAAGGTCTTTTGGGACTTGAACTTTTTGATCGACAGGAAGGTTCCTGGAGTAGATAGAAAGCAGGTCTCCAATGTGTGCCTTTAGAACTAACAGGAATTCAATTGAAATTATATAGACACCAGTAGGAGGAAAAAAGTACAGAGAATCTTAAAACATCAGCTTTAGTTTTTAATCGGTAGGTACGAAGTACCCAGAGTAGCTTATGGTACCATTGTTCTGAAGTAGAACTAGCACGCAAATGCCTTTTTCCAAATCGGTGCCAAAAACAACAAATGTCTTATACCTAGATATGTCAAATGGTCAGAGATGGTGGAAGGTCAGAAATTGCAGGAATAAATTCTATGGGAGATAGATCTCTGACAGCTATAGCTTCAACCTATTTAGTTTATCTATCAATGATAGATAATTGATGGGTAAAGCCTAGAAATTGTGCGTAAGGACCTAAGTTGTCTGTGTATTATAGAAAACCCAGCATCTGACATTGTGAATTGCTGGTGAGGTAGATTCGTTAATTTGTTCGTTTGCATTTATTTTCATGGTATACAAGTACAAACTACTTAATATATTTGCGCATTGAGGGCTAAATAAGGTGTTTACATACAAGGGATAGAGTAACTTTGAACTCTGAGTGCGCCATTCCTTGAAAGAGATCGAAAACATGTTCTGTAAACCAGTCAAGAAAAATGACTAAGTTAACGTAGGGAGGGGGGGGGGGAGAGAGATTTATATTTATGCGTACTATAAACATGATTTTTGTGTGGGGAATCTTTTTTGTTCGGTCACAGCAACTTAGTAATCAATATATTTTAATAGCGTGGGAATGGCGTTGGCTGAAGTGATCTGATCTGTTGTAAGTAATCTACAGCTACGGCAAAATGACTTCAGACCTGCCACGTGCTGGTGGGTCCTACTGTGTATTGCAGTTAAAGTGATTCAGGCACAGTACGGTCCAAATTTTTGTGTCTGAAAGCAACTGGCAACGTTAACGGCATTTCCTGGTTCACGCCAGGATTGCCAGATTGGCCATGCCACATTTTTTAAAATTTACTATTTTTTAAACTGTGTGGCCATTTATGCAAGTGGGGCCACTAATTTGGCCATTTTGACTAAAAGCATTAAATATTCATATTCCAGCTATATTTTAGGGTATTTCTCGCTATAATTGTGTAATTAGAGTTGGTAACACTGAGCCGAAAAATCAGTATTCAGATTTCATTAATGCATCGTGGTAATCATGTGTTTGTTACATGTTTATATTCTATGCATTATTTTTTATTTTGTTGTATTTCTATATATACGTTATTCAAAATGATTAGTAATAGTGATATCAATAAAGTTGGTGATTTTGTCCCTATGATGAGTGATTTGAAATCGCCTGATGATAGTAATAAAAGTGCTAAAATAAAGTTAGGCTTATTTTTCAACATCCATTGACTGAAACTCTTTACTTTCAAATTTATTAAAAAGGTTATAAAAAGATTAGATGAGCCAAGATGAAATAAAAATTTCTTATGTTTATACTTAGTTCGCATGTATGTAACATGTTTAGACGCCTCATGTCAAAGCAGTGGTGCCAGATGCATATTATTTAGCTCACTAATCTCTACTCTGGATATGAACCAAACTATTCTAATTATTTTTATTTATTTTCTTTGGAGCAAATTCACTTATATATATTATATAGAAGTTATATTTGTCTTCCCAAAATATAAATTAATAATGACAAAATTCCGCTCTGAATAGGTAGTTAAGTATTTGCTGTGCCAGATTAATATTTGTCATCATCATCATCATCATCATCATCACTTCATCACTAACTCTATAATTTAAGAAGGGGATTTTTTTGAGTATTTGAATGATAATTTCATCTTAGTTTGGTTATGACTTATGTATTTTTATCAAAGTTATTTCTAATAATTCTTTTAGAATATCAAAAAACAAAATGGTGAAGTTCAGAAATAAATATAAGTATCAAAATTTTGTGAATTTTGTGAAGTTCAGAAAGTTTATATTTATATATCTTCTTCCATAACTATATATTAGCAACGTGATATTTAGAAAGGGGAAAATTTAGTTTAGATTTCCTTTTTAAAATTATTATAATTGGCGAAGTTCAGAAAATTTCTAAAAATTTAACCATGGCTGCTTTTTTTTAGATTTTAAATTTTAATCTTGATAGCGAAGAGAACTTCCCCCCCTGGCAAAGCCATTGCATGTTACCACTATAGTTTATTTGTGGCTTTAATTTTTTAAATTGAGATTTTTTCTTTTAACTTCTTTAAACTGCCTAAGTACAAAAGTGATAATTATAAAAGTAGAAGAAAATATAAAAAAGAGTGGGAAGTAAAATATTTGTTGTTGAAATCGTCTGATGATTGGCAAAATGCATATTGCACGAATTGCAAAACTAACGTGCTGCCAAAACTTTATAACATATCTGTTCACGAAAAATCAAAGAAACACCAAGATAGATCTCCTAGTACATCACAAACAACTCTAGATGACGTTATCAAATCATCTATGAATTACCAAGAAAAGCAAGCAGAAATCGAACTTACCCTTGCAATAGCATGTCATTCTTCAATTCGTGCTGTAGACCATATAGGTGAAGTAGTTAAGAAACATGGCAAAAATAGTGTTCTTGGTACCATTAAATGCAATTGGTGTCTCATTAAACAGCAACTGAAACATAATCTAGAAGGTAAAAAGTATGTATTACTAGTAGATGAATCTACAGATATTGCAATACAGAAGCATTTTGGGTCTTGTTTCTGTTGTGGAGAAAACAGCGGAGGTTTTATTTAATAAAATTTCAGAAGTGTTAGCTTCATATAAACAAACACTTAAGAACAGTATTGGGTTTGCTAGTGATGGTGTTGTTGCTATGGTTGGAAGTAATAATTCTCTGTGGACTAGGATTAGAAATGAAAATCCAAACTGGATTCAAATGGAGTGCATTTGCCCTTTTTAAAGTGATGAATTCGGCACATTTAAGATGACCAGGAACGAGATGCACCCCTTCCATTTATGAAATTGTCCAAGGCAAGGTGGTTAGCGCCTGGTAAAGTCGTGAATAATATACTGCTAAATTGGAAAGAATTAATTGTCCATTTCACCTGCTGTGAACAGTCTGGAGGTCAGGATACAAGGTATAAGGCAAGGTTAATAAAAGAGATGCTACAAGATAGGATGAATTATTTTTACTTTGTATTTGCTACTCCCATTGCCAGATAATTTGAAAGGCTTAATGTTTTGTTCCGGCAAACCTATACTGATCCTTACGATCTTGCCAAAAAACTGCGCACACAGAGAGATAGTCTTTATCAAAGTCTGTACAACAAAGATGGAACATGCAAAATAGTAGAAAATATAGACTATGGAATTAAATTTGATCAAGAAATTAGGACGTACTCGATCAGCTTGATCACTTCTCCTAATATGGAACAAGAAAATAATAAAGTAAGTCTGTAAAAGTTAGATGCCAAGCGATGCTTCGAGAATCATCAAATCAAGTGAGCAAGCGGCTTCCTGAGTCAGCTGATATATTTGAAGGTTTGTCACTTTTGAATCCTACTGCTCTAAGTCAAACATCAAAGGGAAAATTTTCTGATCTGCATTTTTCCACCTAATAGACAATGTCGATGTAGTCGAAGACCAATACAGAAAACTTAGCCTAGTTGCGTGGAATGAAGAATAAAACTTCAAACAAAATTGAATCCCTAAGGGAGCTTTAGAATTTTGGCAAGAAGTATCTAAACACAATAATTTTAAAGAACTGTCAAATTATGCCCTAACATTCCTTATCGTGCCAGCAAGTAACGCAATAGTTGAGTGAATTTTTTCATATGTAACATCCATCAAAACTAAACCCAGAAACAGGAAGCAAATTAAGCTGCTGGATTCACTTTTAAGAATCCGTCCATTCCTAAGTGATAACAACATGTGCTGCCAAAACTTTAAATGTACTCCGGAAATTCTTCAAATGCACAACAGCAAAACCATTTAAGATTCGACTGCAGAAAAAGAAGACCAATATATTTAACAGCGCGTTTCACTGTAAGTATTTTACTTTTGTTAAAAGTATTTTAGATGATATGTAATTGAATATATAGGCATAATTTTTGCACACTTAATTGTCGGTACGTTAATTCCCACTATTCAATTATTTTATTCCTGTGGCCATATATTTGGCCAAATATCTTCCCAAAGTGGCCATTTTGGCCATATTTTCTTTAAAGTGTGGCCATAAATTGCTGTGTTTATCTGGCATCCCTAGTTCACCCTATGAGTTGAAACTGAACCTCAGTGTTTCGCTAGTCCTGAGTAGGTGTTCGAACCCTCCGTCATCGGCTGCAGAAGGACTTGAAGCTTCCAAGCCGCAGAGCCGCCAACAAACCTCTGATAAATGCCCACATGAAAAAGAAACGCCTTCCATTCGCAAATAAATAAGCACAGTGGAGAAAGGTGATGCTTTCCGACGAAAGCAATTTTCAAGTGTTCCGGATAGTGTCTACCACGGTTCAACGTTCGTCGGGTTCCGATCGATTCGACCCCAATTACACGATTCTGACTGTTAAACACCCCGATTCAGTAATGGTATGGGGTGCTTTAACTGGTAAAAAGGAAAGGGCGGGCCTTTAATTCCTTTCAAAGAACCAAAAGATGAACGCTGATCGGTATATGGACGTTCTGAAAAAACATATGGTGGACAGATTCAGAATTCAGGAGTGTGATTTATTTAGGCATGATAGTGCGCCCTGTCATAAGGCCAAGAAGGTGACGAAGTGGTTCCAGGAGAGGCAGATTGAGGTGTAGGAGTGTCCTGGAAATAGTCCCGACCTCAACCTCATCGAGAACTGGTGGCATCGGACGAAGAAAATCATGTCAGAGAAGAAGACTCCTAACCTGGGTACCCTCCGGACAGAGCTGACAAAAGTATGGTGTACAGAGATGTCCTTGGATTACTTCAGGAGCCTAAGCGATTCCATGACACGCCGCCTCCAAATGGTCATCAAGAAAAAGGGAAACATGACTAAATAGTAAACTATGTATAGTATTCAATAAAAAGCACGTTTCTTCAGACTGGACTTTTTTTCACCTAAAACGTAGCAGGTCCGAAGTCATTTTGCCGTAGCTGTATGTCAGAGGCATCTTGTCCTAAGAGCTAATGAAATTTTAAGGTGAGGTACTCAGAACCACTTTCTACCTTACCATCATGAGAACAACAATTGTTCTCATCTGTTTATCCAGCTCTCGAGAGTGCGAGAGTGCTGCAAATTCCCCCCGTCACTTCCATTGTAAATTATGCAATGAAGACCAACTGGTTTGCAGCTAATGGGATTTGTCGCATTAGGAGAATAAAATGCGAGCTCAAGTGCCTTGTGTTACCAGTTACCAGGGTTACATCTGACTCTTAAATAAGAAGAAAGCATTTTTTTCTTATTGATAATAACTGCTTCCAAAGCTCTCTAAAGGAAAGATTTTTTTTCTATTCAGCGGTGAAAAGCTTTAAGAAAAAGCTCTTATCTGATTGGCACTGCAATTCTTAATATTCCTAAAGGGTGGGTCTATGTATAAGTGTTTTAGCCAAGAGAAACGTGTTGTTTGAACTCTGAGACGAACCAATTTAGAGAGGTCTGGTCACCCAGTCTTAGTATAATCTTTGGCGCTCTCATCGGCACGCTCGTTTACGCACTCTTGATCTGTCTAGGAACCTAGAACAAGATAATTTCAAAATCCACCCGGCTTGCCGTAAGAGTAGCATTACAGATAGGAAGAACCAGGGGATCTGATGATTCCAATGCCCCAAGAGAACTCAGGGTGCTGTGTAAGTTGTTAAAGATTACAGTAGGGTCTCCGAATTGGGTATGACGAGTTATCTACCGTAACGAATGGTGTATTGCAACCAGCTAGGCTGTAAAAAAAGACGTAGCACCTGATAGACCCCTGCTGACTTAAAACAGAGATGATATGGCGTAGAAGCCAACACCCTTCTGTGACTTGGACTATCTCTGTACACTGGCACGAATCGAGCGTGACGCGAAGTATGCTCCAAAATGGCCAAACGCTATACTTCTGCCACCTTGGGAGCAGAAACGTGGCGACAAGTAGTCAGGATGTTAACCTACAGGGTGGCGTCCTTGTCAGAACAAAGGGTGCTACCGACTAGGGAGTTACACCAAGCTCTCGAAGGGGTTTCGTAGTCGTAAACCCAAAGAAAATAGGGTATGACTGGCGTCTCTTGGCGGCATAGACACCGTCGAGATCGGCCACGGATGTAGTGAAAGCCGTTGTGACTGAAGGAGGCACCGGACTCGCGTGTACAAGGGCATAATACAGTATTTATGGCGCAGAGCGAGTGGCATCTCTTTGGCATTCTTGAGTAGGCTCTAAATGGAGGACGTGCGGAAGGCACCGGTTACCAGGCGGAGGCCGGTGTGGTGGATAGATTCCACCTTCCGCAATACACGCTCGGTGCGGATGCGTAATAGTCGCATCCGTAGTCAAGCTTCGAGTAACGCACTCCAGGTGCTAAACGTCAAGGCACGGTAAATGTCCATTGCGCCGGTACAGGAGACCCTAAGGCTGCGAATATGAGCCTCCGAGGTGAGGCGTCGGTAAAAAACAAGACCAAGGAAACAGTGCGAATCCTCTAATTCCAGGCCAACTCCATTTAGAAAACAGTCCAGGTTGGGGTGGAACCGTGGATGGTGGCAGAAGTGCACCACCTTAGTCTTGCCAAAATAAAACCAAAGCCTGTGCGCTTAGGCATAGCGAGAGATGCGGTTTAATGCCTGTTTGATTCGATGGTCCAGAGTTGGCATCCGGGCCACACTAAAAAGACATCGAAAGGTCGTTCACGTAGAGCGTAGGGAGAACATCTTCCAGCAACACCGAGGTGATATTGTTGATACTCAGAGCAAATAGCGTGACACTGAGGATCTTTTCCTGCTCTCTTGGGCCGGAGAAAGTTCCTCCTATCCCTACGCGGAATCAACGATCTCGCAAAAATACAGAAATAAAGATTGGTGGCATCTCTCGCCCCCATTGTGTTGATAGTCTCCATGATACCGTATCGCCATACGGTACCATAGGCTTTCTCCAGATCAAATAACACCGTTGCGTACGAAGACGCAGGAGAGTCGCACCTTTTGAGTTCCTGAGTGAGTTCCTCGACAACGGAAAGGAATGTGAATCTCACAGTGAGTTTGGCTGAATGAGGATGACGTGAAACTCAGGTTCGGTGTCTCAAAGTTTTAACTGGTTAGGGTTGAGAAGTTGGAGTTTGTGAAAAAAGGACGAGACCCTGGCTTTTCCACGACGATGTGACTTGACGAGTGGTTTTGTAAGATTATGCATTGGTACCGTTTCGTATTACAATAACGAAAGGTGGTCCCGGAATCAGAGTTATGCCATTCATAGCGACACCACCAGAAACGGAAGAGTGACCTCCCATTGTGTCGCAGTGGATTTGCTATTTGAAAGCATCTTTTCTTGTGCACTAGTGATTTTTCTTGTAGGTCGCTCCCTGAATAGTTCCTGAGTGGTTATACAAAGATTTCTGACGCACTCGCATGCATAATTCACTTTTTGATCCTCTAGTTTTAAAACAGTGTATATTTGGTATTATTGCACGTAAGATTCGCCAACCTCCAAGTTAACCAAGACACGGGGTACCCGTGAGAGAGAGACCGCGAAAATCTCTACTTTATTACAAAGGATATAATGATTAGTTTGTCCCTGCTCTCGAGCATACAAGAGAGTCTGTGATTTGAGGCGCGCGTGAGTAAAACGAGTTTTGATTCAAGGTCACCAGAGATGCGGAACACAGCAAAAGAATACGAGAACCACTTTACCTAACCGCTAGCCGCCGAAGCGCTCACTCATTCTCTCGATATATTCTGCATCTCTGCGTGTTTCTCTCTCTCTTGTTCTTGAATCAAAACTCGTTTCACTCATGAGCACCTCAAAAAATAGTTAAATCTCAGCTCGAAAGCAACCCTCGTTAGTTCAATATTTAGTATTCTTGCCCTATTATTAGTATAAGTTGGAGAAGGAAACTAACAAGAAGAATCCCAGCGGTACTGATAAAAGGTCCCAGGACGGCACGAAAGATTAGGTTTAGAGGCAGGATGAAGAGGGGAAGGGGGCATGTCAAGCTTTGAAATTCGAGTTTACACAGCAGCCATCTTTTTACCTGCGGCGAAGCGCCAGGTCTAGGCGTCGCTTTTTTTCAAAAGAAGTAAAGTTCATTTGTACCCATTTAGATCCATGAAATTACCCATATGACCATGGGGCATATGGCTATTCGCCCAGGAGATTTCAAATCTGCCATTGGATTTGGCGCTGGGTGGATCTATCTAGTGGCAGAAGCCTCCTTTAGCCATTCAAAGCTACTTATAAGTGACTTAAACCATGGGAAACCATCAATGCAATAACCATTTATCATTTTATCACAAAACGCCGCAGGTCATTGGAGGGATTTTCTCTCTTGCTTTTCTTGGTCTGGAGCTCCCTTCTGCACCTTTCGCCTGAGCCTGCAAAGAACGCTCGAAACTTTGATCGTTTTTAAATTAAAATGCAATGAACGCAACTATGGACAGCTGTCACCATAGTAATGGCAAGCCTCGTCGACATTGCTTCGGGTAGCCTCATTTGAGATAGTTTTTTAGTATTGTTAGTTTGGTCTATAGGATATAGTCACTTGCTTAGAGTAAATAAGAAGCATCCACCAGGCGTCTCTCATTCAGGGTGTTAATGACCTTCGTTTCGATCATATTCCTCTAAAGAATTAGAGAAAATTTGTTTCCCCAAAGTGCGGGTCCTTGCTCTCAGCCAACCATTTTCCTTCTGACTCAAATTACCTCCGATAATGAATGAAGAGGCGAAGTGCCTATAACAATTACTCCAAATTAATGAAACGAAAAGTCACTAATAGAAATGCGAGAAGTTAGCAATTAAATATAATTGAAAAGCTTGGAAGCCGTGACAGAGTATTAAATAATAATAAATATATAAAAAATAAATAAAACCTTTGAACGATGAACCTGACTGACTATCGGTTAACAGAGCCAACACTGGCGGCAAAGAAGGAAGGAAAAATAAGGTCGAAGAATGCAAGCGATTGACTCATCACCTGGGCAAATAAAGCCATCTTTTCCCCCTATCACACCTACTACACACTTCCTTACTTGTTTTACCGAAAAAAATGAATGACACCCCTTTGTAGTCATTGCCCCCACTTTTTAAGACCACTTTTGTAGCAATAATTACTCCATAATCTAGTGGTAAGTTGTAGTAATAAACGATTGATTTTTTAACTTTATAAGATGGGATATTATGAATTGAGTATCGCGAAATATACGTAGATAGAAATGACAAATAAATTTAATTCAGGTGCGAATTAATTGTGCAAGATTGAATTACAGAATTAAGAACCGGCAAAGATTTTAAAGCCCACACGAAGTTAGTTCAAGTATAAAGCACCGCGATAAGTTTATATATTTAACATATTTAATCGAACTTTTTAGATTGTTACATATTATTCAGAAATATGTATGATAAGCTGTATTTTGCTATGTTTGAATATTTTGTTAATATGTTTAAATTACTTAATATTTTACTAATGGGGCGTAAGTAATTAAATGGTATGTTTTTAAAATCAGATTTATACCAATATCTCTTGTCTCAGCTTAAATTTATAACTATTCTGTATTGAATATCGTTCTAAATAGGTAATATGACTAAATTTAAAGAGTTATGGAAGCACAAATCTAACTTTTCCATAGCAAATGGTTATTACAAGTTGAAATTGCAAAAAAATAAAATGTTCAAGATATGGGGTCCATACCACGATAAAACGATATCAGGAGACTATGAACTTTGTATCAGGAAAGAGAAGTGGTCGAAAAGGTCTTACAACACCTAGAGAATACAGGTATATCATTCGGGATTCACTACAGAATCACAGGAAAACATTTTCTGAACTTGCTGAAGAGTTGATTAAAGCCTCAATTACAAAAATATCCTCCGGAAGACTTAGAAGAGTTAAAGATCAATGGGTAAAATGATGCAAAGTGAGAAAGAAGCCATGGATATCTGGGGTCAATGAAATAAGTCTTCAGTGGGCCAAAGATAACAAAATGTTTTCGTGGAAGTCTTTTTAATTTAAATGATTATCGGAAGTTTCGAAGTCAAAACACGTTTGATCATATCTTTGGTCTGTGATGATACCTGCAATAACGTCATTTATTCCTCTGATGCATCTTAGGATATCAAGTGACTGTTTACAAGAAATTAGCTTTTTTATCTATGGAAACCAAATTTTGAGAGCAGAGCTGTTATCAAATTTTGGACAAAACTTGATTGGAAACCCCTGCTATTATAGATTCTTTGCACCATGTTTATGGCGAGTCTAAACCACATATACGCTGATTTGATGTGGATGAAAGAAGGAAGAGAAGATCTTAATGACGACGAGAGAGAACGAAGACATTTCACCTCAACCAATGCAGAAAAGGTGGCCGCCGTTCAAAAGCTGCTGGCTGAAGATTGATGTGAATGTCGAATTTATTGCGAAAGAAGTCGATATTTCCTAAAGATCAGCATATGCAATTTTAACAGCACATTTAAGGCTCAGCAAGCTTTCTGCACTCTGGGTGCTGAAATCGTTGCAGGGAGATCAGCTTGCGCAAAGGAGTCATGTTCTATCATGACAATGCTCCTTGTAGAAGAATAAGGTCGAAGAGCGACCACGTGCCCTTCTGTATCCACGTGGTCTCGAGATCACCGCATGGAGTTTTGAAAGCGCGACTGATCTACGGCAAGGAGGCGGTCCACACCGTTTTATTGCACCCCAGCTGTATTTGCTTAGGAACACATTTTCGTCGTCTCACATGGCCTTCCAGCCAGCCTTCCTGTCCTCCGGCATAGATGGAAGTTCTTCGAACATTCTACGCCAACTTTATCTCGGTTTTCCCGAAGCAGTCTCTGCCTTTTCCCCAAGATCACACGAGTTGTGGAAGCTCCCACCAAGCCATTAAAGCCACCCCAAAAGACAGTCTAAATAATCCCCCGACTCAGTTTAGCTTGTAGAACTTCAAGACTTTCCGCCTAATACCGCGTACGAGCTAAGGAAACGCTCGCCCGTCGCAATCGAAGACAACGACGACTTCAATTTGACAAAGAAGGTTAAATAAAAATCCGTGAACTCTGCCATAGTCAATCGGTGAGTATCTAACGAGGATTTCCATCTCCGAAGGCCAATCTACTCTGCTCCCTCATCCGCCCGTCAGGTAACCCAACTTCCAAATTGCAGTCATCGTATCCCGACTGGCCCTTCCTTTCAACGAACACGTAAGCACTGCAACCGTTGATGCCTACAGATTATTCTATAATCTGACCTACCGGAATCGTCTCATCCTTTGTGTGCGAGCCCCGGTTTAAAATCCCCTTTGAATCACGACCTGAACCCGACCACTAATCCAATAATTATCCCTCCTGTGTCTCAAGCCAACATTTAATTTCGCCTGTGCGATCATTCCCTTTAAACTCTATATCTGTGTATATTCAAATTCTATTTATTTTGTTATTAGTAAAGGTATATTTTCGTTATTGTCTTTCTTTTGCAACCTTAGACGTGTACTAGCTACCTGTTAATCTTTGGCCAACTTGCACTCTGAATTATTTGTTTTAAAAGGACCCCGCAAATTTAAAAGTAAACCATCCCCACTTAATTCATAACTATTTGCCGCCACGAACATTAAGCCAACTTTGACCCCAAAACTCCAAAAGGGCATATATATATATATATATATATATATATATATATATATATATATATATATATATATATATATATATGTATAGAGAGAGAGAGAGAGAGAGAGAGAGAGAGAGAGAGAGAGAGAGAGTCTGGCCATTCCAGGACACTCCTCCAGCCCATTCTTCACGGCTAACATTAGAAACTTTGATAGAATTTCGATGGCAAATCATACCCCATCCACCCTATAGCCTGATCTTGTCCCCTTGGACTATTTCTTGTTTCCTAAGATTAAGAAACATTCAAAAGGAACAAAATATCATTTGATCGAAGAGGTTAAACGTTAAGTCAAGACATGGTGCAATTCAAAAAGCCAAGAGTTCTTCAGAGAGGGACTTCACAAGCGCCTTTACAAGTGCATTGACCTAAGTGGAAACTATGCTGAGAAATATTAGTGACATTTGTATTATTTTAATTTTTAATAAATATTTTTAATTTTGCACCCAGCCTTTTTGAAATTATTTTGTGTATATATATATATATATATATATATATATATATATATATATATATATATATATATATATATATATATATATATATACAGGAAAACCACTGTTATTGGAGAATAAAGTTTATTATTATTATTATTATTATTAGAGCGAGCAATGCTTCTAGTCTTTTTAACCATGTAAAAAACGCCAATCATATAATAGATTTCCCTAGTGCCCAAATAATTTGCCATTGCAGCGATTATAATAAAAGAAAAATAATTGCACCCTTACTAATCAAAGAAATTCCAAATTTCAATTTGTCAGAAGGGCAGCATAAATGTAGCCCCTATATATTAAACCTCATCCTAAAGGATATTGTTAATCACCTAAAGCTAACCCCTCCAGATTAAAGTCATTTGACTGTTATTGTATATTCCAATATTTCAGTTTTCTTTGTCGATTTCTCTTAGTTAACGGCCCAAGATGATATGGTAAACTACATATCAAAATTAGTCCCGTTTTAATAATAATAATAATAAACTTTATGCGCCAATAACAGTGGTTTTCTTGTATATTTATTTACTCGTTATTGAATGAAACAGTGTTTTCATATATATATATATATATATATATATATATATATATATATATATATATATATATATATATATATATATATATATATATATATATATATATATATATATATATATATATATATATATATATATATATATATATATATATATATATATATATATATATATATATATATATATATATATGAATGCAATGTCCCGCAGGAAAAATGAAAAGGTGTTTCCAAGTACTTTCGAACTGTATTAAGTTCCTTATCAAGGATAACTACAAGAAGTAATATTATATTAGAGGTATATATACGAAAGAAAAGTATGAAAGACCGCCTCAAAAACAAGCAATCACCATTGAGGAAGACGGAAGGGAAAAGGTAAAGATTCGCATTAAGAATTACAAGAAGCAGGTAGTAAGGTCAAACTGAGAAGTCGGAAAGGGTAACAGATTAAAAGAAATGGAGATAGCCTAACGAGGGAGATTATAAGACACGAGGGGCGAAAAGTGGGGAAAATACAATGTACATAACAGAGCAGTGACAATTAAAAAAGAAGTAAAAAAAAAAATGGGGCCACATAACTAAAGATTGTATATAAAAAACTAAGAACAAAAGTCAGAACAAATTTCTTTAAGTATTAGTCTTTTAATTATAGCTTCTATTTTATATAAGCCAGGGGAAAGGTTCAAATTATCACATTGGCTTATAAAAGCACATTCAATGATATTCCTTTTTATAGGGTCATTGGAACGATAAATAAATTTTGCCGAGTTCCAGTTAATTAGATGGTCCTTATCTGACATATGGACGAAGAAAGCACTGTTATCTTCCCCTCTTCGGACATTATATTTATGTTGATTTATGCGAACAGAAAGTTGTCTTTTTAGCAGAAGAAAGACAGTTTTGAAGAAACGGGTAAGATATTGGAAAATTCTAAATCCATATATTCCGGGCTCACAACACGTAATGCCCGTAGAAACATAGAAGAAAAGACAGAACGTTTAACTTTAGGGCTGTGAGAAGAGTAAAAATGAATATAAGAATTTGAATTAGTAGGCTTACGAAAGATAGAGTATTTAAAACTGTATGAGTTCTATGAATAAGAAAATCAAGAAAGGGAATGGTTCTATTATTTTCCATCTCGTGGGTAAATTTAATTGAAGGGACGAGACAATTGAGTCTGGTAAGAAAAACATTAACATCTTTGGAATTAGGCCACAAGCAAATGACATTATAAATATACCTGTACCAAACGATCGGGGCGTCAAGGATAGTAGGGAGAAGTTTTGTTTCGAAAAACTCTATATATAAGTTAGAAAGGACAGGTGAAAGACAATTAATTACCCATGGCTAATCCGAATTTTTGGAGGAAAGATTTGCTTTCGAACGAAAACTTACAGTTTTTGGTGCAAAGGGAAATGAGGTTCAAGAAAGTAGTAACGGGTACCGGCAAGTCATAATTTTGCGAATGATCATTAAGGAAATTGAAAAGATCTTCAACGGGTACTTTGGTAAATAATGAACAAACATCAAAACTAACAAGAGTAAAATCATTAGAATAATGAATAGCATTAAGTTTAGAAATAAGGTCGTAACTATTAATGACATGAGAATGAGAAATGGAACCAACTAGTGGAGTAAGAAATGAAGTAAGCCATTTAGCCAGGGAATATGAAACAGAACCAACAGAACTTATAATAGGGCGTAATGGGAAATTTAGTTTGTGAGTTTTTACTAAGCCTTTTACTAGACTTGAATTTTGAAATTAAATCAGGAAAGTTTTTAAGTAATTGCCGTACATTTTTATGGAAGTCACCGTTAACTTGAAGAGTGGGGTCTTTCAATACAGGTAGGTAAGTATCAAGTATCGCGCTCTAAGAAGTTAACGCAAGACGTCACGCCTTTACAGGTATCACCCCTTCTAACTGGTCTAATGTGTTACAATACTCTATCTTTGGCACACTAAGAATCAAGACTGCCAAACTGGATCATAAACTTAGACGAAAACTTCAAACCCTCATAGCCGATAGCGGTTGGACTAAGAATAGCCGGTCTGAAACTGTTACCAACCTCTCCTCCGTAGTTTTGGATGAAAATGTTGTCACCGCTTTAGGATATGGTTTAAATTTCTCTATCCCATTCCCCCCCTTCAAGTGTTTCCATTGCTGAAAGTTTTGCCAATTTAGAAAAACTCAGTGATGTACCTAGTGATTTAATTTCTATTGTAAAGGTTGTGCTTATCAATGCTTGGCTAAGCCTGTCCACCTCAATTATTCCCTTCGTTTTCATCGTGCTTTATCGACTCTTCGAAAAGATTCTTTCCTCCATATCACTAAGGCTGATAAATCTGGTAATATCGTAATCATGGATAAAAATTCCTATCTTGAAAAAAAGAATGTAATGCTTAATGAACAAGATAACATAACATAACATAACATAATTTCACGGATGACGAAAGCCACAAAGGCTCATCATAGGTCATCCGAGTCAAACAGCCTCTTTTTTAAGGCACCCAAACTCCCAGGAAAACTACATCCAGAGGATTGCGTCCAGAAACAAGGGTATCACCAATTAAGGCTTGTCAAGAACTAAATCATGCAGCTATAGATAAATACAAACAGTATTAATATATACAAAACTTAGGAACAATCACAATCTTCCCTCCCCATAAACTCATCCAACCTACTCTTAAATACATTTAAATTTGGACTACCTACTACCCTCCGCGGCAATTTGTTCCAAAAGTCTACCACTCTATTGGTGATAAAATATTTTCTTAAATCCAACCTACACCCTTGCTTTTTAATTTTCAAGTGGTGACCTCTAGTCCGATTTCCATCATCTAACTCAAAAAACTTGCTAACATCCAATTTATCTATCCTTAAAATTTTTTTAAACAGCTCAATCATATCCCCTCTCACACACCTCCTTTCGAACGAGAACATATTTAATACCCTCAGTCTATCTATATATTCAAGGTGCTTAGGGAAGGAATAATCTTTGTTGTCCTCCGTTGCACTGACTCGAGAAGGTTAATATCGTGTCTAAAATGTGGGGACCATGCATGTATACAGTACTCTAGATGTGGCCTAACATAAGAGTTATAAAGTTTAAGAATAACCTCCTTACTTTTGTAACTGATATTTCTCTTAATGAAACCCAGCACTCTATTTGCCCTATTTCTTGCTTCAATACACTGCTTAGAAAACCTTAATGACTTATCTATTAGTACTCCTAGATCTTTCTCATCCTCGACTAAGCTCAGCGAATGCCCATCCATTTCATAGTTAAATTCTCTATTATCTTTTCCCATGTTAATAACTTTGCACTTATCAAGGTTGAAAGTCATTTGCCACTTATGTGCCCAGGATAACAATTTATTTAAATCCCCCTGCACTTTAAAATTATCATCAATATCTTTAACTACAGCTGCTAATTTGGCATCATCCGCAAAAATTGACACTTTATTATTAACTGCCTCCCCAAGATCATTTATATAGATGACAAATAATAATGGACCGAGAACTGATCCCCGAGGAACCCCACTGATAAGATACTTACCTATCTGTATTAAAAGACCTCACGCTTCAAGTTAACAGTTACTTCCATAAAAATGTACGGCGATTACTTAAAACTTTCCTGATTTAATTTCAAAATTCAAGTCTAGTAACGCTACCCTCCCTTATTTGTACGGCTTAGTAAAAACTCACAAACCAAATTTCCCATTACGCCCTATTATAAGTTCTGTTGGGTCTGTTTCATATTCCCTGTCTAAATGGCTTACTTCATTTCTTACTCCACTAGTTGGTTCCATTTCTCATTCTCATGTCATTAATAGTTACGACCTTATTTCTAAACTTAATGCTATTCATTATTCTAATGATTTTACTCTTGTTAGTTTTGATGTTTGTTCATTATTTACCAAAGTACCCGTTATACTTTTGGCCAAGAGCATTATTAAAAAAAATGGGGTCCGCAAACAGATCACCGAGGAAGGGCGATAGTACTTGATGATGAACAATTTATAGTAGAAATGGGACAATTCCAAATTATTTTGCGATTCCTATTCCGAGTCCGATTCCAGTGATAAGTTACGATTTCGATTCCGATACCGATTACGTTTCCTTCACAAAATATAATATCTATTATATGATATATATTGTTAAAAACAAATATGAAACATAATATAATTTGTTATGTATTTCAGCTTTACTATTAGTAATTTCAATAAAGATCATTAAATAATAAAACTTATTTAATTTCTTTACGTCCCATCGATTCATAATTCCTTCCGTGTAATAAGAATACTCAATATTTCAATAATAATTAATAAAGTTAGTTGTTACATAAACTAAATATAATATAGTAAACAAATAAATGTAAGATAATCATTGTGCCTAAGTTTACATAGTATGTGGTAACAACTAATCTTCTGATCTAGTGCCTTATGCTGGAAGTTTGGTATCGTCAGTCGTCACAACCAAGTGATTTTTTCCTCTTTGTTAGCGAAATGCACAGTTTATGTGGAAATTGTAATTCAAATCAGACTAATACGATAATGTCAACTAATATATTAAATAATATTAATATTCAGCTATTGTTACTCAACATTTAACATAGGCTGGGATTAGAAAACGCGCGGAGCCTAACTTACATCTACAGTGGCTTAGGCAGTCAACTGAAGAATTTTCTTAGAGGATCTTGTGGAAGAGAAAAATCATGCCTGTGGCTCCAGGGTTTTGAAATCAGAGTTATCCTTCTCTTAGGTAGAATGCCTATCATGGCTTCGAGCTCCACCTACCTGTCCCAACAGGGTTCGGGCTGCTCCCCATTAAATAGTGTCAGCTTTAAAAATAATCCGGACGGGGAGGGTAGTATAGTACCAAAACCTACTCTGAAAACGTAACAAATTTGGTAAAATCGTACCAAATCTAATTAAAACATAAAACAAAAGTAAAATGGTATCAAAAAGTGTTTCTTTCAGAAAAAAGGTACCAAATTTGTACGAACGTGCCAACTTCGGCAGCGTTGCTGAACAAAGCTCTAACATCTTATAATTGCATCAGCTGTTCTAAATGATGCCTGAGCCCTGAACAGGCCTTCATTTCACGCATATAAACAATTAACCATACAATACCTTTCTTATACAGTCAGATCTTCAATATTAATTGATATTAAATAATGATGCATTCTTCTCGACTAATCTAAATCTATTAGTAAATAACTTAACGTTATAATTTCACTGAATAATAAGACAGATGAGTAAATACATAACTTCATTGACACTAACGGGAAATAAACAATGTTTAAACTTTTGATTCAGATATTTTTAAGTAGGAAAGAAAATTAAAAACTTAAAAAACTTTTGAAAGGGTGTCTGTACTGAAATTTTGAAGGAATCGTTTTTGAAGTCGAAAAACTGGGATTATTTTTAACGATTCCGATGCCGATGCCGATTTCCCCCAAATTAACGATTCTTACGATTCCCGATTCCGATTCCGATTAATCATCCTATCTCCGATTTATAGTGACACAACTCTCTGCCTACGGATATCCAGCCAGTCTTCGAGCCATGTTATTACATTTCCCTCCAATTTGTGAGCTTTTAACTTTAGTATTAATCGACTTTCATTGATCTACGTAGATTTTTATCCTTTTGGGAGTTCATTTTGGCGACTACCTGTCTGTTCATAAGTCGCCCTAATCAAGTTAGTCTAATAATTAGACTATATTAAAAAGAAACAAAACGTAAATAATAAGCCCCAAAACGATTTAAACCAACAAAATACAGAAATCGGACAAAAAAAATCCCAGAAAAAATAAAGAAAAGGCAGAAGAAAGTATGCTCCGGTCTCGGAAGGAAGCACTCCTCTCTCCGGTGCTAGAGCACCTACCTAACACAAAGAATGTCAAATAAAAGGGAGGAGGGCAGCCTCCTCCAAGAAGTCAGTCAGTTGAAAGTCCAGAGTGCACGAATCTGTCGTGAGTAATATAGACAAGAGGTAGGGATCCCGCTCGTAGGTAACGTCCGCGAAGACCACCCAGACTGGGAGTTTCAGTAAGAATGTGCCAAACAGTCTGGGAGACAACGCAGTCGTCGTAATAAAGTACAAGCGAGCGCTCCGCCAAATGGCGGAGGGTAGGTCCAAGGGAAGAATCATAGCGCGATGGTACACATATTTAAGTCACATCGGCCGTTTCCCATCTTCTTTGGCAGGTAGCCTGGAGAGGTGACCTGATTTCTGCCATGTATTTAGTGTGAGTAAGAGCCTAGGCTGGTCTGGTCGCTCAATCTTCACGAACTCTTTGACGAGCTTACTCCCATAATCCTTACATGTCCGAAAAGCCATTGCGAAATGATTAGATCATTATTCTCACCGAGAAGTGCGGAGAGGAGACCTTTTAGACAGTTGTGGAGAGACGCGCGAGTCAGTGCGAAGCGAGCAACTCTTGAATTTAACTGGATTTCAGAGAATTTCCTTTCTTTGATGAGCTTTCAAAATCCAGGAGCTGGCCACATACTTTGGCTTCGGAACACTAGGAAGGCATGCGTGGTGTCAGGTGGGCCGAGAGATTGAAAAATCGCAGGTAGGAATGAGTAATTGGTCTGAAATCCCTTGAGGTTCCAAATGGACTCAGACCAAGGAGGAAAGAGAGAGAGAGAGAGAGAGAGAGAGAGAGAGAGAGAGAGAGAGAGAGAGAGAGAGAGAGAGAGAGAGAGAGAGAGAAGAGAGGGAGAGGGAGAGAGAGAGAGTCGCTCTCTGCTGGCTTCTATATTTGAACGTTCAGCAATTTGTCTCTGGTGACAGCCTTTCCACAAAGTACAGGAGAACAAGGCTGGGCGTGAGTGGCACCCTAATGGTAGGGCGCAAATGCATGTCCGCAATGCAGATTTTTCTCTGTGCTTCTGTGATCGACTCTGCCTCTCTCCGCGTCTTCCCCTGCTTGTGGGAGTTCATTTCCAATAAATTCCTAGGCTGGGGGAAGCGAAAGAATTTAGAGTAAATCCCGCCCTTCCTGTCTGGGGTCCTGCAAGATTAACGGCAAGTCCAGCGTTCAGCCGAAATAGGAGTGAACATAAAAATGGCAACCAACAAGGAAATTTCCTCTTTAACTGCCTCACAAAAACAGGACAGCGAGTTGGAAGCTCGCCCTGGTTCCTCTATATATGTGGAAATACTCGTATACATACATGCAAGCCAAATGGGTCGAAGAAAAACAATGCCTTCTCAACCCGAACAACCTGATGCCAAATCGCTCCGCTGGTGTGGAAAAGCTATCAGTCAAGTATAAAAATAGAAAAATTCTCTTATGCACATCTCTACATACACTTCAACTACATAAAAATACCACAATGAGCGAAGTTTAATCACATCGAGTGTGGTTAGCTAGAGGATAAAAACTAATTCAGCTCGACTTTGTAGCCACCCATGGTTCGAATCCCTGGTTGAAGAGTAAATCTCCACCATGACGTCAAACCTCGTGAATCAGTGATAAAAAACATACAAAAACAAATACACTCACACAAACACTGATACCAAAACAAATATACTCACACAAACACTGATACCAAAACAAACATACTCACACAAACACTGATACCAAAACACGCACACACTCACGCAAACATAGACATACCAAAACAAATACAGTCAAGCAGACGCTAATATACCAAAACAAATATACTCCCACAAACAATGACATACAAAAATAGACACAAAAACACCATATAAAATAAATACAGTCATGGAAACAGACAAACTAAAACAAGTACACTCACACAGACATACCAAAAAAATGCATTCACAGAGAAATAACAAAACAAATACATTCCCACAGAAATAACAAAAGAATACTTTCACACAAACAGACACAGACATACTGATGATGGGAGGAATTTTTTTTTCGTGTCAAGTCTGACAAATCAGAGATATTTTACTTGAACCTATTTTTTTGTCAATTGTCAAAGCTGCATTGACTGATATATATATATATATATATATATATATATATATATATATATATATATATATATATATATATATATATATATATATATATATATATATATATATGTGTGTGTGTGTGTCTGTGTGTGTGTATGTACCCGTTCTAGATACAAACTAATTTTTCAGCTAGGAACAAACCCCATCCTTCTCGGTCTACACCCCTATCTGGCTGTCCCCATCCCGTAATGTTCCTGCTTAGTCCTGTAGTTTAAGAGGTTGTAGAGCCATGTTTATTTTTAGATTTCGTGCCATCCGTCACCTTCGTCCGGGTTAATGTAAGCTTGATAAGGTTATTTTGCAAGCGGCGCTCTTATTTGTTTTATTTTCATGTTATTTCTATATTTATCGTTTCACTATCAATGCTTTTTCTATTCGGTATGATTTTCTTGTTTACACCTTTTTTTCTCAATCATTCCATTTCCCAATGTGGATGTTGCTCTGCTGTTTTTTTTATTCAGTTAAATCAGATTTTACGTTCCGAGGGTCGTTACTGGCACAAGTGATCTCAAAGAGGCCAGAAAGTCATACTTTCTAGTATCTACTTTTCTTGGAACTAATCAGTTCCTGGAGGCGTTTTATAGACATTCTCAGTTCAGAATGTATAATCGACGATGGTGCTTTTGTACGTCCTTCTACACTTTGCCTTTTCACTATTTAGCTCTTTCGGTTCACTCTTATATTCTACCTCTATGTGTGTAGGGGTAGAAAGCATAAGTTTGGGGGAGTAATCTAATCTACTCTGATATGGGGTAAATTTTAAAGTAAAACTAAAAATTAAAATGCTTGAGTGTTTTTGTTATAAACTAAAAACACTTAGATACAGAAGAAAAGAAGTAAGTATGAGCATTTTATATATTTATATATTCAGTTGGAATATGACGTATATGTTTTCGGAAAAGTCTCATAAATGGGCGTTTCGGGTGTTGTCCCTAAAATTAACCATAATCCAATACCAATTATACGATTTATATGAATTTTTCCACGAATTAACATTATTTGCAGTTTTTTATGTAATTTGATTTGATATGTATAGAATAATTTCTTAAGAAAAATAATATATATTAGCCCCTCCTTCCATTACTCTAACAAGTGAAAATGTCCTATTGGTTACATGACTTTCTTTTTACAGTTTAATTTTTTTTCAGAAACCACTTTTCAAAATTATTTTGCCGAAAGAAAACGAGTTCATTGTAATTTCGAATGAGAAAAACTGGTAGTTAGAACATACGCCCCCTTCCCATCCTCATTATTCTCTATGAAAAACTACATTCTCGTGCATCCCTTAAGCGTCGTTTCTCACTCTGTTGTTGAGGGGCCGAGCGAGCGTCAAGATTTTAGATACTGTAATTTGCCTCATAAATTTACGTTGCAATGCTAAAATCACGGCAGAAAATTAGTCGTTTCCTTTTTCTTAATTTGCGATTTAGCACTGACTGCATCTCTACTTTCAACGAAACCTGCCAAGTTGTTCTCGCTGCAATGACTCATAAAAAAAATAAATGAGAATTTTCTTTCGGTTTTTAAAATCTAATGGACATTTTATACAATTGTGATGGTGAGAAAGAAAACTTATTTTGATCTAAGTACTGAAAAGTGCAAAGAGGATATGTTTTCTTTGATTAATTTTTAAATGGTTCATATCAATTTAGACAATATTTTAGACCGTCAAGATACGCAATTAATGTTTCTTTGAAGTTTTAAACAAAAACGCGAACGAAGTGACTAAAATTAATGGCAAAAACTTAGCTGATGAATAATTACACTTTCATACAGGTTGAAAACTTGGAATTAAATTCTTTAATCATTTTTAACTAACTATTCCATTTAATGATCAATAATTGGATGAATTTGCCATTACAAACGCAAGTTAAGGTAATTCTAACGGTTATAACGCCAGTGTAACGTAAGCGCAGTCACTTAACGATGCCATTTGAATCACATATGTAGCTTAAATAAATTGATTCGGCTTTATGGTTTTAGCGCAAAAGGCAAAATATAAATGGATATAAAGTAAATAACTAGCCGATGGATAAGCACCAATAAAGATTAATGGTTATGGCGAAGGATGCCTGCAATAGATTAAATTCGTTCAGGGAATGGAAAGATAAAATAAATTTTACAAATTAATAATTTCCCGAGAGGAAACAGCGGGTCATAAACAAATTAGATTAACCGCAAATGGAAATTTGTTTAACAGCGAGCAAAGCGGGAGCGGAATTAGCGATTGACGCAAGTGCGGACTTTGCGGAAAAAGGATGGCAGATAAAAACTATGGCATTGAGAGAGAGAGAGAGAGAGAGAGAGAGAGAAAGAGAGAGAGAGAGAGAGAGAGAGAGAGAGAGAGAGAGAGAGAGAGAGAGAGAGAGAGAGAGAGAGAGAGAGAGAGAGAGAGAGAGAGAGAGAGAGAGAGAGAGAGAGAGAGAGAGAGAGAGAGAGAGAGAGAGAGAGAGAGAGAGAGTATCTTTACAACGAATGAGTTCATATTTTACTGAAGACTGCAGAAAGTGAAACGAAAAACGACTAATTTAGTCTCAAAATTTAGCAAATTTAATGAAGAGAGAGACTGGTAAATTAATTTACCCTCGCTCGGAAGTGGATGTTTCCGGAGGCAACTTAAGGAAGATTAAGATATTAAAAATTTCATTGATAATTATTGCACAATTTGGCATCAGCCACAGAACTAGAGCCACACTCACTACTCCAGAATTCTCCCCTATCCGATTACATTACGAAACCAAACATCCGCACCATAAACCCAACTTAAACAATTTTTCAATTAAAGACAAAGCCAACTTCGTTTCTTGAATCCTTCTAGATTAGATTTACCAACCCCACTTTAAACTCGAACACAAGCTCATTAAAATACCTATAATGAACATCATAAATGCAGCCTTCTTATTTTTCATAGCATCATGACATCCCTCGCCAACGAGTATAACTTGTGCCCGGGGTTCTTCATGCGGCTTATCAGCCCGATTCTAGCGCCCCGGGTGGGTGAGGTTGGCGCGGACGATCTCGACAGGCCAACATGAGGAAGGATTTCTTTCGCATCGTGTGTGCGTCCTTCACGTCTCCCCTGGAGCGCGTGCTCGGACCGAGGGCGGCCACATTACAATTTAAATACATCATTATATGTAAAAACAATAAAAACGTGTCTAACTGTATCGGACCTATCATTTAGACGCTTCACGAGAGCGTCCGTAACGAGTGTAACATGACTTTTGCAATACCCGGTGTATCGAATTAAAATTATATGAATGCGGCTTTCAATACGAATAGTTTCCCGCTCCTGACCTAGATTATGACTCGTATTTTTTCCTTTGCTCCAAAGATGTATAGCCACCTCCACACCCACACATACTCCTCTCAGCAAGCCAAACAAAAATACTTTTTCTCATTCGGGTCCAGTAACGTATGGCAGGTGACAGGGGACCGAGGCTCAGAGCTTCTTTGCGCGCCTCGAAATCCCCCAACACCCTTCTCCCCCGCGAATTTCACGCTCTCCTTTCGTGCAATTGAATAGAATAATATTACAAATAAAATAATTAATGGAGTAACAAAGAGAAAGAATGAGGGAGTATAAAAGAGAGAGGTTGATCCGTTATACCTTAGTGTTTTGCCAAAACAAAAATTACTATTACGCTATTATAAAATGGACTTTGTCAGTAGTGAATTCATTGAAATATATTGTTAGGAAAATTTACTTCTGTGGTGATTTTAAATCACATTCTAATAATAATAATGTCTATTTTTCGGTATATAAATATAGCTTGCATGCTTATATCATTCTAGACGGAGGAAATAAAGTTTATATATATATATATATATATATATATATATATATATATATATATATATATATATATATATATATATATATATTATATATATAAAATAAAAATAAAAATAAAATAATAATAATAATAATAAAGAAAGAAATACTAAATAAAGTCCAAAGAAAAACGAGAGAGGAAAAGTCAAAAGAAAAGGTCGCAATGCGGCCAAACAAGCACCAGAACTGAAGGTGAAGGTGCACAGGAAGAGGCAAATGAGACAATGTAAGAAGAAAGAAGTACCTTAGAGATGCCCTCCACAGCAGGGCAAAAACTCACCATCTTTTGACCTATATTTATCTTCTACACTTTTTCACTCTTTGTATATCAATCAATCAATATCATTCTTGACCAAGTGAAGAAAGGGTGCATGGGCCGCGTCCCTTTGTCAGGCCCTTGGCTTCAGGCTGGTCAGCCTTATAGATAACACGGCACGTTTGTGTCCTCTTTTAACTTCTCCACAAATGCTTGATTGGCAGATTTATTCCAGTTGTTTTTTCCTTCAGTGCACTTCTCTCATCATTAGTCCATCATTCAGCCTCACACTTTCTCTTTCCAGTCTCATTACATCCAAATAGATTTTTTTTTTAAATCGCGCATTTGGCAACTTCCCGCAAGGGCATAAGTCGCCGTCACCACAATATAATCTTTGAACTACTTACATAACATTCTTAAATCTGTTCTACATTTATTTGCTCCACTATTCACCATTACTTCCTCTCTCCCACTCCTAAGCAGTGTCTCATACCCTTTCCTCTTTTACGGATCGAATTGCCTTTCATTTTTTTCTCTTATCCTAATTACCTTCGTCTCGTCTTATTAACACACCAACCCATTTCACCCTGCACATTCCGTGTCATAGGTTGTTCATACCCACACTGGATTTCCCACCAAACACACCCATCAGCATATTTCTCTCACAAAGAGTCTTGCATTCGCCATTTCTCCTAGCTGTTCCATGACCACTAGTACAAGGGGAGTGCTATGAATTTCCCGCAGCATGCAACAGCCTCCCTTCATTCTAACCTGGTTCCTCAAGACAGCCTTACAGAAACGGGGCCCAACTTAATTGTAGTAGCTTTGACTGGGTCTAGAGCACAAGCTGTAGGATCAAAAGTGTTCTCTCTCAATCTCCTAGACGGAAGCGCCTGGGGGAACTATTAACAAAAACAACAACAATTTTCCTCTGTGTCCATTCCCTGTGTGTCGAGGCACATATTTGTACTGAAATACGTGTTTGTCACACAAACAAACATGTTTCTTCCAGTACAGAAACCTCGCGCTCTTTTTTATTCTCATTCTCTTCACGTGTATCGAAGTCCCTGTTACTCCATCTCTCGTCACGAGATTTAGTTCTTTTGATCACATATTCTTCATCAGAGTTTATGTGATTATGTGCTTTGGCTTCATGGGAGATTTTTTTTTACTGAAGAGTTCAGTGAATTAAATGAACCACGTATTGTTATAATAAAATGACACTATACTTTTTATAAGTTTAAAAAAAGCGAAGAATTATATAAACCTTTTTTTCCCGCGGGATTCTTAGAAGATCAAAACTTTGGCATTTCTTGTGGACTAAATTAGGACACAATGGTTCACTCGAGCATAAATACTCACTCATACATGCATTCATCATTTAAATAAAAAAGTAATTTAGCTGTTCATATATATTTTTTTAATATATTTCACTTGGCGAAACTGAAAATATTTGTTTCATAATATTACACTATCAGTACAAAAGAGGGGAAAAAAATAAGGTAAACTGCACTGTACGCAGTGCATGCAGTGCTGTTAGATTGGTCTATTGGATACAGTGACTTGCTTGACATAGAGAGCGTCTCCAGGTTTGTTCGATGCAGTGTGAAAGTGACTGCTCATTACTACACTAACCATAACGTACAACTTACTTGTCGGTTTTCCGAGTTCTTGGGGTCTTCCTTCACTGTTTTTGACGCCGACTCTCTATGTTGCTCATGCAATGAATCTCAAGATGAGAGGGCCCAATATGCTTGAGTTTCTAAAACACAAAACACTTCCCAATATACTGTTTCCCACTAAGCAGGTATATATATATATATATATATATATATATATATATATATATATATATATATATATATATATATATATATACATATATATATATATAAATATATATATCTATATCTATATATATATATATATATATATATATATATAGTTACAATATCACAAAAGCAAACCGGAATACGCGAATCCAGGTGATCAGAACGAGTAAATTAACATTCAGACACTCACGGACTCCACCATTTCCTTGGTCCTACTCTCTCCCGCTTGGAGACGGTACTGAAAGGGCAAATATAGCGATTTCTTCTATTCTCTAATTCTTAGGGCGGTAAACATGAATGGAGAGTGAAAAGCAGAATCCCCCCCCCCCCACAAAAAAAAAGAAATATCGAATCATACATTTCCTAGAATTATCACATAAAAAGGTTCGTGTGAGCGCACATAAGTTGCTCTGTGAATTTTGATATCAAATGAATACCATCCATTGTAATGTGTGGCAGGGATTGCAAAACATAACTCTAGTTCCAAGGGCACATGTTATAAAGACTGAAAAGAAATATTTAATTAGTATAAAGAAAAATGATACGGGTGCAATTCGCAGGGTTATCTATCATTGTAGCAAAAAAAAAGGAAGTTGAGGGGAAGAGTGACGGAAGAGCGAATAAAAATGACAATAATAATGGAAAATATTAAAAATGATAAGAAATGCTATAGCTAACGCCATTCTTGATTGCTTAAGCCTGGAGGGTAGATTTCAAAATATCTCGAGCCTGAACTGCCTCATTTGTCGGGGAAATGGGGAAGAAAGTTGAAGAAAAAAAAAGTAACGAGTAGGGGTAGAGCTCCCTCAGAGTGAAGGATGGTAAGAGACACGGCCACAACACCCTCCCCTACATTTACTCCCCAATACACATCTGTAGAAGTAAGATCAGATCAACTTGTATTTGTTTATTTCCAGCGATGACTTGGCACCTGGTGTTCTAATTATCTCTTCCTTTTTTAGATACATAACTCAATTTTGTTTTTTTCCAGGAATGCTTTGGTATATTATGACCCAATTATGACCAGGCAGGTGTTTTTAATTATTCCTTTATTACATAACTCAATTTTAACCAATTTTTTTGCCTCCATTAAAACCTTAAATTTTGTCTTCTCCAAAGAGAATCCTCAATTCCTCATATCAGCTGAACTGAGAGAGCAGCAGTTTTTTCTCCCTCGCTGTGGTCTCATAATCACAGCATTCGGAGACCGGAGATTCATTCATTGGGGAAGCAAATCCAATTTGATTGACTCGCGTTCCTCACGTATAATTATTTGAACTCTTTTACCTCTCCGAGGCCAACAAGTTCATTGATGAATTCCAGTCTCTTTTTTTCAGAGAATCCAATGCCTTTGCATTCAGTGTCAGGCCCCTGGGCGTATGGAGAGATTTGCACCTAGTCATCCATTCAGGATGGGGTCAATTCTTGATGAACATTCCTGTATCTATTTTTTGTCAAGTCACTCCACTTCTTTAAGGGTGTTTTGCCAAATTATTCGCCTCATCATTATATCCCATTGAAAGAACATCGCCATCCACAGTTTTATTACACCATGACATGCCAATTTACCCTTATACGGCATATATATATATATATATATATATATATATATATATATATATATATATATATATATATATATATATATATTCATTTTTACTAATAACAAATCAATTATACTTTTACATTCTTTCTCTTCTTAGCCTAACCAATTTATGCACATTGTTGAGTTAAAAGAACCTGTTTTCCACACACAAGTTACTTTCAGCACAAAAACCTATTTCGCTCTTCCCAATTTTCAGTATCTCCGGTATGCAAAAACCTCATTCCTAATTCCATCTGCCACTTTTTTCAGGTTATTTCAGAGGCTAACTTTCTCAGTTTCACTATCATTGCAGTCTTCACACATTACATCCACGCACAGTTTCACCCTTGCGAATCTCAACGTCATCAACAATTCTTGAACTCAAACACCCATTTCATCATGATTCATACATGATCGCTCTCCATTCCTATAGATGTATAAAAGAAGAAGGCAGTCCAAGCACCAAGATTCGAGAAGGATTGGTTAAAATATCAAAGGATCAGATAAAAAATTGTACTCAAGAAACAACACCATCAATAACTACAACCAACCAACAACACCCGATAATGTCACAGCGGTTCTAAAAATCAGAAATTGAAATTACAATTAAATAAATGAAGAGCCACAAAGCACCATGTCCGGACTTGCTGAAAAATGCTATTGATGTAATTGTAGAAAAACTATCTTGCCTCTTTACTAAATCTCTAAAACAAGGCAAAATTCGGGAGGACTGACACAAAATCATAATAATCCTTCTGCATAAAAAAGGTGAACAAAAATGCTTACAAACTACAGATCAATCAGCTTTCTCTCGCGTGTCTATAAAATCTTATCACGATTCATTACTAACAGACTCCAAATTTAGCTCTATAACCAACAAGCAGAACTATGTGCATGATCCAGTCCATAGCCGTGAAGTTGTTTCCATGCACCTCTTCACGGTAAAGGAGGCATAGGAAAGAGAAGACGACTTCTTTTGCCTCTTTTTTCTTTCTTTGCGCTCCTCTGACCTTATACAATGAAGTAAAGATATCAAATAAGAAGTCAACCAGTTGATCCTTGTATAGATGAGATAGATCCTCGTGAAGATGCGATCGAAAGCCTCAATAAGGATGCATCTCTCAAAGAATTTTGGCAAAAAAATCAGGCGTCTCAAAGGATCAACTGGAAGGGCGAATAAAAAGGAAATACAAAACGAAGATGGAAACATCAAAATGGAAGAAAATATAAAAGTAATATTCCGAAGTTATTAGGATAACATTTTCAGTATAACTGAAGGGGAGCTAAACACCCAAATCTATAAGAAGCACCCGTACCACCAAGCGGATAGACAGCGCGATGGAAGCGCCGAGATAACCGAGGAGGAACTACTCGGCGCGCTGTACTCATTCCGCCAGAAAGCCTCAGGACAATTGGGGCTAACAAATTAATTGGTAATTGGTTTCTTGTATTAATTTCTTGATACTCTAAGGAAGCTCAAGATGAGCAAAACTTCAGTAAAGATAGAGCCTTGTACCACTTGTAGTTCATTTTATTCTCCCTCTCCATTTGTTGTCAAAGACCTCCATCAATATATATATATATATATATATATATATATATATATATATATATATATATATATATATATATATATATATATAAATATATATATATATATATATATATATATATATATATATATATATATATATATATATATATATATAAAAATAAATATATATATATATATATATATATATATATATATATATATATATATATATATATATATATATATATATATATGAAAAACTCACAAAGTACCATGCGAGGTTAGCAATGTTTGAAATGTAACGCAGGAAGAAAGAAAGTGTTTCAGAGTATTTTCAGTTCCTTATCAAGGATAAGTACAAGAAAAATTAATAGGTAAAGGACACTGCTTCTGGCTCAACTAGTGCACTCGGGAATGTTTTTCGCCACTTTAACTAGCTCGATGAAGGCTGGTAAAGGAAAGAAAAAAGAGAGAGAGATAATACAAAGAAAAGGACAAGAGTACCTGCCTTTTCCAGCAGCCTTACGGAAGGTAACGTGGAGACAAACTGTTTTATATTGGACATGTCTCTTTTTCTGACCCATCCCCTTTTCTCTGGCTTTAAAGACGTTTCCCAAGTACATACACTCACATGCACAAACACACATCCTCACCACGGGCTTCCCGACCTCATTGTCCAATTCTTCCCTCGGGTGAAATGAAGGAGAAATGAAGGAGACCCGGTGCATTGCCCTGAGAACTTTACCTGACGCGGAAAAAAATTGGAAAGGGTTAAATTCTTGGAGAAAATATTCGGATAATTGAAAATTGCGCTCCTTAGGCTCAATGACATCACCATTAATAGATACGCAGCAATCTGTGTATGGGAAGGGGCCACTGTGGCCCTCACCTTTCCGCTCACTACAAAAACACTGCAAACCTATCAATTTGCGACCACAAACACCACCCTAAATACGCTAACACAGGACCGTGATTTGCCGACGCCTCGAACCCTGGGTTGGAGGCCCCACAACAGAGATTCTCATGAATCACTCGTGGGCAAAAGTAGCAGAGGTAATTAAATTCATGGGCTACATCCAGATGTTCAAAATGGTTTTCTCGGAAATTTCAATGACACTTAAAACAAAAGGTAACGGACTCTTCCTCTTTAATATGCGCATCTGCTCCGAGAAGATTGAACGTAAAGGATACGTTGACCTTCAAATGTGTTACAAATGCTACAGGTACAACACACACCTACCACATGCCCCAATGCTAGCATCCGGTGTGTTATGTCTGCGCTCTACAAGATCACGTCTGGCGTGACTGTAAAGGCGATTAGTAGAAGTGTCTGAATAGTGGTGGTACAGGTTGTGCAGTTATAAAGGACATGACTCGCAAAAATAAAACAGGGAAAGAACATGTGAGGTTAGTAATGAATGCAATGTCTCGGAAGAGGTATTTCTAAGTACTTTCGAACTTTTTCCAGTTCCTTATTAAGGATAACAAGAAAAAATAATATAAAAGTATATATATATATATATATATATATATATATATATATATATATATATAAAATGAATAACTCACAAAGTAGCTCATGAGGTTAGCAATGAATGCAATGTCTCGTAGGAAAGGGGAAAAAGGTGTTTCCGAGTACTTTTGAACTTTATTCGAAAGTACTATTAGATTTACCCATGAAGTTGAAAATAATAGAACCATTCCCTTCCTCGATCTTTTTATTCATAGAATCCAGACTGGTTTCAAATAGTCTATCTATCGCAAACCTACTAATTCAAACTCATTTATTCATTTTTACTCTGTGCATGGTCCAAAAAGTTAAACGCTCTGTTTTTTCTTCTGTTTCTACGAGCTCTAAGAGTTCTCAGCCCTGAATATATGGATTTGGAATTCTCGAATATCTTTGAAATCGGCCACAGATTTTTTTACCCTCATCCCTTTCTTTTAACTTGTCTTTCCTCTGCAAAAAAGACTATCTATAATACAGTTGATACTCTCGCTTTTAATGCTAAAAACATTCTGGTTTTACTGGTTTTACCCCTCTCTGATTGCTTCCCTGACCTTCCCCGTTTTTTTAAAAACCTTTAACATTTCTGTTGCTTTCAAATACGAGTCGACTATTAAGAATATACAGGTTCACAATAATTGTAATAATATTGGTGGTGTTTACTCAGTCGAATGTTCTGGTTGTCTAAGTAATTATTTTCGAAAAAAAGGCAAGCAATTTATCTGTCCGTATTAATGAGCATAAAAACAATGTTCGAAGAGGTGAAAACAATAATGCGTTTTTGTTCATATTTCCCTTAAATAACCACTTAATTAATTGGAATTTGGAAAATTATTTATCTCTGCAAAAACGCTATAAAAAAAATGTTGTTGAATGTTCATTTATAAGTAATTACGATAATTTTAACATTTCCCCACTTTACTTTTCAAAATTGAGGCTTTAATCAAAAAACTTATTCTTAAAGAAATTAGTTTGAACTTGTGTTCTTAGTGTTGCCAGCAATATTCATAGTTAAGCTACCCAATTTGGGAATTTAATTATTTCATTGGTTTTGTATTAACATTGTTCTATTACTCTACCTCGCTTCCACACTCTCCTTGCCCCCGCCCCCCTAACGTAGTGCTTGCTTCTCGTCTTTCCTAATCTTTTTTTGAGACTATCTTCTTTTCCGTTAATATTTTTATCACCTCTCGCTCTGTTCTTTACCCTTTCTGTCTCTTGCTACCTACCTCTGATAAATCTTTTTGTGAATTTACCATCCCTTTCCTATTTCCTCATTGGTGATTCTTGTCTTAGAGGCGGCCTTTTATTTTTGACTGTCTTATATATATATATATATATATATATATATATATATATGTGTGTGTGTGTGTGTGTGTGTGTGTGGAAAACTCACAAAGTATCGCGTAAGTAAGCAATAAATGCAACAAAGCCCACAGGGAAAATTAATACGAGGATTCCAAGTACTTTCGAACCTTATTTTTAATACTTCTGTTGCTAAAACCATGGCATCACGGATATCGCGAACCAGGGTATGCGGAGATTCCAATGCCCCGAGAGCACACAGAGCGCTTTGTGAGTCGCTATAAATCACAATCCGGTCTCCGAACCGGACACGTTGTGTAATATCCCGTACCGAGTGGTGTATTGCCACCAGCTCGGCCGTGAATACAGACGCAGCGCTTGGCAGAGCTCCGCTGACTTCAAAGAGAGGGGATATGACGTAGAAGCCGACCACCTCTTGTTAAACTTAAATAGAAATTAAAAGTGGATAATTAAGATAGTGAACCTACAAAATTAAAAGTATTAATAATTACAAGTACATATACAGATAAGCTCAAAGCAAAGGGCAAGAACAAATTCATACCTGCTGTCAGCGAGTCAAGGAAATGTCTAAGGAATTTACCAAAACCGGACTTGATTATAGGTAGTTTGTTGTCTGAAGAATATTAAGAGGTCTGAAGCTGGTTGGTTGTGGCTATGACCAATAATGGGTGGCAGGTTAAGTCTGAAATTAACGTGGGCGAATGTGTTTTTATGAAGAGAGATTCCAGAATTCTGAGCTGGGTGATGTTAGGATTAGAGCCCAGAATCTCAAAATTATTGATGTTAGCATCAACCTTACACTTTATAATGTGATCTCTGATTGGCGAGACTTCCTTACTAGCGAGAGACTTTACTATTCCTCAACTAATGCCAAGGTGTGCTCAAACCTTCGAGTGTAACGAGCGAGTTTGAAAATGTTAAGATAACGAAAGTACTAGCTCCAATCAATCTTTCTTTTTCCCTACGTGGTACAACCAAATATATATATATATATATATATATATATATATATGCAAATTTTGTTGAAGACCATTGTGTATTTCGCCTTAATTAATTTCCTTTGGCAACTTTCTCTTCTTCTAACTATCTTTTTTATTCCATCTTGCAGATGGTGGATCACTTGTCCAGTATTTATTTCTCTTTTAAATGAATGTGTTTGGTAAAAAACAAACTAAATTGCTAAGCTTTCGATCTTATTGAATCTTAAAAGAGAAAGATAGAATAAGAGGGGGTGGGGGGAAATAGTGAGAAAAGGAAGGAAATGGTAATCAGATATGTATGTGTGTGGGTGCCCGGTGAATGGGCCATCTCCATTTGTTTTGTTTATTTCTTCTCATTTGTTAATGTTGTCCCATTGGGGGATCTTTTAATTATTTTGTATTTGTTATTGTCATTTTAATTTGTCCCATTTTGGGATCTTTTTTTAATATTATTGTTTCGCAATTTTTTCTTTCCTTTTAGTTGTACTTTGGTACATGTTCCGTTATTCTAGTGCTGGGGAGGTACCTTTTGTATACACCTCCCTCTGCCTCTGAGTTTAGAGCCGCTTCAGTCTCCATAGGGAGAATAGCGTCTAGTCTTGCCCAGATGTCTCGACCTTTTTCTTAAAGGTATGTGTTCAGTGGTTGAATACCTGTTTCTTCATGGAGGCTCCTCGAGGTCTGATACTCATACCACTTAGCGTTAGTAATAAACTGGAGGCTTCAATTTTTCACTCTCTAGAGTCTAGTCATATATTTCCTTGACGCCAAGTTGAGCGGAATAGCAGGGTACACCAGTTTCGATCTGACTAGACTGTTGTACAACTTCTTTTTATTGGTAGTTGAGGTTTCTGAATCGGAGGAGTTTGTCGAGTTCAGTGTTGGCGTATCCAATCCTGGAGCTGACGTGTCTGTTCATGCCAGTACTGGCAAGTTTGTAGCCGAGGAGTGACACGTGCGGTGAGTAGTCAATTTCGGAGTTTTCTAGATTGAGAGGGACGTAACGACGTCTCCCTATTGCGATTGCGGAGAATTTTGATACGTTGGTCTGTATTTTCTAGCGTTTCTCCAACCTGGAGATTCTTTCAGTTTCTACTGTCGTGGCTCTGGCGATTATCCTCGCAGAATTTGTTCCCGGACCACAACTTGGGTAATATCATCCGTATATTGGATGTTGAGAGTTCTCCCATCAGTTGGTTTGGGGACGTCTCTCGTAAAAATGTTGTAGAGAGTGGGGCTGAGGCATCCTCCTTGAGGGACGCCGGACAGGAGCTCGAAGGCTTTCCCTGTATACTTATCGAAGGCAATGACAGCTTGCCTGTTGGTCAAGTAGCTACAGAGGATCTTTTCGAAGTGGGGGGTGAGTCTTAGGCGCGAAATTTTGTACCTTAGGCCATCGATCCCAACTTTTTCGAAGACCTTCTTTACGTCTCTGCAAACGACGTCGATCCAGCACCCCCTGGCCCGCCCTACCGCTGCGTGTTTAAGCCTGTGGGCTATGGCTGTTTCCGTGATTTGGTGTCTTCTGAAACTGTGTTGTTTATCGCTCAATAGAGAGTGCTCTGACAGGTGTTTTGATAATGTGCTGTTGAGAATTTTCTCAAAACCTTCCCAACGGTCTCCAGCAATGAGATAGGTCTGAAATTCATGACCTGGTTCGCTGGCTTCCCTGACTTAGGGATGAAAATCTTTTTCGAGGTTTTTAGGCCATCTGGGAAATATCCCATTGCTAGGGACGAATTGAATAGGTTCAACAACCTGATCCGAAATCTTTCGTGTGCCTCCTTCAGGTGCCTGATGGTGATTTGGCTGAGGCCTGGGGCTTTAGGCTTAAATGAAGTGATTGCTTCCCACAATTCTGCACTGGGGATTGCGTTCTCCTCTTGAGAGTTGCCATGTATACGGTGGAGGTACGAGGTTTATAAGGGTCGAAACTGCCCTCCAATTTCTCCATGTACTCGAGAACCTGACCCTCGAAACCTAAGTCAAAGTTTTCCTCCTCTTCATCACAGATTTTGAAAACGTTTTTCCAGACTCCACGGAACAGCCTCTCCTTCTCTCTGGGAGTGGTCGCCGTGGTACCTTCGTGCGAAATTGCAGTTGGGCCATGGAAACGGGAGTTCCCCTTTAGTCTGTTGACTGTTTCCCAGAAATATTTCGGATTCCTGTAAATGTCTATATTTTCAATTAGACGGTTCCACTTCTCCCAAAGTTTGTGCGCCAGCGTGGTGTTCAGCTGTCCCCTAAGGTGTTGAATGAGTCAAAAATCCATGGACCTGGTGTAGCCGTGTAGCCCATTTCTAGGATGTGGCTGTAGACATCAGCGAAGCGCTGTTGGAGCACCACTTTCTCTTGTGTAGGAGTTGTTGGCAGTGTGATTTTGTGAGAGGTTGTCGGGATGGCTATCGCGTCTGCGTTTGAAATGCAGGCATTAATACGAGTAAGCGCATTGTCGATGTCTACCTCGAAAGCACCGTCTAGGTCAGGGATGTCTAATGGGAACGCCCTCTTGTATGCTTCCCAGTTGGTCTTCGATAAGTCTTTCCGTGGAGCAACATGAACTGGAATAGGAGCAGCTGCTATGGTGATTAACAGGGGAATGTGATCGGTAAGTGTCAGTGGCCCTGGCCTGACGAGTTGGTGGAAGGGGAAGCCGGGATTCGTGAGAACTACATCAGGCTTGGTGGCTGACCCCGGATACAAAAATGTAAGGAAGTCTGGCCCGATGCGCTCAGTGATATCCCTTCCTAACAAGAGGTCAAGATTCCTGCATCTTGCGTTTGTCCTTGCATAGCCCGCTGCTCTGTTTCTGGCGTTCAGGTCCCCAGCAAACAACACTGGGTGTTCTTTTCTGAAAAGGGTATACATGTCGTGGTAGGGCAAATATGAACGCCGGAGAGGTTGGTAGCCCGCGCCGAATTCGATGTCACCCAGAGAGCACCTCAGTATGATCGATAGAAAAAAATTTATAATAAATATTTCAATACACTTGTTCTTACAACCGTGTCTTGGCGACTTACAGCACATCTCCAAGAGGGAGACATCAAATGCCACACGGCAAATCATCGGACGACCCTCACCTGAGAAATGTTGAATAATAAATACAATTATACATCTCCGGGAAAGTGATCGATGACGACTGTGTATGGCAGAGGCCGTAACAATATGGAAAAAAATTCCCTCTAATTAATATCCAGCTCCAGCAAGAAACTAGTTTACCAATCACGCGAGGTCTCAATACTGGCTGCTTTACTCCATAGCCCATCTTCTGTTTTCTTATTGTTTTTTCTCTATAATATTTGGGATCAAGATTATTTTATTTTAAACTTAAAATTTTATTTTCATCTCAAATTATTTTTTTTCTATTTAAATATTAAATTTAATGTCGCTCCTCTAATCTTTTATAAAGTTTACACAATTTTCTTATTTATTAGACTTAATTTTCTTTATTTCATTAGTATAGCCCCAGACGATGACCATTAAATCGAATGACAGAAGGTCATATTTGGTTGGATGCAGGCGTGGCGAAATTTGGTTCGGTAGAAGCCAGGCGTCATATTGTACGCCGCAAGAAGGTCGGATTTGAGGGTGGAGTAATCCAACATAACTTCAGAGGGCAGTGATACGACTAGGTCTCGGAGCAGAGAGCTTAGTAAAGAAAGAAGCTTAGCTACACCGTCCATCTCTATGTCTCAATAATTAACTTCAAAAATTTTCTCGAAGTGAGTGAGAAAAGATCAGAAGTCCTCTCCTTCTTTGAACGTGGGGAGTTTAACGGAAGCTGATTGAGGGGTTCCTACCCGGGAAATTACTGAAATGGTTTCGAGCTGATCACGATTCGATTCCAGTTCATATTGGCAAATTCTCTCGAGTTCTTCGCTCTCTCTAATTTCTCTTTGTTCACGTTCGGCTCTTTCTCTAATCTCTTTTTGTTCGCGTTCAGTTCTTTCTAGTTCTTCTCGTTCTCTATTATACGCTCTCTCATTTCTCTCCTCTTACTGTATATAAGTGACAAGGTCTTTGGAACTTAAACTGAGGGATTCTCCTTGGAGTTTAAATCTCTCAAACGACGACATTTTGTTCGTAACACGAGAAGTACTTTGTTCGAAAGAAAGGGTTTGAATGGACCGTCAGCACGGGACGGATGAGACTTGGCTCGCAATCACTGACCCACGGAGGAATATGCTTGTTTAAACGCGGAAGCTTTGCTATCCAAATACTAATAATAATATAATACATGATTAAACAAAAAAATAAAATAAAATAATGGAGTCTTGTTGAGATGAGAAGGGCTCAGACTCTACTAATCCTTGGGGGATTAAAGTGACCGTGGAGAAATTCTGTCGCCTAACAAAATTTTCCTATTAAAGGTTGTCGGTCCAAACACACATACAAACAGTAAGCGAAAAATAAATATGGCAGAGTTGTTTCCTGTTTCGTTTTGTCTTTGCAACTCAAACGGTACTTAGCTTTGAAAATTACCATAAAGTTAAAGAGGTGCCTTTAAAAAAATCTCTCCATTGATCTTTTAAAGACCCTGACACACCTGATCACCAGATTTTATAATAGAGTAAAGTATATTTAAGTATATGTCGTGGAATGGCCAGACGATATATTTATATATACATGGGTGTCTTTGGGGGATTGGCCCAAAGTGGGTTGAAGACCGAGAGTGAAAGGGAAAATTGTTTGGAGTCCAGGGGAGGGGGTCCTTTTAAACAAATATTTCAGAGTGCAAGTTGGCCAAAGATTAAGAAGATAGCTGGTACACGTTGAGGTTGCAAAAGTATGACAATGACGAAAATATAACTTTACTAACAACAAAAAAAAGAATATATATATTTACATATAAATTGGATTTAAATGGAATGGTCGCCTAGACGGGGTTAAAGATCTACACGCGATCAAGTAGGTTGATTAAGGGATTAAAGAGGTCAGATACAGATGGTGATTTAAAGGGAGATTTTAACTGGGGTGTGCACACAAATAATGGAACAATTGGGATAAGCCAGATTTAAGATCAATCTGCAGGCGGCAACGGTTACGATTACCTTATGAGCTCGTTGCCAATGAGGGGCCAATTGGGGCACGGTGAAGGAGACGGAAGAAGTTGGTTTTACCTCTGGCTTCAATACGAGGGAGCCCTAGTCGTCTTCGGAGTTGGGAGTCCTTGTCAGTCCTTGCCAAATGACTAGGGCAGAGTTCACTGATCTATTTAGCCTTCACTTGAATCGAAATCGCCGCAGGGGGTGGGAGGAGAGCGTCCTTTAGCTCGTTCGACGGAGTAGGAGGAAGTGTGACAGTGCTGCTCTCTAAACTCAGTCGAAGCGCTATATAGGTGACTAGAGAGGAGGCGCGCGCGATCTTGAGTGAAAAGTCGGCGACTCCTTCGGGGGAAGGGGTAATTTTGATAATGCTCGTTGGAATGTCCAACGGATTCCAATCTTTGGGCAGAAAGACCCGCATGCTCGCGGAGAGTTGGCCGCGCGAGGGAGGTAGGGGGGGGGGAGATGACATGGGTCCCTAGGTTATGTTGTATTAAAATCTCTGAAAGAATTGGTCAAGGGGATTAATACCCCAAAATAGGGGCAACAACTCCAACGCAATCGAAAGAGCTTTGTTAGAAATATTTCTATTTTGAAAAAATACACTCACTAAGGGCAGGAAATTTTTAATTATGCTGTTAGAATGAAAACTAGATTGGGAACCATCTTGTCATTGATTAACTTGGGGGGGGATGGCTCAGAAAATTTACTTTCAATATATTCTATGGAACTATCTGAATTGTCTGTTACTATTTTTTCGAGGCATCGAGTTAAAAGAAATAACTTTACAGCGAAAATTTGCCGCTGCTAACCAGCTCTGAAGGTGTGACGACATTAGCCTCGGAGAAAAAGAGATTGATCACACCGATTCTCCACGACATGGGAGTAAATAATGTGATAACGAGTATCGGATAAGTTTCGTTTTAACACAATTACGATTTTTTAATTTTCAAAGACATAAACGTTCTTAATTCTTAAAATGATGTTGTTCACTGATGTTATTTTCACCTTCTGGAACTTAATGATAACGTAGTTATTCATTTTTCGAAAATATGATATTATTGGGGTAAATTTGAATCTTTCTGCGCCATTTGAACTTTCTTTCAATTCTTGGCCTAGTCTTTGCCTGTCTAGTTAGCCAAAGGCATCCTGTGTTATATCTGCAGGCGATCTGCACCTGCGTCTTCTGACTAGTTAGCCAATAGCATTTTTGCTTCTATTTCGGACGGTAACTGTGTCTTCAGTTTAGTTACAATGGTGAGCGGTGGTTGTTCTAACTCAAAATACCAAATAATACGTAAAGTCTTTGATGACGATATTCAGGCCTTAGAAATAAATAGGGCTCACAGTATAATGGCGCAAGTCATTAAATGCCTTATGCAGGAATTGTAAATTTAGCTAAGATCGAAATTTCTTTTTCTGGAATATAACTTAAAAGATTCGAAAAGGCGTAAAACCACATACAAATTTCAGGCGAGTGATAACAGCGTCAGCCGCCTCCTCACCTAGGTTACCATGCTTTCACCAGCTCAATGCAGGGAACTCCGCATCCACGTGGGTACAGAAGGGCACGTGGCCCCCATTTGACCTCATTCTGCTACATTCATCTTTAAAACTTCCTCAGACGGAGGATTGTCCGGAAACCACATTTGTGGCATGTCATTGTTCTTCAGCATCATGTTTAGTTCGGTTTTGAATGTTCCCGGCCTTGTTAGATTCGCAATATGTGCATAATATATCCACGCCATAATCTGTGTTGAATTTTCATTTTCGATTTGAAGGCAGGTTCTTTCTTTTGCTGCTTCCGAGATGGTAGCTTTTGCAACCATATATATATATAGTTGTTGCGTGTTTAGAGTGATGCGGAGCACGGATGGCTTCTGAATTGCACTGTTTGTCACTTGTCACTCGCTTTTATTTGTTTTATATAATTGTAGCGTGTAATTAACACTAGGTCACTTCACGTTCGGTTTTATTCCTGGTAACACTCGGAAAAAAGTAGGTCTTTCAAAGTCAGGACTCTGATTTCCTGAGGTATCTGCAAAAATATATTTTGCTTGTCCGTACCTCCTTTTACGATTGCGCGTACGAGTTCACGAGAGAAGAGTATAGCAGGCAAATGATGCAGTCATGAACGGGAATGGTTGTTTTTTTTTTGTTTTTTAGGGGGAGAAGAGGTACGGCTTGCGGTTACTCCTCCCCTATGTATCCCTCCCACGATCGGGGGGCCACAGAAGAGGAGGAGGCCCGCGGCCGACTTGCTCCTGGAGAAACTCCCCACACTTCTGACTCTCAGTTCAAGAGAACCGATAGTGAATTGCTTAATGGGAAGTCCGGAACAAGCTTTTAGAATAGGGTTTATAGCTGTGGGAAACGGAAAGTTTTGAGTTAAAAGAGGACAGATTGGTGAGGAGGCAGATTGAGCAACCTCGGTAGTCAAAGGTGGAAAGGGTAGAATACCCTTGCCCGAAGGACAAGGGGGACCTGCTGATTAACGTGGATTCCGAACCACCGTGATGCATTTACTCATCATTCTTAGTTCCTTTCTCACGCTTTTAGCACCTATGTTCCTCATACAGAAACGGGAGGACTGCCTAATGTCTGTTCCCATATTCTTTTCATCTTTCATTCATGTGTTTATTGTATCATTCATGCCGTTTTGAGTTATCTTAGCTCTGAGCTTTGTTTATGTATTGTTATGTTACTTGCTTTTACTTTCCTTACTTTGTTTCACTTTCTCTTGTTGTTATCACTTTTTCACTTTAGTTTCACTTTGTTCACTTGTTTTACTATTAACTTTCACTTCATTATCATTTTTGTTAAACTTTTTAATACTATAGTTCAGTTATTATACTTTTAGTTTACTATGTTCGTTTTTTCTGTTTTACTGTTAGCTTTCACTTCACTATCCTTTTGTTAAACTTTTTAATATAGTTCACTTATTACACATTTAGTTCATTTTGTTCGTATTATTTCTGTTTACACTTTTGATCTGTGTTGTCTTCTTAGTCGGTTGTTTCTTCCTATTTTAGTTGTTTAAATTCGGTTGTCTTATTAAGGTATTAATCTGGTGTCTTGGTTGGTTATTTCATTGGTTGGGTTTGTATATAGTCAGGTAAATATCTTTATCATTATGCTTGTTTCTTCTCTCCTTTTGAATTTTTACTTAGGTAAACATGGGCACCTCCTCGATCTTCAGCTTTTGTCTGCCGCTGGAAAATCGAGTGTTAAAGGGGACTCCAGCTCTGGTGTTCGTGTGCTCTGCAAATATTTGAGGTAGATCGTGTATCTTACTCCATATTGTCTCCACTCTGTTCTTGATGTTGATGTTCAGCGTTTCTAATCCTGATTCCTAGTGCAGATCCTGTAGTCTTCTCCTATCTCTCCTACGGGTGTTGGTGATTAGGTAGAGAACTTTATTTTGTATTCTCTGGAGTTCCAATTTTTTGGTCCTTGTTTCACCGTTGATAAGGGTTGGCGGGTATAGCAGTACCTCTCTTCCTAGTGCAAGATAGATTTTTCTTTTATTTTTCATGCCTAACCCTCTTAGATTGTACATTAGGTTAGGCATCGAAATCGCCTTCTTTTTCCTTTCTTTTATAGGTTGTTTGTAGCCTCTTTTTGTTATTCTGAGTCCTATCACTTTGCCCTCACTATGATATCTGTAGTTCTGATCTTCAACTACAATTTCACCTGTTTTGTTCCTGGAGATTGAGATTATTGTAAATTTCTTACTGTTAGTCCTTATCTTCCAATCTCTTTCGTAGTTGTTGATGTTGCTGATTTCTAAAGGTGTTGTCCTTGTCTGAAAGCGTACGATACTGTACAGAGTGACGACGAGTTGGCTTATGTCATCCGCAAACTGTATGTTTAGGCAACTAGGCATTATTGGTGGTGGCAGGTCTGCTGTGTATATTGAATACAGCGTGGGGCTGAGACAGCCCCTTTCCCCTTCCTGCGGGAGGCCAGCTTCCAATTCGAATTCTGGTCTTGAATAACCATTAATCTTCACATATGCTCTTCTGTCTGTGACATAATCCCAGAGAATTCTCTCCAGATTGCTATTGATCTGGAGATTTAAGATCTTATATTGCATTCCTCTGACCCAGACTTTGTCAAATGCTTTTTCTACATCTTTCAGGAACAGATCGATGTAGTTATTCTCTGCTTTGGCCTTTGCTATTTTCTCTGTTATTATGCGAAGTGCCATTGTGGTGTCTCTGCCTCTTCTGAACCCGATCTGATAATCATTATAAAGGTTATTTTCTTTAAGATATTCTTTTAGTCTTCTGCTAAGGATTTTCTCGAAGACTTTGCTCTATGAAGCTCAATAGCGATATTGACCGGTAACTGCTGAGGTGGTTTGGTGGTTTCCCTGGCTTTGAAACGAATATCATTTCGACTAGTTTATAACTATAAGGGAAGTAACCGGTGTTTAAGCACGCGTTAAAAATATTATTTAATATTCTGACGATTATGTTAGGTGCCTTGGTAAAATTAATTCTGGTTATTCCTGAAGCGCTTGGCGCTTTCTGCTTGAATGATTCTATTACGCATTTGACCTCTTCCGTTGTTATATAGGCCCCTGTACCCAGAATTTCCTCTCTCTCTCCCTATATACTTGGTGGTGGAGTGATCTTGTCTATGTTTTCTTGCAAAAATGTGTGGATTATTTCATCTATCTCTGGATTGAAGTCCTAGTCCTCCTCTGGTGTTATGGAGAGCACTGATTTCCAGTTATTACGAAAAAGTTCTTCTGTGGTCCTCTCTTCTTGGATCTTTTCTCCCCGTTTATTCTAAATTGTTATTTTTTATCTCTGTTATCTGCCTTTAAGTCTATTTATTAGTCTTTAGTTCTCTTTTGGTCTTCGTTCTTCGTCTATTTTCTTCATTAGGCTATCCCGTATGAGGCTTTGCCGTTCTTGTATGAGATGCCTCAGTTCTTCTCTCCTTCTTCTGATTTTTTTGTATCGCTCTCTATTTAGTCCATGGATAATTATTTGGTGTAATAATCCTCTTAGTTGCATATTCTTTTTCATCATTTCCTCTGTCCATCGAGGATGTGGAAGACTACGGTATCTTGTCTTTGGTATATATCTTTCGCCCGCCTCAATGATCATTCTTGTTAATCTTGAGTTCTTCTTATCAATATCTTACAGATTGGCGTCTAGGAGATCCTTTAGGACGAAGTTACTAAGATCTTGTGAGTAACCTGCATAGTTTGCTCTCTTGTAATCCTTCCTCGCCGGTACTGGTACCTGTATCGGGTATTGATTCATGAGCAAATGTGTCCCACCATGGTCGCTACATGAAAAGGTAACTGGTTGCATGTGGATCTTGTATTGAAGCTACTTAGTACGGCGTCTGGCTTTGTAGCTGCATTGCCTGTGACATATGTTGGAAAGTCTGGCCCTATTCTCTTGGAAATATTTATTTCCAACATCATTTCTAAGTTGGCTCCTCTGTTGTTTTTGTAGCGGTATCCATTTGCACTGCACCTGGCATTGAGGTCTCGCATAAAGATGGTTGGGAAACTTGTGCCAAAGATTTTAAATAGGTTGTACAAGGGAAGGTCATTTTTTCTTGGTGCATGGTATCCCGTGGCTACTACATATTATTGGCGTTAATTCCGTTTCAATTTTTACGTCCAAGTATGCCTCATCCAAATTATATACTTTTTTGAAGTTCAGCCCTCTTCTTATTGCTATGGCCGCCCCGTCATGATGTTCACCAGAATGATTCGCATTTATGACGGTGTAATCGAATACTTTCATTGTTTTTTCTTCTGGATTCACTCCATTTCTGATATTAATATTATATCTGGATCAATCTCTCTGAAGTTATTTCCTAAAGTCGATGTTTTACCGATCCATCCTTGAGTGTTGATTTACAGAATGATGAGCTTTTTTCTCCTTTCTGGTTCCATTGTTTATTAAGTTTGGTCGTCTAGAGATCTTTGGACTTCTGGCGGGTCAATCTCTTGTTGGATTCTGATCGTTGCCTTTAAACCTACTATTCTTCATACTTTGAAATGTAGAATGGCAAAGAGTAACGCAGTCGCCAGGGTAGATTCGAATTTTATCCTCTATTAAGAGTTTTTGTACTTCTTCCTCGTCTTCTTCTCCTGTCTTTTCTTTGAATGCCCATTTGCATTTTCTTTATTTAAAAGCCTTAATGATGTCTTCCTGTTTCTTGCCTCTCGGGAGTGGGGAGCATTCATCGCTATAGACTTTAAGCTTTATTTCCTGTGCTTCCATGCGTAGTATTTTGTTTCCTTCATTGCTTTGCACTGATATGTTTGAAATTGCGTTCTCTTCAGTAGTATGTTCCTCGCTGCTCGTTGGTGCCGACGCTGAAGCGATGTTGATTTTAAGGATTTTAGATGAGGAAGGGGAGGCAGGGAACCACATCTTCTTCATTCCATTTTTTTCTAGGATTGTATTGAGTGTCGTAGCGAATGTGCCCGGTTTCCCAATATTCATCATATAGGCATATAATATGCATGTGAGCACTTCTGTTGATGCCCCTTATGGCACAGCTAGATGGGTATGTGCTTCCTGCATTTGCTTCACAGTTGCTTTAGCCAATACTGAGTACGTTGCATTTCTTCTAGTTTCTTCTTCGTTTCTCGCTTCTCTTTCCTTTCTTTTTATTATCTCCTTTCTTTGGGGGCATGACATTGCCATAGTTCTATGTGGCCCATGACAGTTCACGCATTTCTTAGTACTTTCCTTGCACTGTTTCCATTCGTGGTTACTCTGTCCGCACTCAGAACATACTGTATCTTTCTCAGTGCAGTCACGCGTCAAGTGGTCCTCCATCTTATAGCAGCGGAAGCACATTTGAATATTAATATGTTTCTCGCGCTCCATGTTCTCTGGTGGAATTCTCATGTTAAACATGAGCAGTCCTCGTTGGAATATCTTTGCTGTCATATCTGTTGTTGCACACACAATTTTAAAGACGTGGTGGCCAAATTTAATTTTTTTTATTTATTTTTATGCCTTCATGATTTTTTTCTATTTCTTCTTTCATTTCCTCTTTGTAATGGGAACCCACCCATTACTGCATATGATACTTCTGTTTGCATTTATCTGGGGGAGGAGATTTTGGGCGTTAGTCCTATTCCCTTTAGTGTCTCTATTCCTTGCTGAGACACTAATTTTTCTAGTTCTTTTTTATTACTTGCAATTACCACGTAGCCATTTGGACATTATCTGTCCAAATAATGTGTCGCAGAGTTTTTTTTTGTCCGATTTGATCTCTTAGTCAATTGGCCGTAGAGATACTCGTAAGCATTCTAGGCTGCCTCCTTTCACTAAATGGGGATGATCCCCCATCCTTTTGCTAGTCGAGCGCCTAGGCGCTCTTTTCTTCGTTCCTTCCTCCGAAGCCTATGTTTGTTTTCTTCCTTCCTCTCTAAATCTGTAAAAAAGGAAAGTGCAAAATGTTCCCTATCAGCTAGCAGCCCATGGTTCCCTATTTACCTAGTTATTTTAGCGCTTCACGACCACCCAACCTAAATAGGCCTAAGCTAAGGGGCGCCTTCAAAAAGTTTCGGGACTGTGGTCTTAAGAAAGCTCCCAATTGGGGGCTTCCTTCCAGGGATCACTATACCCTACTTTAAGTGTCTCTGGGCGCAGCAGTGGTCGTGTTGTTGCTTTTAGTCAGTGAAGTAAGTGGAAGTCAAAGCGTGGAATAAGGAGGAATTAAGGATGAATTACCCCTTTAGAGTAAGCACCCCGCCCACTGGAAAGAGGAGGAATCTCCAATCACTCCAGAGGGCGCATATCTTTCTTCTTTCTTGAAGTTAACGTTAACTTTAATGAAAAGTGAACTTTTCCTTAAGCGCGCTCACAGTCTCCGTTGTAAAAAATAATCCATATTCAGTCCGTCATCATGAACAAGAGGCAGGACATACATTGCCTTAAATAGAGGAAGGGAGGATTAGACTACCCACCTCTGAACCCTAATTAGGGGGATACAAAATCCTGAAATAACTTTATTTGAGATTTAATGTATGTAGTGATAATGGGGTCAAGCATGAACAAACCAGGGCTAAAGTTGAAATTTAGGAACGTGTTAATGGAGATACACTCTAATATATTTCTCGAAATATAATTACTGCATTTTATGACTGGTTTGTCACTATTCCAGTTAATGGTATGGTTAAGATTGTACATATGTAAAAAAAAAAAGTTCAAATTGTTCACTGTGATTATGTACATTGGCTTGATGTTGCTTAACCCGGACATCTATTTCTTTCCCGGTTGCAGCCTATCGAATAAATAATGCCAGGTCGGCGGAGGGAAGGATAATTTTTGATAAGGATGCGATAAATTGTGGTCTCGTACTTAAAAATGACATTCATGTTCAGAGGCCTAAGTAAATGAGGTAATTTAATGAAAATATGGTTATAGGGTAAAACTAATAAGTTTCTGGCCTGAAACATATGGATATTAACATTAGTTTGATAATAAGAGCGCTTGGCGGACTTATAACAATTGTCGAGAAGGTACAGAGGGTAGCACAAATTTATCCCTATTTTATATATTCTATCGACTTCTTTGTCTAGGTATTCTGGTGAGCCAATTAATTCTAAGGGCACGCAAAATCATAGAGGAGAAAAAACTTTGTTTGATGTTATTATGGTGGTTAGAATAAAAATGTATATAAGAATCTATGGCTGTGGGTTTTCTATATATTTCATGTTTGAAACAATGGTTTGTCCGATGAATTAGAATATCTAGGAAAGGGAGTGTGCAACCTTTTTCAACTTCTAGAGTAAATTTAATCGAGCGCACTAAGGTGTTAATTTTAGTAAGAAATGTATTAATATTTAAATTATTAGGCCAAAGGCAAACGATGTCATCAACATATTGCATCCAGGCTATAGGGTGTTCATTAATTTGGGGAAGTATTCTAGATTCGAAGAATTGCATGTATAGGTTTGCGAGTACAGGGGATAAACAATTCCCCATTGTCATTCTAAAGGTTTGGCGATAAAATTTTCCATTAAAGGTAAATTTGCAATTGTTGATGCAAAAAGTAATGAGTTTAATGAGGGTAGAAACGGGTATAAGGAGAGCAACTACGTCGAGGTGTTCTTCAAGGAAATTCAAGAGATCGGGTAGAGGAACTTTAGTAAAGAGGGAACAAACATCGAAACTAACCAGGTTTAAATTATCAGGGTAGGGGAGCTCATTAAGTTTACTAATGGGGTGCATATTATTGATAATATGCGAATTGGAAATGGTACCAACCAAAGGGCTTAGTAGAGAGGCTAACTATTTTGATAGGGTATAGGTAACACACCCAACAGAGCTAATGATGGGGCTCATTGAGCTATCAGGTTTATGGGTTTTAATAACACCATAAAGGTAGGGAAAGAAAGCATTTGAAGATTTAAATTTGCTAATGAGGTCACAGGATCCTTTAAGTAGAGAGCAAACAGTTGAATGAAATTCTCTGTTCACCTGGTCATTAGGATTCCTTCTAAGGGTTTCATAGGTGGACGTATCCGAAAGTAAGATATTTCTCTTATCTAAATATAGAGATTTGTCAATTAGTACAACGGCTGCAGATTTATCGGCCTTACAAACACGAATGTTCTTATTATTACTAAGGAAACTTATCGCTTTTTGAAACCTAACCGGATAATTATTGTTTACATGGCTTAAGCAATTATAAACATAACCTTTAGCAAAGGAAATTTTATTACGGGACACGTCACTAAATTTTTCTAACTGGGGAAATGCGTTGGCAATTTTAACACCATTCGGGGGCGGATGGGAGAGAAAATTTTAGCCCATAACCAAATGCATTTTACGTATCAGTATCAAACTCTTGAGTCGAAAGGTTGATAACATGGTTAGGGGAGCTATTTCTTTTCCATTCACTGTTTGCAATGAGACGTTGTAAATTGGCGGAGTGTCTATTTTTCTTATTTAGGCAGTTTATCCTTAACTTGTAAAAAATTCGATCACGTAGGGGGTTTAGCCACATGCTGGGGATGTTATCAAAGAAGGTGGGACGGCTTACTGTAAGATCAGCGAAGGTTGTTGAACCTGAACTTTTGCGATGGCGATCCGTTTCCGGAGGATTCCTTCTTCTGTTTCGTCGAAAGGAAATCCATTTATCATCTTATATCTCCGTCCGAGGAGGGAGCGTGGACAAACCGGGAAAGAACTAGATGTCCGAGTTTAGCAACATCAAACCAATGTACGTAATCATAGTGAACAATCTGAGCTTTTTCTACATATGTACATTCTCAACAATACCATTAACTATATTTCGAGAAATATATTAGAATGTATCTCCATTAACGCGTTCCCAAATTTCAACCTTAACCATGGTTTGTTCATGCTAGACCCCATTATCACTACAGGATTTTGTACCCCCTAATTAGGGTTCAGAGGTGGGTAGTCTAATCCCCCCTTCCACTATTTAAGGCAATGTATGTCTTGCCTCCTGTTCATTCCTTGAAAAGGTCTTTAAGACTTAAGACGAAAGCGCTCGGAATCGTTTTTCACTTTTTCTTTGTGGGTGTATCTGCATAACTTTGACTCACGTGCACTTTGTGAGCTTTTTTTATAAACTCAATATGACGAGCCTACTGGTTGGTGGCTTGGTTGTGTTACCTCCCGCCATTATTACTGTAACTTTCTCCTCATTGGAGCCCCCAACACTACAATTCGTCCCCTTCAACTTGTCCAGAACTTTGCGGGACAGGTTCTCCTTCGTCGAGAGCGGTTCTCTCGTGCTACACACCAACTCCGTGAACTGCACTACTGCCCATTAAATTTCGGATTACTTTTAAAGTCCTTCTCACATTTAAAATCCTAAATACCGCAGCTCTCCACCTTACCGGTCCTCCTCACTGGCTGTGTTCAGATAACAAATAACCTTTCGCTCAGGAAGTGCCCTCCTACCTTAGGGTTCCTGCGTCATAGGTGATGATCGTACCTTCTTTGTAATTGCGCCTAAGCTGTGGAATGATCTGCCTCGTGTCATAAGCTCTTCTCCCTCGCCCGACGATTTCAACCAGCCTCTGTAAACCTACCTATTCTTTCAGGCCTTTTCCTAGTTGATGGCCGGGCTGCTTGCGAGGGCTTCAAAATCTTGAAGGGCGCCATAAAAAAACATCTATTATTATTATTATTATTATATGGCTGATAGCGCAATCCATTGCATGCAGATTAAACTTTCGTGGAGGGGAGCATATATGAAAAGCCTAATTTTGCAGGTTTATATGTATATATCTTTTTAGTAGTACCTGCATGTTTGGGGTCTTGTATTATAAACTTAATATGACGAGCGTACTGGTTGTGGCTGATGACGCAATCCAATGTGGCTGGTACTAAATTATGAAATTTTAAATAATTAATTGGCGTCCAAATTGTTTATATGTATTAAAAAAGCAAGGGTCCGAGTACAGATTCATAAGGAAGGCCACTAGTAACCGAAGCCCACAAGAAACTACTTCTATTTGCAACAACTCTCTGCCTACGGTTTTCGATCCAGTCTTTAGTTCATTTTAATACATAATAACATACGAAAAGAAGTTTGCAAAAGGCTAGTCAATAGCCTATAGAGGCAGCCCATGTTCCCATCGCCCAGTTTATAATTATTTTGTGGATTACACCTAACTATACAAAGTACAGTACACTTATTTAGGTTAAATTTCATTTGCCATTTTTATGCCCATTAAGATAGTATGATCAATTCATCTTCAGCATCAGAGTCAGGCCTTATATTCCTAATATAAATCAAGAATAACAACGGTCCCAACACCGACCCCCGAGGAACCATAATAGTAATATTCCCCACTCAGATTTAATCACATCTATGCTAACTCTTTGCTGTCTTTCACTAAGCCACAACTGAATCCACCTAAAAATATTTCCATCGATGCCATACGCTTTAACTTTATTCAAAAGTCGTAAGTGTGGCACCCTTTCGAAAGCCTTACTAAAAAATAAGCAAACAATGTCATAATTCTTATATCCATCAGTATCATCATACACATTGCTATAAATAACAGTAAATTAGTCAAACACAATTTAACCCAAGTAAAGCCATGTTGAGATTCATTAATCAACTTATGTTTATCTAAGTAATCCCTAAGAGATTTCATTATTATAAATTCCATCATTTTCCCCACCACTGCTGTCAAACTCACTGGTCGGTAATTAGACATAATTGTTTTATCTCCGTTCTTGAATATGGGATTACATTAGCTTTCTTCCATGCTTTTGGTACAATGCTAGTCTCTAACGATTTTATACATAGGCATGCTAGGGGCTCACTTAACACATCTTTACATTCCTTCAAAATACTAGGAAACCCTTATCAGGGCCTGGGGCTTTACTAAATTTGATTTTATATATTTCTTTTGACACTTTTGCAATTAAAATATCCTCTAATTTCTCTTTATCATACCCCTGACGATCAAGGTCCCCTCAGGTACAATTAAAGTATTCTCAAGTGTAAATACTGAAAGAAAATTGATATTTAACATCTTAGTTATGGCATCACTATCACTTACTAACTCTCAATCTATAGTTTTCGTAAGACTATTTTATCTGTATAATTAATATAAAAGCTTGGGGATGTTTCTTTGTCGTATTTGCCACTTTAATTTCATAATTTCTCTCTTCTACCCTGATGAACATTTTAATGTCTCGAGTTAGCTCACTATACGAGTAGCTTGGCGGTAATTGATTTTCACACTTTTTAGTCGCGTGTGACTCTATATCTCACTATGTCGGTTGGTCGGTCTGTCGGTCCCCGTTTTGCTCTTTTAGGGGAGAGTCAATAACATTTTAACCTTTTGGCAGATTTTAACGAAATTTGAAACCCTTATGCTGTTTTACATTCTTTTTCGAATAATATTATTGCCAAAGTCCTTCCAAAGTTAGCCCGGGAATTATTTGGCAATAACATCATAACTATTCGGTCGATTTTTAACGTAATTTGAAACCCTTATGTTGTTTTACATTCTCTTTCGAATAATACAATTGCCACATTTCTCTCAAGGTTAGCCATGTAATTATTTTGCAATAACATCATAACTATTCGCCCGATTCTAATGGACTATGAAACCCCTTATGTTGTTTTACATTCTCTTTCGAATGATATAATTGCCAAGGTCCCCCCAACGTTAGTCCAGGAATTATTGAAAGTTTTGAAGGTTGTAATGTGATAAATCAGAATAAGTGAGAACATGCGACTTTGGTCAGCACACCTTGTTTATTTTCCTGTAAATGTAACTCTTAATGCCAATATAATTAATTTTATCTGATGTCTATTTATACTCGACAAATTTAGCTCTAATCTGACTATATGGAATGCTTATAGTCAGTCTCTTATTCCTCATCTACACCTTTCCTCTCTACTTGGGGATTATCTTCCCTCTCAACTGCCCACATTGACATCAAAGTTCCTGACCTGATATCACTCGCTTTTCTCCAAACACACGTCTCCTGGTACCTACTAGGACCACTATAATCTGTTTTTCTAAAGTCTGGGATTTTTACCTAATTTAGCCTACCGCTAACTCCGTTCTATTTTTACTTAAATCTAATTTCGCAATGGTCGCTTTTTCCAAAATTTTCACCAATCTCTCTATTGCTAATGCCTTCTTCCTTATTTGTTAGATCTAAATCAAATATATTACCACCCTAGTGGGTTGGTTTATAACCTATCCAAAACCTTAAACTGCACCATAGTAAAAAATTCCTCACCTTCCTGGTCATCTACTAGAGCTTCTCAGTCAATATTTCTATAATTAAAATCACCCATTATAGACACATGCTTACTTCTACCTACACGTTTTATCTCCTGCTAAGACTTGGTCGTCTATATAATAATCCTATGAATGTTTATCCTTTCCTTCCTTAACATGTACTCATAATGACTGTGTTAGCGTTTATTTTAATTGTAGTCTTTTCACTACACTGAGGATTTTCTCTAATATAAACAATCATCCTTCTTCTTTTCCTCCTATTCCTATCTGTATGAAACATTGTAATTATCATTTTGGGCCTTAGGTAGAAAAGATTTTCCGGCCATGAGCTGTTATCGCAATAACACCAAAATTCTCTATATTCACTACACCTCTTAACAAATCCACCTTATTCCTTATGCTCCTACTATTTGTGTAGTATATTTTCAATGTATCGCTCTTTATGGTCTTATGATACCAACACTCTACCTTCCTAGTCCTCTGCTCATTTCCCCTCTTGTTGCTCTCCAAATTCATTTGAATGGCCTCATCCCCACCTGCCTCATCCTACTTACCCTGACAGCATATGCCTATACTTCTTTCGACACAATCACTTAACATTTTAACACCCTTGCGACTCAAGTGTAACCCACCCATTGCATACAAATCCTTCCTTTCCCCAAACTCTCAACTGCGCGGAACATCCACTCACTGCATACTCTAAGCCTAGGTAAAATTCCTGACACTACACACTTCCTACTACTATCCCGAAACTTTCCTAACAAATCCCTATATCCCGACACTAGCTCCTCTGAACTAGTTCTCCCTATATCATTCACTCCCTGATGTAAAACAACAACTGAATCCTTTTCAGCTCCATCCACTGTCCTTTCAATTCTCTTGTTCACATCCGCTACACGTGCATCCTTCCCTTGCACTCTTCGCCACAAAAAGTCCTGTCTAAATAGTTAACATGGGAATCACCCACCACAAGCACTTCATTTGTTTCACCTGCACCTATAACACCTCTTCTCCTAAGACAATGAACCTACTACTACAAGTTATAGGCACAGATCTACTCTCTTTACCTAAGGCTACTATCCCAACCAATTTAACACTGGCATCCTTACTTCCGCCCGGAACAGGATATACCTCACCAGCTACCTGATTTCTTCCTCTCTTTACTACCTTCCACTCACTACTCTCTCCACTAGTCCATCCTACTCCCAGCATATGTAAATGAGCTAACCTTAAGATCCCCAGAATCCCCTTTGGACCTAGTGCTGAGATCCCTACTAAACTCAGTGACTAGCTCCTCAAGCATAACTATTTTTCCCAAATCCCGCGCTCTTCCTTCCTCTAACTCCAGCACACAAATAACACAAACAGTCCTCCCTCATACCATTATACATCCAGCACAATTATCCCAAGACTCACGCACATGCTCATCCTCGGCCATTATTCTTTCTCTCAATACATTCAGCCATTATATCCTAATTAATGTTTAAAAAATAAAAAAAAACGAATATACTCACGAAAATGAAAGAACAGCCCACTAAGTCACACTTTAAATAACTCTAACTAATTTAGATATCACATCCAAACAACAGAAAACACTCATGTTCCTAACAAAGAACCAATACTTAACACAAAGGTATTATTTACTTGCAAAAATGTACTCGTATTATTAAAAAAAATAGCCAATAAAACACAACCCAAATGAAACTATCACTTCCAACTTATGACGGACATAATCAAATCTGTCAGAGCTTCTTCAAATGCAACTTTCGAGGAGAAAGACGGGTAGCCCTATTCCGTACGTTATTAACTTTATCACGTCTTTTATGTGAAAAGGCGTCAAAGCATTTTTAAAGTCGAGATAGAATACATCCACTACTTTACCATAGTCAAATTTGGCTATCATTGCGTGAAGAAAAAAGCATATCATTTAAGCATGGACGTCCGCGTCAAAATCCCTACTGTGTCATTTATCAATATATTGACCTCTACATGTTCTATGATTCTATCTAACAATGGACACCATGAATTTACCTATATCAGAAATAAATGAGATGCCCCGAAGCTTCTTTAATCAGGCTTTCTTTCTTTTCTTGAAAATTTGTTTCTTTGAATTCTTCGGGAACTTTTCCCGACATATGGATTTTTTATGTTCATAATTCTCTTCTAACTTTTTAAGAAAATTTGTATATATTTTAGCGGGATTCGGTACATGGGAAGTTTTCATTTTCGTAATATATATATATACTAATTTCATTCTCAGTTATGTAGAAATTGGAAACTATAGATTCTTCATTAAAATTTATTATGTTTTGCATTAGAAGTAAATTAATTGTATCTTTCATGGTAAAATTTTTAAAAAATGTTCATTTAATGTATCCACAACATGCTCTGAATCGTCACTAAGGACTCCATCGGTAGTCTGGTGGAGCTTGACGCACTCACTAAATGGTTTACAATCATTTACATATTAATAAAATCGCTTTGGTTCGTTTTTTGACACGGATGATAGCTCTTTCTCGTAGTTCTCTTTAGTTGTCCTTATTATACACAAGACAAGGCGACAATAACATAGGTATCATGATTCAATTCTCGATAGTATTGTTGGTTCTCGAAATGTAATACAATCTATTACGTACCCTTCTAAACTTTCTTAATCTTACTATTTTTCAACAGAACCTGAATTTATCTCTTAGAATCTCTACGTGTATAATAAAAAATAAACGCTGAAATTATAACTACATTTCCTGAAGGCTTAAAGGTTTAAAACGTTTTAAGCGGGTGCGAGAAAGACCAAAAATCGCAAGTTTTAAATTCGGGAATTAGTTGAGAACTCTCTTGAAATATTCGTCGAATATTTTGATCGAATCGAATTAATTTGTGATCGCGATTCCAAAAAGTTTCGTTAACATGTATATTACCAACTAAATTCTCTACATTAGCGAAAATTGTATATGATATTTTGTTTGCCTGTCGGTTCCTCCACTATTCGATGAATTATTCACTGTTTACGAGACTCTTCTGATATGAAAAAACCGTACAGAATTATTTAAGAGTGGGCCAAACATTGTGCATCCTACACTTTTAGATGCAGTCCATCTGACATAAACAGATATGTCGTACCGTTCGTAAAAATGATCCTAAAAGTTAACGAAATGTACTTCTTCTTCCTGACAACTTTTAAACAATTATTATTATAAGAGTTTCTGTTTACGAATCTCACTTGCAGTAGTATAGTTTAAATAAGAATTTTACTGCTTCTAACTTTTAATTTGCCTTAATAGAATGCTGTAATATCTTATGTATCTCTCCTTAATTTAACAACACCTATGAAATAGCCATTCATGACGTTGTCCACTCCTGCTTTGAAGACTGAAAATCCTCTCTCTCTCAATTGTAGACTTGAGCCCTTCGACCTCTACAACTGGTTCAAACTTTTGCATCATTTGGTCTTTTCCGCCGCAGGCGTTTCTCTCATGAAAATCCCCTGATCCATTATCTCCACTGGTTTCCATGCTTGATACAGAAGAACCTCTTAGTCATGCTTATATAAAAGAGCTTACTTAATTCCTGCAGCCTTCCACAACATTTCCTCATTATTGACCTTATTCCAGGCTCCTAAAACCCTCCGCTCGATCTCTGCTCCCTTAGGGATTGTTCATCGTAGTCGTCTGTGGTGCATGTGTGAGCATGATTTATCTTCATTTGCCCAAAGAATATGGGATGATCTCCCTGCTGCAATATGCTAAGCCCTCTCCCTATGTGCTTCCAAGCGTGCCTTGAAGATCCTCCTCTTCTCTCTAGCTTTTCCTTAGTCGATTTACTAAGGAAATGCTCGTGGTCTTGAGGAGCTCCATAAAAATCCTTCTTATTATGATTATAAATATAAAATATAAGATGACCAACAACTAACCCTTACAAAATACTAAAACGTAACTTTGCCAGCCGAGATATCCCATTTTCAATACGAGATGAAAGGTACAAGCCGAACCAGTTCACGGTAGTTCCATGGCATCTAAGAATTCAAGGAGGCGTAGAAAAGATGTACGATAAATAATGTCAAATGTCGCCGAGAGTTGGTCATAAGTACTACAATGGAAAGCTTATCAGTGGCGGCTGTACACTAAAGGTGGTCATTTATGGGTAGGGGAGCTGATTCAGTGCTGTCTCGTGCCTTAAAACCAGGGTAAAAATCTCATCGGCGCTGGAGGAGGACAGGTTATTTAGAATCCTGGTTGGCATCAGTCTTTCGCTGCCTTTTGAAAGGAATGGGGCGTTGAATGATCGTGCGGTAGATTGCATGGTGGTTTGAGTTCAATTTCGGTTTCTTTGTGTTTCAAGTTGGTACTATTCCCTACGAGATTGGTGTTTAAAATATCAGTAAGGCAAGGAAAAAGAACAGGAAGGAACTGATGGTAAAGATTAGAGACAATGAATCTAGTGTAAAATAAGCCTTTTGGTCAGACAATGAGAGAAGTCAATTCCTCAGGGGATAGTGTGGAAAGAGAGCTATAGAAATACAAAAACAAGAACTAGCAAATGACTTAGGATCCACTCAAGGCCAGCCGGATTACCACAGGCGGTGTTAATCTATCACTTACAAATCCTGGACAAGATGACTTACATATATTTCACCTGAAAATAGAATTGTGCAGCACTAAGCAACAGTCCAGTTATTTACTCCTTAGCCCTAATAGGACGCTTTAGGCGTTGTCTCAAGTTCAGGAGTGGCTTGATACTAAAAATGTTACAATTTTAGCTCCTTTTCTAAACACATCTATGCGTTGAAGCTCTTGAAGCACATATACATTAAACATCTTCCAGCCAATGGTAGTGTTTGTAATGCACAGGGCGTCCTGTTTGTACACATTTGATCATGGAATTAATCGGGTTATTGGTCGTTCCATTTCAATATCTATCAATACTGTTTCAAGAAATATTTTAAGGGTGTATTTTCAGAAATTTAATCACAACTTTAATATAAACACTGGTATCTTGTCTTTAGAACAAATAATGCATATAAATAGGTCGCAAACAAAAAAAATATTTAGTTAAATTTCCTCTTCTCCACTCACTCGGCTTTGAGTCTGATAAGACCGCTCTTCTCCCCACTGAGAAACTCTCCCCGATGCCTCTGTACTTAATTAGTCTTTGAGAATAAAGACAAAAACGCTCTGAATCTAAATTTTCCTTTTGTCTGTTGTTTTTTTGTGACATTTTCTCTTACATGCTATTTGTGAGTTTGTATAACATATATGTATATAAATAGGAAAACAAGGACAAAGTCATAAACGCTTCGTAACATTTATTGCAAACGTTTGAGGATTTTAACAATGCCCATCAGTGCTCAAAAATTAAACCACAGATTAAAAATATGAACATAAAGTGTTCTATAATACATCAAAAATCGCGAATAATGAAGCTAAATTTGAAACACATTAAATAGTATGGAACTGGGAGGAGATATAGAATAAATCAAATTAATTACAATTTACAAAAGAGTTAAAAATAACAAATTAACAAACACCCTCAATGTGTGATTATATTTACTGGAACCTTCTCGCCCGATATCGAATGGATGCAGAATATACCATGGTGGAAGCTTTATAAGTTTTTGCATAGTCTGAGTGGGATGCCTTTGATTGGGCCTCTAGTGGTCATTTTTCATCTTTCTTTATGTTATTTATGTTTTGCTAGTTCACCCTCACTACGTGTTTGAATTTTGTGATGTTTAAATGAAGATGCTTCTACAATGCGATGAGTCAAAGACTTGGAAGTGTTCACATGATTGTGAATCGGAGACAGAAGTTTCTGAAGACGAGGTTCCAGTCGCCTTAGAACTTGATTCTTTCTCAAGATCTCAAGTCACACGGATCAAGACTTCTTCTCTAGCTTTTTTTATAAGTACCTACTGGCGACTGCCACCAAGAGCATTAATCGCCGTAATTAAAAAAACAACAACCAACCAAACAAAACAAACAACAACCAACCAAACAAAACTAACACCAACCAAAACACTAAAATAAAACAAGAAACAAAAGAAGAAGAAATAGCATAGGTTACTTTGATATGGAGGTGGAAAGAGATATCAAATCAAATATTGCATCTAAACACAATGAATTCTCAAGAAAAGTATCTACTGCTTGGTTAGAAGATGGACTACCATTGTCAATTAAAATGGCAGCTATTTTGCTAAATAAATTTATTTATTCTTTTACACTCAAGTGCCAAAAGTCATAGAAATTCCCCGTCATGTATCAGTTGCGTTATGAGATTACCTGGGTGAATGTGAATACCTGATAGGTTGTTCATTGTAAGTCAACAAAAATTACCGGAGTTCGAACTGGAAATAATATTGGGAGCCACATGGACTTTACTACATTTGGAAAACTGTGCGGCATTCAACATCCTTCGATCCACGGTGTTTCATCTGTACCGTAAATACAGCACAGTGGTCGGTCGATCAAGGGTTCTAATGATCGTAATAAGTGGGACGTCTGGCTATAATTATCCAGGGTAACAGACAAGCAACTCTAGTTAAAATCGTAGACACATTTAATATAGTAGGTACCAGACGCATATCTGTCAGGTCAGTGCAGCTTTCTTTACTTTCCATGAGATATAAGTGCAGAGGACCCACCAGAGCACCTGTGATTACACCACAAAAGCCAACACAACGATGCACCTGGCCTTGTGACACCGCTAATTGGACCGCGGAGGACTGGCAACAAAGGGTGTGGTTCTATAAGTCACGGTTTCAGTTGTTTCTGGCAGATGGCAGGGTCCGGCACAGACCTTATGAATCCATGTAGCCCAGCTGTCAACAAGGCGAAGTGCAGGCAAGTGGTGGTTCCATACTCGTTTAAGGTGTGTTCGCTCTGGTCTGCCTAAACATGTCATTGACCAGTAAACGCTAAATTTCACTGCTTGGCGACTACTTTTATCTATTCATGGGCGTCATGTATACCCCAAGATGATGCACCGTATCATCGAACCCGAGTTTCCAAGAAATGGTTAGAGGAGCATTCAAGAAGTTCCGATCAATGGTGAGGCTATCAAGTTTATCCGACCTGAGACAAATCAAGCATTTATGGAACGTAGTTTCTAGGTCTATTCGCCGCCGCGATCCGGCAGCTTAAAATATTAAGGAACTGTTGACAGGTATCTAGAAGGGATCACTGTCACTTAGAGTTGCTGCACTTCGCCGGGCTGAAGGGAGCTCTACTACCTACTAAGTACCTATCCCAATATCCCATCATGACTTTTCCCACTTCTGTGTAGATTAAAAGTGCTTTTACTTTGCTTTTCAAAATTCTAATTTAATTTCTTGACAACTTAATAATTTACTTAATTTTAAGAAACTGCATTCAACTTAATTAACTTGGTTGATTTATAGAAAACTCTTGGGATTTATGATCACGACTCATTGTTATGTAATATCAAAAAATATGATAATATTATGTAAATATAAAAAATAACAAAATGTTTACATATTGTTCATTATATATATACATATAGGGTGTCCTGTAGTGGCCGGACACTATAGTTACAGTTACATAAGAAAATTAGATGTTTTCCGTTAATAACATATTTTAGACAAAAGTTGTACGTGAGTGTCTTGGGACTTATATATATATATATATATATATATATATATATATATATATATATATATATATATATATATATATATATATCAATGGGGTTGCTGCTAGTCAGACGAATCTTTAATTTCACCAGGAATGAGAGTACATAGAATGTGGAGAAATTCATTTTCATTTATTGGGGATAAACAACGTTTCGAGCTGTCCGCTCATCTTCGGATTCTATGATATAGAGGAATACATAATACAATGAATTATAATATTAAAAAATTTGTCTAGAAATTAGAATATTAAAAGTGTTGACAAATATGTAAAAAAAGAGAGGCTTTTTTTCTATAATGCAAAACCTAAGAAAATACCTAATTTATAATGAGTTAGAATATAAAAATCCTAGAGGAATACCAGGAAGAACCATCAAAACACTCACCATCGTTGGTCTGACTCTAGAGAGAAGTGGGGAGGGGAAGGATTGAAGTGGACATAGGTAAGATTGTATTGGTAGTAGAGTTATGTCATAAGTAGGGGAGCAGCGGACGAGTCACAATTAAGACTAGGGGCACGGGATTTAATATAAAGGGATTCTAGTATTCTTTTATCGTTTATACCCAATAAATGAAGATGAATTTCTCCGCATTCTATGTACTCTCATTCCTGATGATTCCTTGGCAATTTTTAATAATCCTGCACATAGCCAACTTTTCTTTAACTTTTTTAACACTTTACACCCTAACATTAAATTCACCATGGAAGTGGAGTCAAATGATAAGATGCCCTTTCTTGACCTTTTAATCAACCGAGATAATGACCAACAAAAAATTCAAACAACCATTTAACGAAAAAATACTTTCACAGGACTAGGTTTGAACTACTTTAGTTTTTGTGATTTCGGATACAAAATATCCACAGTAAAAACTTTAATACATAGAAGTTTCTCGCTATCATCCACTTACCAATCAATCCATAATGAATTTATTTTTCTTAGGAAGTATTTTATAAAAAAATTATTTCCTTCTGACCTATATGATAGAGTTTTAAAAAAGCTATTTGATAATCTCATTTACCCCCCTCAACCCTGCATAGAAGTTCCTAAAATGCCCATATATTTACTAATTTCAGAGATGGGTTTTTTAAACGATACTTTTAAAAGAAAAATCCTATTTATTTTTAAAAGATATTTTCCCCAAATCAACCCACAAATAGTTTTTATAAATAAACTATCGATAGGAAGTTTCTTTAATAGTAAATATTCATCTCTTTGGAGTTCCGCAGTGATAATGTTTATTTATTTAAATGTCCCAGTTGTACTGGAGCCTCTTACATTGGCAGCACTGTTAGGTCTCTTAGAGCTAGGTTCTCTGCTCATGTGGAGATTATTTGGTGCACAAACAAAATATTAAATAGAAAGGAAAAGTTATCTATTAGGAAACACACCATAAGCTGTAAAACTGACATTTCTATTGAGAATTTCAAAGTATTAGTCTTTAACAACAACAAACATTGCCTAAGAACCCTTGAATCTCTATATATAAAACACTACAAACCTACACTCAATGAAGATTTAAGTGCAATATCATTATTAATTAACTAATTTTAACTACAGTTTGTTAGATGGTTTGCCTTTTAACAAACCAAGCGTCACTGTAACCTATAAATACTAGCCCCTTGTTAAACCCACCGCTTTAGTAAGTACCCAAATTTACCGTTTTTATATTAAATGTTTTTTAACTCTTACAGTCTTTACAAAATTAAAAACAAAGTTTAATTTTACTATCTTTAAATAATGCCAGGTCAATTTCTCTTATAGTTTGTAATTAATTTCTGCAATAATCCTTAAATTTATTAACTAATTTTTGAGTCAGTCTTAAAGCAAATTTAACTGTTGCCAAGTCATATTTAATAACAAAAAATTTAACTTATAGTACTTTTTACTGATATTTTATAATTGATTACCTTTTAAAATAATGTCTTGTTGGCCTTTTTAACTTTTCTTCGTATATATTAGCAATTTTTGAGTCGGTTTTAAAGCAAATCTAACTGTTGCTAAGTCATATTTAAAATTTTTTAACTTATAGTACATTTTACTGATATTATATAATTGATCACTCTTTAAAATAATGTCTTGTTGGCCTTTTCAAGTTTTCTTCATATATATTAACTTTGTAAACTTATTCTAGCCTGGAGATGAAAACTTGTAGTTTTCGAAACGTAGTGAAAAATTAAAAGATGCTACATCCGTTTCTCTTGGCTCTGGGATTTATCCTCAATATTATATATATATATATATATATATATATATATATATATATATATATATATATATATATATATATATATATATATATATATATATATATATATATATATATATATATATATATATATATATATATATATATATATATATATATATATATATATATATATATATATATATATATATATATATATATATATATATATATATATATATATATATATATATATATATATATATATGTGTGTGTGTGTGTGTGTGTGTGTCAGAGAGAGAGAGAGAGAGAGAGGGTGAGAAACGTAGGATGGGAATGCTACACATTAATTATAGAGGATTAGCTAATTTAGTTACAGCAGTCGGGCAAAATTCGAGTGAAAAATATGCTAATGAGATCGGCTTGTTTTGAAGACACTTAACTTCCGTTCGAATAAGACGTCCCATAGAGTGAGTCTAATTGTAACAATGGAAGGTTCCGCGAGATGTCGTGAACTGTCTAAAATTCACTTCCGGCGGCTCTGTATATATAGTAAAGCATCGGCTTGGGCAAAATTAGTATTTTTCCAAGAGGACACGATGCATAAGAGCCCAAAGACAAGGAAAAAAAATCTTAATGTAAGCTTCCTAGAGAGGGGAGAAACTTCCCCACTGCTATATTCTAGCCCAGCTTTCCCCCTGCAAAAATACACCCTCGATCCCTACTTTCAAGGCTGGCAGTGATTACTGGAAGACAGGTTGTATCTTCCGTCATAACTTCGAACAGGCCGAGTACTAATCGGCCCTAATTGCAAACTCAACCCGTGCTGTTGGAAAGTAATCGAGCTCGACGCTCATACCCCTGCTCCTCTCGAGCAGATCAACCCGGAATTTGAGTCCCCTTTGTCGGACGCGTGCGGCCGCTTGTGTATACTCACGGCTCACTTCTGGAGCCAACATTCTAAACCTATTCGCCCAGTTATTCCTTTGCATTTATCTTTCATCTCAATTATTTTATTTTTGTTTCTACAATAGTAAATATTATTTTGTTTCACCCAGTTTGATACCCAGAACCTCCTAGATAGTCAATTTAATCCTGCCAAGTGTAGCTGTTGTCATAAGGAAACTAGTCACTCTTACGAGATTCATTGCAACCCATAGTTAAATTGCATCATTCGAGGCAAGGCTCAATTGCACAGTTGACCTGCGTGCTATCCGCTATCTTTTCCGAGACACGGAAAGCAAACGGATGTCAGGAGATCTAACCTAACCCACGACAATATATATCAAACCGCAAGGAAAGAGAAAATAAACGGAAAAATGAATTTTCCTACTTGCGAAAAATCCGTGCAGATGGGGGGATTGAACCAAGCGCATTGAGGCAGCGAGCACCGCTTTGATCTTTTGATCTCAATTAAAGCAACCGCTTGTTGCATCCATGTGTTTGGATCGATCCACACCTCTGCATGGATTTTTTGCAATTAAGAAAATGCATTTTTCGAAAAAGAATGATTCCATTTATCTTCTCTTTCCTTGCGGGTTGATTGATTTATTCCTATCATTCTCTCGCGTTCAAGAGAGATATACTCGTACATTGTTTATTCGCAGCGCGTTTAACTATTTCTCGTTTGTACTTTGAATTCCCGATTAAATTTTCTCTCTTTCATTTCGTCCGATCACCCTAACGAAGCATGCCTAAATAGCTTGTCTATTCGAGAAAATATTTAGTCGCTTCAGATTCTATATCTCACTATGCCAGTCGGTCAGTCGGTCGGACGGTCAATCCATGTCTTTGGTTTTTGTAATAACATTGTAACTATTCGGCCGATCCTAACAAAATTTGAAATCCGTATGTTGTTTTACATTCTCTTTCAAATTATTTAATTGACAAAGTCCTGCTAAGGTTAACCAGGCAATAATCTCATAACTATTCGGCTGATTCTAACGAAATTTGAAACCCTTATGTTGTTTTACATTTTCTTCCAAATGATATAATTGTCAAGGTCTTTCTTAGGTTAGTCCGAGAATGATTGAAAGTTTTGAAGGTCGTAAGGTCATAAATCAGACAGAATAAGTGGGAGCACAAGACTTTGGTCAGCAGACCTTGTTATTCTTTGGCTTAGCTCTCAAATTAAGTTGGTGACTTTCCTGATTTGGATGTAAAGATCATTTATTGACCTTTAGTTTATCTAGGAAGCAGCCGTTGTTTAGACGGTCATTTAATATCTTTGCGATAGCATCTAGAATGTTGTCAGGCGCTTCCTCATAATTCCTAGTGGTGAGTATCTTCGTGCTGCTCTTTCGTGAAAGTGCAATATTCTTTCCTTAACTTCTTGCTTGGTGATCTTCATTTCGATACCACCGTAAGTGTCTTTCCTTGCATCGAGGAAGTGGTGTGGATGCGTTTAAAGGATCTTCGCGTTAAACGAGTCTATAATTTGAAGTTTGAAATCGAAATCAGATTCTTCATTTTTCTTTGCGTTTTATGTCGAAAATCATCTTCTAATGTTTACTGAATATCAATTCGACCTGATCTTCGTCATCTATGCTGTTTACTTCAGGTCTTTTATTTTTATTTTTCTATTTCCTGCTGTGCCTTTTATTTGATTAACTTTTCTCTAAAAGTTAACCATTGTCAATCATTTGAATGGTTTCATTCTAATGTTCATTTTGTTTTCCCGTTAATTCCGTAGTGAATTCACTTTTTTTCTCCTCAGTTTGGCTTGTAGCTACCCCGTTGTGCCCTGTTCTTTATTTGTTGGGAAATTTTAACTAATTGCCTGTTTTTTAACCTTTTTGGGAGTTCAGGTAGTGGTCTTTGTCGCCTTGTAGCCAGTTTTGGATATTGCTCGTTCATCTGCCAATTGCATCTAGCTCCTCTATTTTATTCCTAGTCTATTTCGTCTAACGTTGCTCTTTCTAGTGGTTCTGGTGTATGTATTCTTATCTTTCTTCTGTATCTCTCCCAGTCCGTTCTGTGGTATGCTTTTCTTACCTTCGTGTTACAAGGGTTGTTGTGTGGTCCTTACACGGTATGTCTTTCAACTGCATGAGGTACTGTAGTTGAATTGAGGATAATTATTGCCTAGGCAGATGTCCGATTTTGAGGCAGTGGTCGCTGTTACGTAAGTTGGGTAATCAGTTCTTAGTCGATGGCAGATGCCTCTTGCGAAAAGTGATTCCAGCTGTCTTTCTTCTCTCATTTATTGCTGTATCCTATCCGTTCACTGCACAGTGGGCATTAATCTCGCCCATGAATATCATCCGATTTTTATTATTGAAGATGTATGTGCATTTGTTTATTGGTAAATGATTTCTTCTTGGAGGTTGATATTTTGTAGTTATTATGATGTTTGTTATCCACATTTTTATACTACAGCAATATATAACATAAAATTTTTCACGCGTCTGTAATCGATGTCTTTCTTAATCACGATAGCGGCTCCGTCCTGTAAATTCCCTGTTGGGTTTACGGCTATGACGTCACAGACTCATATCTTTACCTTACCGATGTTAAAGTAGAATCCGTGGTCCGAGCTCGAGATGATGTCTGGATCTATTCTTCTGAAAATGTTTCCATATATCTGCTTCTTCTCTCTTTCTATTGGTTGGTATTTAGTTGTAAGCTATTTAGTTTTGTTCTGTCCATGATATTTTAGGTACTTCTTTTTTTTCCGTTGCCCGTCCTTTTGATCTTTTTATAGTCCTTATCAATGTTTAGTTAGTGCCTCCGTTTTTTGGTCAGTTTCTTTCTTTTGTAGTCCTTGTTTCTTGTCCGCCTCTGTTCGTGGATGAGGAAGCAGTAAATAAAGATTTTTCCCTTTGGGTCGGGCTCCCTGCTGACTTTGATTTCTCCTTCCTTTGTACCTTTTTTGTCACTCTCTTAGGTTCCTCATTTGAGGATTCTGAACTATCTTCTGTGTCTCGTACTTTTGTTTCCGTTGTTTGTGTTTCTTTCTGTGTAATTTTGTGGTTTGTTTAAAATTGCGGATGAGTCTACTTTATGTGGGATATTTATTGGTTCTAACTAATAAAAGGGGAATTTGATGTGTTTGCTGTATTGCGTTTTGTACGTGTGAATTTATTAAACATGTGTATATCTTGGCATACCTACCTCCTGTTCTATTCGGTAGCGATGTCTTTCTTGGTATTTCTTTCCTTGTTGCATCTGCGTAAGAGGTGTTTATTCCGGTTGTCTTCTGTTTCTTTTGTTCCCTTTCCTTCCTTTTGAAGACTTCCTTTCGTTTCTGGTAGATCATGGTCATTGTCCGGTGGTTCCCCTCACAATTGAAGCTGTATCGGTGTTGGTTGAATAATGCATTGTCCTCTTGTTGAGGATCTTCTCAAATAGCTTATCTTCAAATTCCAGAAGGAAAATTGGGTAGTAGCTTTCTTTGCTCGTCGGCGGTTTCCCTGTTGAGGTATGAATAGCATTTTAGCCGTTTTATCTTATTTTATTTCATCAGCTAAATAGCCTATGTTCATACAGGTTTGAAGATATTTAACCCATTGCCGGTGTTTATACCTCGTTTTTCTGAAGTGAAGTCCATATTTGTAGATATATCAATGAACCCATTTTAATATTTCAAATAACACCATTAGTTTGTTCTCTCAGGCGTTCCGCATAATTCATGTTTCTAAGAGTATGATTCATCATTGTTGCTCTTCCTTGTACCTATTCGAACACTTCATCCCAAACCATGAACATATGGATTCCAAATAATGTATGTTTATTTTGTACACATTTGTAATAAGAGCAATTAGATATAAAGGTCGAATTTCAATTTGCACTTCGGCATTGTTCGACGCATTGTCGATTGTCTTTCGCACGAGATCGAATAATTACTCTTAAATCCTTTTTTCAGGTGGTCACTAAAACAAGGATGCATTGCACGAGATTGCTGTGCGTGTGTGGTTGTGTAAAAAGCTAAGTATAAAACAACGCAGTCTCATACAGATGTGCGAGAATCGATATAAATATTTAAAATTACTGAACTTGCCAGACGACCTGGCACATACAACTCTCTCTCTTAATTACACATACTTCTGTCTATCTTTCCTCTAACTATCCCCACACCAATTTCTCTCTTTAAACATTATTGATCATTGATGTGCGAGAAAATGAACCAAACTGCCAAAGCTCTTGGAGAGGTGGGAATGAGGATTCGACAAATCAATACAAACTGTTCTCATGAAGGACTTTTATCGAAAAGCGATTTCCATAGAATAGAGTCCATTTCGAGGTTTTATAAAGGTATAAACGATCTATAGGTAATATGGATCATTTTCTACCCCCATTAACTCCCTCGTTACCATAGTAGGAGATATTGATTACATATTCATCAAGCAATTTTCAAACTAAACTTTGTTTTGAGAGAGAGAGGGAAGCGGGGAGCTAGGAGAGAATGTTGCGAGGAGTTAAAAGGACCAAAAAAACTTTAAAAGATCTTGGGAACTATACCCGGGGGGTATCTAATCACAAATTGCTTAACATAGTGTCAGAGTAAAGAATAAAAATGGAGGCTCTTCTGGTCCAACTTTCCCCGTAACATACTGCAGGTGCGGAAACGTGCCAAATGACTTAAACCTGTTGAGGTAAGAGTATACCCAAAGCATACCCAGGAATTTTAATAAAGGAAATCTGAAACAATACTATCTCTAAGATTATGATAACAAGTTGTCACTAAGTTTGTTCACAGAGGGCGAAAGAAAGATGAATTACAAGTTAAGCGAAAGTAGTTAAGAAAATGCAAGCTCTGGGAAATTTGAGATTACAAAGGTTAGATTGTAAATTAAATTCTCTTGGATGGACTTGTTGATTGTTGTTATTTATTACCTCTTTTTATCTTAGAAACATTCATGTTAGATTATGTGTTATGATTTGAGATTGAATCAATGTTTCCTAAACTAATATATCTTTATCTCGAATTTAAAAAGGACTCGTGTAAACTAGATTCTGGCCTCTTTTCCAGGAACTTGATTTTCTTATTTATTAAAATAAAATGTCCAACGAGGGAAATCTGGCAATAAAGTTTTTGAAAAGTGGTTCTTAAAGAAAGTGGCGAAAAGGTACATAACCTAACTAGATAACATTGAGTGCTAGGGAACGAAAGGACGTGCAACTCTTCTGAACCTGCCCTCGTTCTGTAACGAAGGCAACTTTATTGGTAAAGGAGTAAACTGTGTCCAAAAATCCATTTCCTTTTTTGTCCTTCAGCAAATTTTAAGTTTCTTCCAAGAACTTTAACTCTACTCCCCCTCTCTCTCTCTCTGTCAATTATTGATACAACTTCTTTTTGACTGAATTAATCTTAGGTAGTTGTTTTAACGACATTAAGAGAAAGACCATTACCGGCAATTGATCACATTGTATAAAAAGTCAATTCTTGACCACGTTCGTTTGCTATCGCTTCCTTTTTAATTTGAACCCATTGCCCGTGTTTATACCTCGTTTTTCTGAGGTGAATTCCATATTTCTAGATATATCAATGAACCCATTTTAATATTTCAAATAACACCATTAGTTTGTTCTTTCAGGCGCTCCGCATAATTCATGTTTCTAAGAGTATGATTCATCATTGTTGCTCTTCCTTGTACCTATTCGAACACTTCATCCCAAACTATGAACATATGGATTCCAAATAATGTATGTTCATTTTGTACACATTTGTAATAAGAGCAATTAGATATAAAGGTCCAATTTCAGTTTGCATTTCGGCATTGTTCGACGCATCGTCGAACTTTTCTTTAGGTGGACATTAGACATAATAGGTGGTGAAATTTATGTAGAGTTAGAGAGAAAATAGTAAGAGAGTAAAGTGATTGAAGGGCAAATTTGAAGAAAAGATGATGCGTGGGAAACAGAATAAAAAGGTCCCTGGTGAAAGGGCAGCTCTGTTGTTTTTTTTTGGTATGGGTTTTGTTAGTTTTTTATTTAATAAACTATAAATTTATAGTTTATTTAATTAAATTAATCTAGTTGATTTAATTTAATTTTTAGTGTTTTCGATCTTAATGATCTTTTGGCATTCAAGCCTTTATTTGAAACGGGGTTTTTATTCCCGCTGTGGGCATTTGAACAAATTTTATTATAGTTTGAATTTGAATTTATTTTGAAATTAATTTTCACTAAAGAAAAAACTTGCGCATTACACTAGTCATTTCCTGTCTATTGTCGATTTTGCCATGTGTATTTGGGGGTCACGATCACCGTCAGACTGTATTGTGCTGCTTTTAAATGGTCTTATTTGTCGGTCGACCTCGATGTCTAGGTGCGTACGAGAGAATTCAGGGGTCAAGCGGCACCAATGGCTTGCCATATCCTCTTAGCTCTCTCGTGGAGCGCCACGTTGATCGGAGATAATCCACCGAGTCGTGGGGCTCCCTCTGTCGTTAATGTTCTCTTCTTCGGGTGTTTGTAATAAGTAAAACCGCTTTGTTCTGGATGACTTGTAGTTTCGCAATGTGGGTCTTGGCGCTCGCGTTCAACGGCACCGGGGGGTATAAGAGTCTCGAACGAATGCACGCATTGAATATCTTGAGTTTATTTGAGCGATTTAGGTCACGGAACCTATAAAACTCCCTTAAATCTCTCTTGCTATTCGCGACTGTTCGTTCGATATGACTCTTGTAGCCCCCTGTGGTGATTTTGAGGCCCAGAAACGTCCCTTCCAGGCAGTAGAGGATTCGCTCCCCTTCTACCCGTATGCCATTGAAGGTCTTGCGAAACATGGGAATTATTTTGATTTGGGGGGCATTGGTCGATATCTTCCATCTCCTCTCGAAAGAGTTGATGTTAGAAATCTCCCAAGCCGTATTTCTAGCCATAAACTCCCTGTGAACATAAGCGGCTGTACAAATTTGCGATATGTCGTCAGCGAACTGAACGTATATCGTACCTTCGGAGAGAGGTTGTGGTAAGTCGCGTGTATAAATGTTGTATAAAAGGGGACTGAGACAGCCCCCTTGTGGGACCCCTGCTTTGAGCTCGAATTCAGGGCCTTTGTATCCTCTGATATGTATGTATGCTCTCCTCTCTATTATGTAGTCACATAGAATCCTCTCAAGAATGTGGTTGAGGCCTACTTGAAGGTTCTTAAATTGTAGTCCTCTCTTCCAAACCTTATCAAAAGCTTTTTTTGACATCGCGGAGCACCAGGTCGGCATACCTTTTGTCTCCCTTGATCTTGGCAAGCTTTTCGGTGACAACGGCTAGTGCCATGTCAGCCCCTCTTTTCCTTTCGAAGCCGTGTTGCTGCTCGTTATGCAAGTTGGCTTCATCGAGAAAAGAGTCGACTCTATTAGCCAATATCTTCTCGAAGACTTTGCTAGCAAATTCTAGGAGAGATATCGGCCGAAAGCTGGCATGGCAGTCCGGGAGCTTTTCCGATTTTGGGATGAAAATCATCTTGTCCACTTTCCACTGATCGGGAAAGTAGCCCGTGTTCAGAGCGGTGTTCATGAGCGTAGCCCACTTCAAACGTTATGCGGGGCCTTGATGAAATTTGTCCTGGTCAGCTCCGTGGTATCCGGTGCTCTTTAACGAAAGGATTTTAGAGCAACGGAGAGTTCTAAAGCAGTTATTTTACTCCCATAGCCCTCCATCGCTCTTTCCTGCGACACAATGATAAGGAGAGGTTCTGTGTATTTGTGTGTTTAGCTGTTGGATTATGTCAGACTCGAATTCGAGGTCGTAATTGTCATTTTATCCGGGGGTAATTTTGAAGATTGAAGACCAGAAAATCCTAGACATTTCCTCAATCTCTTTAATTTCGTCAATTTCTTTACCGTCGTGTATGAGTGTAATTTTTTTCTGTGGAGGTTGTCCTTTTAAACGTTTAAATGTCTGCCAGAATGTGCGTGAGTCTCTTTCTATGTCGAGTCCTTCTATCAGTCTGTCCCATATCAGTATTTGTTGGTCCGTAATTAGTGTCTAGAGTTCGTCTTTAATCTGTCTTATTCTTCTAGGGGCATTGTGGTCGGGGCCTATCAGCGCTACTACATTGGACAGGCCCTTATGTTCTTGGACCAGAGCTTTCATGGGAGAGGTCCAATAGGGAGCTGGAAGGGTTTTATATTTGATATGGGGAATACTATTTTCATCGGCTTTAATTGGGAAGTTAGTGATTCTATCCAGCTCGTTATCTATATCTTCTAAATTGGCATCGAATAAAGGGTCTGGGATATAATTTAGAAGGTAATTCTGTAGCTTTCCCAGTTCGCCTGCTTATAGCTTTTGCGTACTGGGATTGCAATTTGAATGGGATTTACTCCAACTGTAATTTAAATAGCCTAGTGTTCGCTCGAAATGATAGGGCCCGGTTCAATGTAATAGTTATATGGAAACCTGATACTGGATAAGACAATATCAGGTTTCGTTGCTGCTTTTCCCGTAATGTATGTCAGGAATTCTGGTCCGATTCTTGTCACGTATTGTCTGTCAAGTAATTCGAGCTCGAATCAGGGGTCCCACGAGGAGGCTGTCTCAGTCCCCTTTTATACAACATTTATATACGCGACTTACCACAATCTCTCTCCGAAGGTACGATCTACGTTCAGTTCGCTGACGACATATCGCAAATTTGTACCTCCGCTTACGTTCACAGGGAATTTATGGCGAGAAATGCTGCTTTGGAGATATGTAGCATCAACTCTTTCGAGAAGAAATGGAAGTTATCAACCAATACCCCAAAATTCAAAATAATTCCCACGTTTCGCAAGACCTTCAACGATATACGGGTAAAAGGGGAGAGAATCCCCTACTGCCTGGAAGGGACGGTTCTGGGGCTCAAAATCGCCACGGGAGACTACAAGAGTCATATCGAACGAACAGTCGCGAATAGTAGGAGATATTTGAGGGATTTTTATAGGTTCCGTGACCTAAATCGCTCAAATAAACTAAAGATATTCAATGCGCGCATTCGCTCGAGACTCTTGCACCCCCCAATGCTGCTGAATGCGAGCGCCAAGACCCACATTGCTAAACTACAAGTCATCCAGAACAAAGTGGTGCTACTCATTACAAACACCCGAAGAAAGAACGAAAAAGACAGAGGGAGCTCCACGACTCGGTTGGATTATATCCAATCAACGTGGCGCTCCACGAGAGAGCTAAGAAGATATGGCAAGCCATTGGCGCCCGCTTGACCCCTGAATTCTCCCGTACACACTTAGAAATCGAAGTAGACCGACAAGTAAGACCATTCAAGAGTAGTAAACTACAGTCTGACGGTGACGTGACTCCGAAATATACGTAACAAAACCGACAAAAAAACAGAAAACAACCAATGTAATGCGCAGGTTCCTTTAATAAAATAAATCCCCAAATAAACAAAAAATTTCATTTCAGTTCAATTTAAATTCATTTATATTAAAATGATAATAAACTTTTTCAAAAACCCACAGCGGGAATAAATACTCCGCCTTAAATAAAGGCTTGAATGCATAAAGATCATCAAGATCGAAAATGATAATTATAATTAAATTAACTATGTTAATTTAATTAAATAAACAATAAATTTATAGTTTATTAAATAAAAAACAAAATACAAAACAAACAGAAACTAACACAAATCAACAGAGCTACCCTTTCACCAGGGACCTTTTTATTCTGTCTCCCACACTATCTTATTATCTTACTATTTTCTCTCTAACTCTATCTAAATTTCACCACCTATTATGTCCAATGTCCAATGTCCAGATTGCCTTCTACACTTGTGGAACTCTACTCTCGCAGATCTCGAAGAATCGATAAAGGAGGTTGTGGGGGAATCCCACGTGGAATTTATTTTTCACCACGGAAGTTCCATGTGCTGGAGAAGGTTCTGTTAGGCTTAAATTGGTAAGCCTACCCCCCCGCCCCTTCCAAAAGCGGTAGCCTCGAGCCGCGTCCACCACGGTCCCCCTTTACACGGGTTAGAATCACCTCGGCAAGAAGATTTAAGGCCATTCGAGAGTAGAGCTGTTTCTCACTCACCCCCGCGGGGAGAGCCTTGGACATATATACTGCTCGTCCTTCATGAGGCAGACACAGAGTTGAGAAGTCTCGCCTGCACCCAAGAAGATTCCCCTAGTTCCAAGTCAGGTGCTAAACACGAAAGAGAGTGACGGCTCAACTATTTGTCTGTCGGAATTAGCCCCAGCCAGTGAGGTAATTCCATTTAACGATCGCTGCCGAGTGATTTTTCCGACTTCACTCATCAACTCCTGTCAAAGCCCTCCTCGTTAGCCCCCCTTCGTTTTCAGGGGGCCAAAATACTCTCCCCTAGACTGGACGTTACCGCCCCCTCCCCTTTTTGGAGAACCGTCATCACTTTAAGTTCTCGCTCAGAAGCTCTGAGCGCCCTCGCCTCACGTGCAGAAGACATCCGTGAAGCCTTACCCCGACGTCTCACCCGGAATCCTCCGTAAGCCAACCCCTCTCCCCCTTCAGTAACCAATTTAAGTTAATTGCCCCCCCCCCCATTTGAATAGTCTCCTTCTGTAATATCTTAAATTTTAACTTCATAGTCTCATTCATAACTACAATTCCCTCCTTCATTTACCGGTGTAATTTTGCCCATTAATTCATCTGATGTAATTTTTCCCATCAATTCTCTTATTATTTTTATGTAAATAGAATTATATTTTTGTACATGACTCTTTAAATGACCTTGAGCTTTGCCATTGCCCATATTTTACCTGACCTCGTTGCACTCTTATCTCGCTATTCCGCCCGTCTAAACTCGTGGTGTTCCGTCCCTTTGTCGTTTCGCCCTTAAGTTATTGGTCCCTCCCCCATAGATATAATATGGTATTGATATAATATAATGCCATACCACGACAGAGGTTATCAAACAGCTACAGCCAGTGCTTTACCTTCCTAACACATAGAAGTGTTATTTGTTTTCAAGCTTTTATTGACTTCAACGAAAACTCGAAGTGAAAAACCGAAGTGACAAAAGTGAAAAAACAAAATAAATACGATATTGCCTAATATGGTAATTATACATTCAAGCGCAAAAGTGAATTAAAATTAGATAAGTGCCCAGATTCTCGCCAAACTCTGGAAGTGTTATAATCAGTGAACACGTTAAATAAACTTTAGCAAACATTGTTCGCCCGGTGCATTTAATACTAAAGTGGGACCGATTGCCCTAAGTTTAGAAGCAAGTGATCAACTTAGTGAACTCCACGCTTATTCCCCTCAAGTAATTAAACTCATTTAACCGTTAGAATCAGTGCTGCCACCGGTACGCTCCAACAAACAAAGTGAAAAACAAGTGATTTTTAATTAGTTTAGTGCACCCCCGGAAACTTGAGTCTAAATAATTAACAATCCACTTACACCGAACCCTTACCAAATCATGCAAGTGAACAATCACAAGAAATATCTAAAGGGATATATACTTATCAAAGAAGAAAACCCAGAAGAAAGGTACGTGAACAAGGACATATAAATTTTCTTTTTTCTCTATCTTTTCCTACTACCCCCTTATCCAACTAGGTCTCTAAATATAATTACACACAAGTAGGCAAGTCATAATGTCCCCCCTCCCTCCCTTCCAGTATTCTCTATTAATACAATTGTAAGGGTATCATGGTTCACTAAAAATCCACTACAAATATGCGGGAAACTACAAGGATTCCTCTCAAAGCCCTAACCAGGCAAAAGCCCGACAGAGGGACAGTTTTCGCAACAATATATTCCAAACTCAATATTGCTTTGGTTAGATTAATTGATAATCCCCAAGGCTATGTAGAAATCTGCCAAAATGAGAAGGATGTCGAAGCCCTGATGACACAAAAGTCAGTGGACGTGCTAAAAGATATCGGACTAGCTCCCAAAATCGCTCCCCAAATACTGACCCATAGAAGCGTGATATGTAGGCGTCTAGACCCATGGGTAAGGTCTCATGATTCGGAAGAACTAAAAAAGGAAATTGAATCCAACTACAGCTGAGATACAGTGATTGAAGTAATAAAATTTAGAGAACATAGACATGTCTTTAAAGTGGTTTTGGTTTTTAGTGATACAGATATGGCTCAAAAAGTAACTGATAGAGGACTGTTGGTTTTCAATGTGAGGATCACTCCCGATTAAATAGATAGGGAGAAATTCACAGAGATACAGATCTGTTTCAGATGCTACCGCATGGACGACCACCCCACAAGAGCATGTAAACAAGAGACCGACAAATGTTCTGAATGCAGTGCGGATAACCAGAATTGGAGAAGCTTCAATAGCAAGTGGAAAAGGTGCCTGAATTGCGACGGAAACCACTGCACCCTCGCAATGACATGCCCCTTCAAGAAAAAACATAATAAAAAAGAAGAAAGAGAAAAAAAGACAGGAAGAAGAACAAAAGAGGAAAAACACGTACGCCTAGGTGGCGAAAACATCCAAAGCAGGACCAACCAAGGACAATACTGTGCTACACGTAGAAAATGGAAATTCCACGCAGATAATGGCCTGTATTTATTACGCCCACATTGCGAACCTTTCTTGGCCAGGGACTTTCAAGACAGAACTTAATATAATGCTGAAAAACAACGGAATGCCACAAATGTGGTTCCCCGACTATTCTCCATCAGAAGAAGTTCTGGGTCAACTACACAGGGTCATCTACCTACTCAAGCAGGAAGAAACGCCTTCAACTGCAGGGATCCAAGGATTTCTGCACAAGAAGCGAGAAAGAAAGCGGAAACAGGCAAGAATCAAGAAAAACAGGATCATAGTGTAGAGGAGATGGTAACAGAAACTGAGCAGAACAAATAATAAGAAAAACTCAGAACGTGCAGTCAGAGAACAAAATAGGACCAACAGCAACCAGAGGAAAAGATTCCTAACGTCTACTCCGAGGAAAAAACATCAGATAAATGAAAAAAGAATAAATCTCAAACTTTTCGCTACAGGAAACACTCTATATCCCAAGGAACACCACGCTGAGGCCATCACCGAGGGAATTATAAACGAGAAAATCAAATGCCAGAGAACCAGGTAGAAGAGGCCCTCTATCAAGGAAAAATCAAATACACTCTAGAAATATTCAACAATATCTCTCAGAGTGAATTTAATAAAAAAACGAAACGGTAAATGCAGAACACCCCCTCACCAGGCCTCAGGGTCAAAGCAAGACAGAAGAGAAGACTAAAAAAAGGTACAACCAAGGTAAAACAAAACAACAGGAAAAACAGAAGAAACATTCTACACAATGGACACTACAATTAGAAACCGAAAAATAATGTATACGAACGTAAGTGGTTGGACAAGAAAAGTTCTGAATATGGAAACATTATTCAGAACCTTAACCCAGATATTATTTTAATATCCGAACACGGCATAGATACGAACAACAAAGACATGAAAATATTCAGTTACCAAGTTTATACAACAAGCCATACAGATGAGGCCTTCGACGGAGCAGCGATAGCAATCTGAAAAGGCCTCAAGCACAAACTTCAACCACAATTGAATGAATCATACGTAGCAATAGAGGGCCAAACTACCATAGGGCCCCTAACTATCGCTACTGGATACCAACTCCCAAGAAGAGGGTACATTCCTATCCACAACTTCTTGACGCTCTTTGCCCATAAGAAAAAGGTGACGTTCGCTGGTGACCTAAACGCAAGATGCAGGGCCGCTCAGTACACCAACACCAACGCGGCGGGACGAAATCTAGAACTTCTTCTAGAGCGAAACATAGCAGTGCGCATTGGACCAAAGTTCCCGACCTATTACTCAGCGAGAGGTGAAACTAAGCCCGACATAGCATTAACAAGCTCAAGGTTTCCTTATAACTATCACATCGCCCCTGAATCCGTGATACCCAGCGACCACGAAGCAGTAACCATCATACTCTCAGCAAGCCCAATCCAAATCCCAATAAGGTAAGGGAATCATATGCGCGAGCAGACTGGGAGGCCTACCAGGCCGTTTGCCAGAACTACGTCCCGGCAAGCCTAAAGGAAGCTACGCCAGAAGAAATAGATGAAGAACTAAACCATCTTACAACGAAAATATTGGAGGCAGATAGAAATACTATCCCAAAGATTAAATATAAAACCCTACCAGCTCCAAAATGGACACCGGAAATGATTGCTATTCAAGAAGAATACAGAGGCTTAGTGGACGCACTCAACAGATGGGAACCAAACAAGGACCTCCACCAGATGAGGCGGGAAACAAAGGAACACCTCCACCAGCTGATCATACAGCAGAAAGCAGAAATCTGGGACTGACTCATAGAAGAACTCGATGAGGAAATGGACCCCAGAACATTCTGGCAAACAGTGAACAGGTTCAGAGGAAAGCCAGCAAACAAAAAAGCGAATATCAAGAACTTGGAAGGTAAAGTGATCACTGAACTTGAAGAGTTAGAAGTAAAATTTAGAGAATACTGGTCAAATATATTTAAAATTTTCCCTGAAGAGGAAGAAAATTTCGACACAGAATTCGGGAACGAGATATTAGACCAGTTAAACGAAGTAATAGAACGAACATATCCGTTCAATAAAGCTTCAGCAGAGAGACCCATGGTGGGCCTAGGGTAAAAGATATCCCTACAAGAGTTAAACGAAACCCTAAAAACTTTTAAGCAGCGTGCTTCAGGTCACTTAGGTTTAACGAAGGCCAACTTTAGTAACGCTCCACCCAACATAAAACAAGGATTAATTAACATCATGAACGCGGCCCTCAATACGGGATACTTTCCCGACGACTGGAAAATATCAAAAATAATATTCATTCCTAAGTCGGAGAAGTCCCCCAATCTCCCCAGCAGACTACCGCCTGATCTCTCTCCTCGGATTTGGAGGCAAAACTTTCAAAAAATCATCGCCAACAGAGGGCAATCCTACCTGTAAGCCAATAACCTGCGCAATTGTCAACAGCACGGATTTAGGAGGAAAAAAAGTACGGACACAACACTGGCGATGATAACAGAGAAATTATCCGAAATAGAAAAAGAGAAAAAGCACGCTGATCTAGTATTGAGGGACGTCAGGAAAGCATTCGATAAAGTGTGGCGCAGAGGACTACAGTTTAAGATCCTCCAACTCGGACTTAATCCCAGATTGCAGAAAATAACCTGTGATTACGTCATGGGCAGAATAGCATTCATCAAGATCGGGGAGTACCAAAGACCAGAATTTCAACTGGAAGAGGGCGTTCCCTAAGGTGGGTGTTTGAGTCCACTACTCTGCTCGATATTCACTAGAGACCTACCTAGTCTTAGGATAGAGGAATCTTTGTATATCCAGTTCGCCGTGGACCTGACACAGATAGTGGTCTTCCCATATCAAAATGAAAGGACAATGGCAAGGATGACGACATATGAAATTGAGAACATAAATATATACGAACGCCGCTGGAAAATCGCGACAAATCTGCTAAGTTTACCATTATTCTAGTCAAAAGAAGCAAAATAGCACCAATTTACGTAGAGGGTGAGAGACTATCCATACAAGAGAGCAGGCACAGTATTAGGCTTAAAAATAAATGCCAGTGGATATAAGGACCACATAAACGGCATAATTGGGCGTACGAGTCAAGATATAAGAGAATTATAACGATTCAGAAAGCTAAGAAGAAACAATAAAAATAAAATTTACTCTGCCTACATCAGACAAAAATCACTGTATCCTCCATGCCACGAGCGGCCATCCCGGAGACTTGGATGATGGAATTGCAAAGAGTGCAAAATAAAGCACTCTTAATAATAAACAACGCTAGGAAAAGGGACAGAAAACGCCAACAGACACTATATGAATAAACCATCACCGGGGCGATAAACAAAGACCTAGGTACCGGAGCACTTGATATTGGGCAGAAGGTGGAGAGGAACTCCGACCCAGATTTCATCAGGAATCACTTCGAAATTCCAGACCTACTACAGAACCAGGCTCGGAAAAGATTTCCCAGCAGCAGAAGAGCTGCTCGGCACAATCAAGACCCGATCTACGCATAAACTACCGAATAAGCAATATATCCCAAATACAATAAATACAATCGACAAAGTCACATAACACACACACAAAAAGGCTTGAAAGCTACTATGTACAAATGTTTTTGTACAAACAAATAATCATAGAATTTGATCAAATTATATATATATATATATATATATATATATATATATATATATATATATATATATATATATCAGATTAACATAAATGTTAGAAAACTTTAAAAGCTTCGAAGCTAAATTAACTAAGATGTAAGTAAAACAACAAATACACTAGCGAAAAGAAAGACAGAGATACTCTTTCCCCAGGAACCTATCTTATCTATCCCTTATTCCCAAATCTCACCACTAAACCTTTCACTAACTAACTCTTTTTCTATCTATCTAATTTCTCCACTTTTTATGTCCAATGTCCAATATGGAGACCTACAGTTTAATACGGGATCCGAACACGTATGGCACCCGCCATGAAGTCGATCCATATCGCGATCCATCCGGTGACTAACCACTCTCGATGTAACTGAACCTTGCTAAAATCGGGAGCAACTTTTCCATTCATAAGTGCTAGGAATAGAACTAATAAGGTATATGGTTTATTGGGAGGAGTGTAAGTAATAGGAGTGCTGATGTCATTCTGAAAATGTACCTGGTAGTAGTTAGTCCTCATCTTGACTATGTGGTGCAATTTTGGTCACCGTATTATAGGATGGATATTGGTTTGCTAGAATCTTTGCAAAGGAGGATGACTAAGATAATTGAGGGGTTGAGGAGGTTGCCTTATGGTGAAAGGCTTAATAGACTAAATCTGCATACGTTCGAGAGGACTTGATTAAAGACTTGAAGTTGGTACTAGATTATAATAGGGGAGACATAGGTAAGGTTCTTATTTTTAGTAGACTGGATAAAACATTTAGCAATGGGTTTAAGCTGAACAAGTTTAGGTTTAGGAGATTGGTAGAAATTGGTTTACAAATCGAGTGATAAATGAATGAAATAGGCTAAGTAGTAGTGTGATAAAAGCGTCCCCCCTGTGAAGTCTTAAGAATAGTTTGGATATATTTTTGGATGAAGACACTGCGTGTGGCTGAACTTTGGAATGGGGACTTGAGGTCGCCATGTATAGGCTATTGATTAACCTTTTGCAGAGTCCTTCTTTTTTTATGTTCTTATGTATGCTCATTCGGATAATCCATAGTCCTCTTATTCTGTAGGAGCAGAGCATCTTGCATTAATTAGGCTTCTGTCAGGTGAACGCTTTAAACTTAACCCAAAATTTGCACTTACCAGCTGCGACCTCATTTTTCACACCTTGGACCATTCCTAAATCTCTGCCAAATTTCTTTGTAGAGCTGAATACATCTGATCACTTTGACAATCTTCCCATCTTCACACTATTTTAGGAGATTACTATTTATTCCACTATCTGAGCCATTTACATTAATAAAGATTGAGAGGGCAAGAACCGATCACTGAGGCATTCCACTAATTAGCAATTACAAACTCTAAAGGGAGTCTCGGTACATATATTTTCGATTTTCGCGTGATTACAATGGCAACTCGGAGCATTTAAGCTGCCAAGTATGTTCGCCAAGAAACATTATCGAAGAAAAGTGAACATCACTCGACCACACATCAGTCTTGACTATCCACATCCCTCATCTGTTTTATTCTCAGCTTAAAACGACGAGTTTTGAGGTGATAGAAGGACTCTACAAGACTTTGATGTTTGCTTTTAAAAAAATATGGAGATCGCCTTATCGTTTGTTTGTAAAATCATTTGGCGTCTAATGCATTACTATGTTTACATGTACGTATCTGTATCTATACGTTTGAGAAAATTAGGCGAAGAACACTTGACTCGGGAACTGTGTACGCAGTCCGTGGAATAATTGTGTTCGTTCAAAGAATATTGATTTTAAAAAAAACGAACCATTTTTCATTTTTCTTCCTTCATTAATAATGCGCTGGGTGCTTTATGTTAGCTAAATTACGAGCATGTTGACTACTTCCTTTATTCTTTTATGAATCAATTTTTTTTTCCATTATTCATTTATTCAATGTTCACTGCATTTTTTTAAAAAACTGGAGAGACAGACGGGCAAGCGATGTCAAAATCAAGCTCAGACTTTGAAAAGGAAAACACAAAAATAGAACAAGAAAAACAAATAGCGTTAAGGAACTGGTCTCCTCCGGTTTTCATAGTGGAAGAGTTTTAGAATTTTAAGAGGAACTGAATTTAAAGGTCCCATATCAGAATTAAAAAAATATTTAGTATCTTTTGGGACGTCATAAAGGATGTGAAGGCATTCGACAAGATGTGGCACGAGAGACTCCGTTTAAAACTAGCTAACAACATGGAGCTTCCGCTGCACTAAAAGCTTTCTCTTCCCTTTCTTACCGACACGAGGTGTCGCATAAAAATAAACATAACCACATCCATTTACAACATGTGCCGGCGTTGGTGATGGGTGCAGAACGATGACGCAATTCTACCGGATAAGTTCCAGGCTTGTTCAGCTACGAAGCGAAAAAAGAATCGGAAGGAACATGAAAAAGAATCAAGAATGAAAACGATTGCTACCACCTAGTTGAAGTGGTAACGTTTCCAGCTATTACAAAGTTAAGCAACATTGGGTGTGGTTAGTTGCGGAATAGAGTCGTATTTAAGATCAACTTTGAGGTGAATGTCATATGTTTAGCGACCCGTGGTTCCGACGCCACATCCAAATGTAGGTCCCCCCTAAGAAAGGCAGTGTCCCCCTTCCCCAAAACACCACCCAATGATCGGTAGTAAGCCCCACAACCAAAACCAAATACTCAACTCAAAAATAAAAAGGGTAAAGCAACGATGAAATCGCGTAATATACGTGAAAATAGAACATTGGTTAGAGTGTGCAGTTTTTTCCTTATATACCCGGAGCAGTATAAAGAGGAGACTACCTGAAGCGCTACAGACCGGAAGAGGATGTATCACTTCAGAACATTGCATAAATCCACGATTAAAGTACATCGCCTTGCGCATTTGTTGGGGCCAGGAGGAAACGAAGTACTCCAGATATCCGTTTCTTCTATCCGACAATGGGTAATCCAATGAGTGATGTTCTCCCATCAAGGAATGTAATGGGAAAGAACAAACTGCTCTGGTTGAAGGGTGAGCAAATTCTTGCAGAAGAACAAAATAAGTTGTGGAATCGCAATCATTATCTATTTTTATTATTCTTGTCAATTCTTCACATCCTTTTCTCCTATTTGATTTTCCTTAAGTAAACATCGCTCGTTTGGGGGCATATTTTTCTTGGCCATAATTAAATCATGTCAAAATAGAGAAATGGGGGCGGGGATTACACACCTCAAAATAAACTGACACGAGCAGAGAGGAAAAATAGGAATGTGTTTATAGATATATATATATATATATATATATATATATATATATATATATATATATATATATATATATATATATATATATATATATATATATATATATACATATATATATATAATATATATATATATATATATATATATATATATATATATATATATATATATATATATATATATATATATATACATATATATATATATATATATATATATATATATATATATATATATATATATATATATATATATATATATATATATATATATCCTTTATTTTACTACGTTTCGAGCTTTCTCGATTATCTTCAGGTATCGACATACTATAAATTAAATAGAAATAAAATTAATTAAAGCTTGATAACAAAAGTATGAATAAATGCGATAAAGGATAAATAAAGTAACCAAACTAAACGAAAATTGTCATTTTCCAACACACGAAAAATATAATAATAATATTGATGATATGCGACAAGAGATGTTAAAACAAAGAGTATTTCGAAGCTGAATAAAAGTTCATAGAAAACCACCTACTATCAAAGGGTCGGGGGAAATAAATCAATATGGAAGACTTTCCTTCAGTCGCCGAAATTCGACACAAAAGTGAAAGAACGGTTTTCATAGTGGAAGAATTCTAGAATTTGAAGAGGAACTGAATTTAAAGGTCCCATATCAGACTTAAAAAAATATTTAGTATCTTTTGGGACGTCATAAAGGTGGGCCTGGACGGGGGAGCTAATGTCTGAGACCAAACTTTGATTTTTTTTTTTTTTTAGTAAGCTGTAAAGCTATTGTTTGAAAATGGGTTCTTTAGGAAACAAAACGCTTCGTGGATATTTTCAAGAGATGAGGAGACATGATATCCTCTGTAAAGAAGAGTCGTAATATCACTAAGTTTGAAGGAAAAATCACAAAAGAAGAAAAAAATGATTCCTAATTGACTAAATATATTTAAACGATAATTTGAAATGCAAATTCCGTCGAAAAGGTGTGGCACGAGGCACTCCGTTTAAAACTAGCTAACAACATGGAGCTCCCGCTGCACTAAAAGCTTTCTCTTCCCTTTCTTACCGACACGAGATATCACATAAAAAAAAACATAACATGACCTCCATTTACAACATGTGACGGCGTACCCTAGGGTAGCATGTTTGCGCCAAAAATATGCATTATGTACACGAACGACACGCCAAGACAGACTTACGGAAAACTGCAAGCACACATACGCTGATGACGAAATCATTCTCCTCTCGGGCCAGGGCCCAGACAAAATCGCGCACCAGCACAACAAATGATACTAGAAGTAAAGACAGAGTACGATAACAAGTGGCTCATAGTCACGAATTCTCTGAAAACACATACAACACTCTACGGCGCACGAGATCACTACATGAACAACATAATTCTTTCCCTGAATGCATTCCTCTGCCTCTCATTTGAATTCATTCTTCGAAGGCGTCCCTCTATCTCATCTAAATGCTTTCCTCGAAGTCGTTTCTCTATCTCTTCTATTTGAACTCTTTCCTGAAGACGTTCTTTTATTTCTCTCCTTCGAATTCTCTCCTCAAAGGCATCCTTCTTTTTTCTCATTTTAATTCTTTCATTCAACGGGCTCTTCTCCTATATATTATATCCTCTTCGAATTCCTTCCTCGAGTGCGTTCATATATCTCTGACATTTGAATTCTTTTCCTGAGAGCGTTACTCTCTCTCTCTCTCTCTCTCTCTCTCTCACTCATTTAAATTCATTCATCTAAGACGCTCCTCTATCTCTCAATTATATTATTTAATCGAAGTTTTTTCTCTATCTCTCTCAATGAATTCTTTCCTCAAAGGCGTTCATCTATCTCTTTCACTCTAATTCTTCCATCCAAGACGTTCATCTATTTTTTCATTTGAATTTTCTCCTCGAAGGCGTTCCTCTATCTCTCTTTCGAATTCTTTTCTTGAAAGTATTCATCTACCTTTCTTAATCGAATTCTTTTCTCGAAGGCATTTCTCCATCTCTTTCATCGGAATTCATTACTCGAAGTCTTTCCTCTTTATCTATCATTGGAATTGTTTTCTCGAGGAGATTTCCATACTCTCTCATTTGAAATCCTTTCCTCTCTTTCTTTGAATTCTTTCCTCAAAGGCGTTCCTTTTTTCCTCATTCTAATTCATTTTTCGAAGGCGTTCCTCTATCTACCACATATGTCTCCTTTCCTCAAACGCGATCCTCTGTCTTTCATTTGAATTCTTTCCTCTAAGACGTTCCTCTATCACTGTCCATGAATTCTTTCCTCAAAGGCTTTCCTCTAGCTCTCTCATTTGAATTCTTTCTGCGTATGCCTTCGTCTTTCTCTCGTAATCGAATTTATTCATCGAAGTCTTTCCTCAATCTCTCTCATTCGAATTCCTTTCTCGTAAGAGATCATCTCTCTCTCTCACACACACACACACACACACACACACACACACACACACACACACACACAACTAGTAATCGATAAATTAAAGACTCTTGGCGCTGATAGATTTTACCCGATAATCTTAAAACATGTCCAGAATGAGGTAGCGGAGTCATTTGCTCTCATTTTAAACAAATCTCTCGAGCATGGGATCGTCCCTGATGATTGGAGGGAAGCTAACGTCACACCTATTTTTAAGAAGGGATGTAAAAACCAGACCAGTAATTACAGGGCCATTAGCTTAACTTCAATAGGTTGAAAGTTGCTTGAAACTATCACTAGAGACAAACTAGTAGAGTTCCTTGAAAACAATAACTTAATACGAGATAGTCAGCATGGTTTTAGGTCTAAGAGATCGTGCTTAACAAACCTAATTGACTTTTACCATAACCTTTTTAACCTATATAATGATACTAAAGCATTAGATATAATATACATAGACTTATAAAAGCATTTGGCAAAATTCAACACCAGAAACTCATGAAAAAAATTACGTATGCTAAGAATTAACGGTAATATATATTTATGGGTGGATTAGTAGCTGGTTAAAAAACAGGAAACAGACAGTGATAATAAATGGCGTGGAATCTAATGGGGATCTGTTAACAGCGGTTTTCCTCAGGAATCAGTCCTGGGGCCTATTTTATGAACTATATACATCAATGACATAGACGTTGGAATAAATAATATCATATCTAAGTTTGCAGATGACACGAAAATAGGTAACTCAGTATTATGCGAAAAAGACAGGGCTGGCCTGCAAGCTGATATAAATATAATTACCGAATGGCCAGAAACATGGCAAATGCCAAATCTTTCAATGCGGAACAAAAAACAAAAAATACAACTATACTATACAAGGCCACTTAATAAACACAACTTCACAAGTTAAAGATTTAAAAGTAATAATTACAGAAAACTTAAAAACATCAAACCAATGCGCAGCTGCTGCAAAGAAAGTGTCGTAGAATGGACTCTCGACGATATACCATATAGGACTATTCGTTGAGGGAATTATTCATTTATATTTAGAGTACGTGGTGTCTGGGTTGACCGATATTATTTATCTTCAATATGCTTAAGAAGTGGAACTGAGCTCAAGAATAATAATATTGGCCATCATTAATAAAATAGAGTTTTATTAATAAAAACTATCAACAACACACAAAACGGAAAATATTGACATAAACCGAGAATGGAAAGGGTCGTGGGAAATCTAGCTAATCCAAGGATTAAGATTTGGAAGAGATTTAAAAAGGTAAAACAAATAAAAATTAAAGGGATGGGATGGTTCGCTAAACCATTTAAAGCACAGGATAGGGTTGACAAAAGGGTTAAATACTCAAAGGTAACGTTCAGCTTACGTAATTACACGTGTTGTGCAGAGGAAGGCGACGTGAAGGAATCTTTGATCCGCTGGCGAGTTCCAGCCGAAGGGGGGGGGGGAGAATTAAATGATCCTAAGGTGGCGTCTTGGGAATGAGAACCGTTTCTTGGCAAACGGGCTTGAAGAACAATGGCTGTTCTACGTTTTTCTCGTCTGAACAACAGGAGGAGGGAGTGGGTGAGAACCGTCTCTTGTCTTCAGGCTCAAAGAACAATGGCTGTTCTAATGTTGTTCTCTTTCTGAACAACAGGGGGGAAGGGTGAGAACCGTTTCTTGTCAACGGGCTCAAAGAACAATGGCTGTTCTAATGTTGTTCTCTTTCTGAACAACGCAGGGGAAGGGTGAGAACCGTTTCTTGTCAACGGGCTCAAAGAACAATGGCTGTTCTAACGTTGTTCTCTTTCTGAACAACAGGGGAAGCCTTGTGGACTTGGCGTCTTGAAGGCTCTCACCTTGGCACTCAAGGGATATTGTCCTCTTCTGGACAATGATGGAAGATCTCGAGGTAGAAGGCCCTTGGTGCACAAGGTGAGACTGGATCGTAGTGATGTCTCGCGAAGAAAATCTAGATCTCGAATCTGATCTTAGTGGTAAAGTTTCCATATAAATAGTCGAGACATCCCCTTGGCGTAGTGGACAATAGAGTAAGGGCTTCGAGGGAATGCACAGCCGCGCCTGAGAACAATACCTTATCTGCCCATAAGCCTAACTCAATCTGGCGTGATCGGCGCATGGGGCGAACATGGGGGGGGGGATGATAAACCTCCTTGGTTCAATATTGACTCAGGTGGCGGCGATAATGCGCCCGGCTTCAAGGCGAAGATGCACGTGGGTAGCATCGTGTTTCTAAACAACATGTGATAACGGTTGAAATTAAGCGGCCTCAAACCGTTCTATCACAGAAAGCTAACACAGCACTAGGATTTCTAAAAAGAAACTTTACTTATAAAAGCGCGGAGATAATTATGCTACTATATAAAAGTATTATCAGGCCCATCTCGAATACGCTGTACAATTCTGGGCCCCTTAATTATTAAAAGACAGATAAATTACAAGCTGTACAACACAGAGCGACAAAACTTATCCCGTCATTACGTAAAAAACCTTACCACGTAAGGTTAAAAAAAACTCAATCTATTTTCTGTCAGAAAACGAAGACTAAGGGAACAGCTTAATGAGTGCTTCAAAATACTCAAAGGATTTAACAACGTTAATGCCAATAACCTGTTCACACTAACAGGGGAGTGTCCCACCCGTGGACATGATTTAAAGATTCAGGGTAAAAGAGTTACTCTGGATGTAATAAAGAACTTCTTCACTTACTCGATTATTAATGAGTGGAATAATTTACCAAATGATGTAGTAAATAACAGAACAATAGACTCATTTAAAATGAGATTAGATAAACACTTAGCAAATATTGGAATAGTTTAGCATAAGATTTATAAAAATAAAAAATCCTATAAAATAAAATAATATTAAAAAATATATAGCTCTCTTTCATGTGTATGTATGTATTTGTTTTTATATTCGTCTTATTTAATTACTATCCTATGCAAATTTACTTCAAGTACTTTCTTCTTACACCTGTAAGGTAATTTACCCACATTATTTCATATACGGCTTTTGCTGGAGGGAGTGGAAGGTGGGGGAGAGCCTACATCTTTTCTATCCTTTGCTTCTACTATTTTATGTTTATGTGCTGTAGACTTAAAGCCAGATCGCTTAAGTCTGGGCGGTAAGACCTGTGTAATCTGTGTATCTATGTAACTCTCTCTCTTTCATTCAAATTCTTTCCTCGAAGGAGTTCCTCTACCTCTCTCATTTGAATTCTTTCCTCGAAGATACTCTTATATCTCTGTCATTAGGATTCTTTCCTCGAAGGCGTTCCTGTATTGCTCTCATTTTATTTCTATCCATGAAGGCGTTCCTTTTGCTAATTTGAATTCTACCCTAAAGTATCCTTCACTCTCTTTCATTTGACTTCTGTACTGAATGGCATTCCTCTATCTCTTCTTTAGAGGTATAATAAGAGTTTAGTATATATATATATATATATATATATATATATATATATATATATATAGAGGCCAAGGAAATAATAACAAAAGACATCTGGGTTTAGCTTTGCCCATCCAATGTTCTCCGGTAACATAGGAGAACGGGCAAAAGGGTAAATGTTACGAGACAGATTCCTGACCTCAGCTCAAAAGGCAGGCCCTTCGAGGGTGTACCTATAAACAATCCATTCAAAAGTGCAAACTGCCGATCTCGTATTACCCTCTCTCAGAGCTACAAGACGCCAAGCGTGGGAGACCAACCTGAGGTCTCACCTTGTGAGTCTCCCCCTCCACCTCTCCATTACCCCGCGGGAGTAATTTGGGTATATAACGGGTTGACCCGAGGAAACGAGGCTTTTTGTTTGTTCTAACGGAAGAGACAAGAAAGTCACCGGTTGAGAGATTTTTCGAGTTCGAGAAGAAAACAGAAAAATCACAGGTAGAAAGTTTTCTGCGAGTTAAGGAGGACTTGCAGTCCTTGTACAAAACCAGATTGTACCAAAGAAGCTCGGTGCCGTTCGAGCCCCAAGATCCTTGACTATCAATCTACCCAGTTTGAGGACTCCAAATCTTACTCTATCTGAGTTGGACAAACCCCAACTAGATAGAAAAAAAAAAGAAGACAACGATTTCATCTCGTCCGGAAGAAAACGAGGTCAAGGTCGCCCCAACCGGCTATAAGTAGAAGGACTAAGCTTTCGCTTGAGCATCCACCCAAACCAGATCCCTCGTGACGTCACCCGTCAAATCGAGAGGCAGGTCGACGAACGCCATCTATTGAGCAAACAACCAACAACTCGAGCTACGCCTCTCCAGAACAACATCTCCGAAGATAGTCTAACTGGTCTCGGGTATTTAATCTCCATTACCTTATGTGAGTAAAAAATAATCCTGTTGTTTATGTCACCGTGCATAATAATTAGTTTATTGGATGTCTGGCCAAGGACAAAGATATTAACTTAAAATTGTTCCCCCCGTAAAATTCTATCTCGAATCGAGCTTCGAGAGCTCGCCCAGCAACCCCATTTTCTTTTTTTTTTAAGTGTATTAGATCTGTGTTTTTGTATGTTATTTAGTGAGAGGGTTTATGTTCATTAAAGTCTATTTTTTTTTATTAAAAGCACTGTTTTAATTATCCTCGAATGAGTTAAAGTGGCAATAATTGATAAAGTCAAGAAATAAACCCCTTTTATTCATTCACTAGAATAAAAATAAACTTTAGCACTCTTAGAGAACGATCCTCAAGCGATCACCGAGGTACAAACCTACGCCTCAAGTCAAAGTTTATTTGGTTTATTAAAAATTAATAAATATATATATATATATATATATATATATATATATATCGGCTAAACTACGACATCTTCCATGGGAATTCATCTTTCGAAGGCCCTCCTCTATCTATACCATTGGAATTCTTATCACGGAGGTGTTCTTCTATCTCTCCCATTCGATTTTTCTTCGAAAGCGTTGCTATATCTGTTTTATTGTAATTCTTTTCTTGAAGGTGTTCCTCTATATTTATCATGGGAATTCTTTCATCAATTGTGTTCCTCTATCTCTGACATTTGAATTCTTTCCTCAAATGCGTTACTCTCTCTCTCTCTCTCTCTCTCTCTCTCTCTCTCTCTCTCTCTCTCTCTCTTCTCTCTCTCTCTCTCTTTTTCTCTCTCTCTCAGTTATTTGAATTCATTCATCTAACGCGCTCTTCTCCCTCTCTCATTCGAGCAAGACGATGAATCCGAAGTTTCACTTGTATTATTATGGGCCAATTTTAGGAATTCTGCGGCAGAAAACAAACCAAACGGGGAGGAGGCACTGTTATCTGGAGAAAGAGTTGAAGAATATATATTATCTACAAGGTCCGAGGTAGGAAATGAGTGGGAACGTGGCGTTTACAGGTATCCTTCCCAGAATAAGAGCGGCAAATGTTTTACATGGAAAAGCATCCTATATTAACAACTCGCTTAAAGTTCTTTGCCAGGAAGATCGAGTTGAGGCAAGATTTTTACGAACAAATGGACCTATTCTGGCGAGACGAACTTCTTCTAAACGGGATGGGAGCGACAAGGCTAGGAAAAAAATTAATAATTCTCTTGTAAATCTTTAGACAAAACAGCATCGGAGAGAGCATATAGGGAAGAGTGGCTCACCAAGCCGCAATAATAACGTCCTCCCTCGAAAATAAATTTACATCTCTACAACTGTAAGTCGCGTAGTATTTGAAATAAGTTCGACAAATTTAAATGTTTAGTGCACTTACGCAGATCCAATATTATAGCAATAATGGAATCATGGGCGGAGACACCTAGGAGACACTATATCGGGGAATTGCAACTATCAGGGTAAAAGCTAATCAATAAAGACCGTACACATAAATAATATAAGTTTAACCGAAATTAAAATTGACTCTCCCAAAGGAGATGAGGTAATATGCGCCGGAATGAAATCGAATGGTTTTTCAATAAATATCTTTGTAGTGTATAAACCAGGGGTGTCGAACCTGCGGCCTTCTGCGGCTCATAGAGCATCTCAGAAGATAGCAATATCTAAAACTAAACTTAAACAAAAGGATTTATCGCGATTAACGTATTATATCGAGCTAAGAACGTTTCAAAACGTATGTAATCGTTCGCACTCATGAGTCATCAACGGTCAGCCGCCGCAGCGTATCGGTAATAGTTTACCAATTGCTTTCGAGTGTTAAAGTTGTGCTTCAGCTTCATTCTAAAAATTCTATTAACCTTTAATATTATACTGTTGTATGTGATACTCACTTATACTAGTAAACCATCAAAGTGATAAAATACAAATTGAGAATCTCGTAAAAGTATACATTAATTATTTAAAGCTATCTGAGAATTGCAATATTATGAACAAATAAGTGTCTTTCGTATCGTAAGAGAAGGAGAATTCGGCCACCGTGAACGGGTTCAAGCAGGACATTAGTAGGCCTGGAGGCCTATGAATACACAAAAAAGGCTAAGCTACTCTCATGGGCAAAACAGTACAATGTTTACTTCCAACTCGGCCTATTGGTTCTTAGCTCAGACCATTTTAACATTAAATTATAATGAAGTTACATTATGCTTAGGGGTGAGGTGGGTTAGTGACTAAGTCTTGCTTTTATTTCATTAACGTTAATTTTAATTATTTAACGGTAAAAGTATGGTAAAGTACATGCAGGGTTTTTCTATCGGGGGCTTTACCCCCCATACCCCCAGGACACAAATAATACAGTATTTATAGTAACAGGTATGAGTATTGTAATATTTTAATTAATTTTTAATTGTCTATTACAGATATACGACGGGCGGTCAATAAGTTTTGCGAATCGGTAGGGCAAAACAGAGGAAGGGGGATGGCTGTTTGTGGTGGTGTTAGGACAAGTTATGACAAGTCAAGACCTGCAGCCGCACGTTCCTGCCTCGTCTATTTAAGAAGCAGTAGCTGATCGCAGATCGTCAGTCACAATTTTTTTAACAATGGAGAAGGTTGAGCACCGCGCAGTGATCAAATTTTCGGCCAAGGAAGGCAAGAATGCAAAAGAGATCCATGAACGCATGGTTGCAGTATACACCGACACTGCCCCCACCCCTTCCTATCCTACCATTGCTTGCTGGAATAGGAGTTCCGCCATGGTCGTGAGTCCCTTGAAGATGACCCCCGTCTAGGACGCCCGTCAGGCGTGACCAACAAGGACAATGTGGCCCGTGTGGAGAGGATGATCCTTGAAAATCAACGGGTGAAGGTTGAAGAAATCGAGCGAGAACTTGTAATATCACATGGAAGTGTTATCAACATCATCCACGACAATTTGGCCATGACCAAGGTCTCTGCCTGTTGGGTCCCTAGAAACCTCACGCCCCATGATCAACTTCAACGTCGTCAAAGTCCACAAGGCCAGAGTTGTACAAGCTTCCCTGCTCGAGTGCAGATTCGAAGAGCTCAACCATCCCCCCTACAGTCCAGATCTGGCCCCTAGCGACTACTTTTTATTCCGCCAGCTCGAAGCTGCACTGCGTGGACGCCTGTTTGGGGACGATGAAGATGTCCAGCTCGCCGTCCAGGAGTGGATTGAACAGCAGTCAGGAGATTTCTGGTTATCTGGAATTCGAACCTCAGGGACAAGTGGCGCAAATGCATTGAAGTCAAGGGTAGTTATATTAAAAAATAATAAAACACTTTTCCTCATATCACGTTTCCTTATATCCGAATTGCAAAACTTATTGACTGCCCCTCGTATATCAGAAAAAACATATAATTGGTATTCACTGCAGATTCTAAAATCTAAAGTCCTATAATAGCCTAATTAATTGCTAATTCAATTTATTGTGGGTTTAAATATTGACCCAAAATTACACCATGTCAAACAAGACAAAAAGAACAATAAAGGAAAAACACAGAGTTTTAAAGATGCCTGAGAATTGCAATATTTTTTTGTTTCTGCTAACGATAAAATGATCTGCTTGCTCTGTAATAATGCAGCATTAACATTAAAGAAATTTAACGCACACCAGCATTATGCCACTCATAAAGAGCACAAATATGCTAAACTAGAAAGAGAAGCTCAAAACTGTGTATTGCAAAATTAAAAGATCAAAGGCAAAAGCAATAACAGCTATTCCAAACGGAACTTAAACGAGGAAATGGTGGTTCTGAAGCAACTTATAAAGTAGCATGTATTCTTTGAAATAAAGGAAAGACATTTAGCGATGCCGAAATCATAAAAGAGTGTATCGTTGAAGTAGTAAGTTGTTTACAACATATGGCATCATGATATAATCCGCAACGTAACAGAACAACTTTATGAAATTATCCGAAACGAAAACGTATATTATTCACTAGCTTTTGATAAATCAAATGATACTACAGACTCAGCTCAGGTATTATTCTTTGTTGGTGTTATAGATAGCATAGGATTTTCATTCATATGAAGAGTTATTTGCTTTGGGTACCCTTATTGACTGAACACGAGGAATTTATATTTTTAATAACTTTAGTAAGTGTTTGCACAGACGGTGCCCCTGCTATGACAGGGAAATATGAAGGGTTTATTGCACATCTAAAAAAAGAAATTCCAAACTCAGACGCTTTAATTTCATTTCATTGTATTTTGCATCAGCAAAATCTATGTGCTAAATCACTAGTTTTAAGGGACACTTTGGAAAAAGTTATATACATTGTTAATTTTATTCAAGCAAACGCAACACGTCATCGTCAATTTCGCAACCTGCTAATGTTGGAAGATAAAGTAATCAGTGTTGATTTGCCCTTTCACTGCAAAGTTCGCTGTCTCTCACAAAGACATGTCAAAAATCTTAACTCTGCGAGAACAAATCATTGCTTTTTTAATGATCCGAAAAAGCACTGTGAATTATCATAAGTAGCTTTCTATAGGAATGTAGAATTTCTGTCTGATATAATGTCAAAGCAAAATGATCTCAACATTGTTTTGCAAAAAAATACAAAATTTATCTATGACATGTAGCAAAGAATCCAAGTGTTTAGAAGAAAACTAGTTCTTTTCAGGACCCTTCTTACTCAAAAGGAACTTGCTAAAGCACATTTTCCCCAGCTCACAAAGGTAGATGGTGAAAAATAGAAGTCACGTGAATTATTTGAAGAGAACACAGTTGTGATAGATTCATTAATTTCTGATTGTAGAGGAATTACAACATAAAGCCTCCCGGAGGGCCAGGCGGACGTATACATTAAAGCAAGCAAGAGAATCGAGACACATCTGGAGAGTCGTTGGAAGGTTAGCCGGCGAATAACCGTCTAACTGCCTACCCTGTTTGATCTCTCCGCCGCATAGGTAGTTGGAGCGACCATGTGTGTTAAGGTGACCACCAAATGCCCTTAAACAGCGCTCAAAAGAGCCAATTACCTACGAGATCCGTAGACCCGTGATTAAATCGCCAAAAAGCGGTGCCAGTCAAAAGGCACACCAAGGATGGTGACACTTGGTGGTGTCTCTAATTATCAAGCCGACTTGGGCACGGCGGTGCCAACCTCCTCACCCCTCGCGCTCCCCGATGCGGCCTCACCTCTTGCTCTCCCCTCTGCGGCCTCACCCCTTCCCCTTAGATGGGGTGGTCGCCAGCCTATAAATAAGCCCATGGAGGTAAGAGAAATGATTATTCGGTGAGAAACGATAGAAAACCAGTTTGAGAAGATCTGTCCTTCGCTCATTTCGATATAACCAAGATTATTCGGTGAGAGACGATAGAGGACCAGTTCGAGAAGATCAATCCTTCGCCCATTTCGATATAACCAAGATTATTCGAGGAGAGACGATAAAGGATCAGTTCGAGAAGATCAATCCTTCCTTCAGTGCCGAATTAACATAGAACGTCAAGTTTTGTATCGGTACCAGACCGAACCATCCTTTACAGACTTAGAAGAAGTCTGACTGGATGACCATTCCTAAGTGCCAAACGAGGAATTTGGCAGCAAGAGAAGAAGTCTGACTGGATTACCATTCCAAGTGCCAAACCAGGAACTTCGGCACAAAGAGAAGGATTATTTCGGTCTGCCAGCCCGAAGCATCCTTCACAGGCTTAGTAAGAAGCTTAGCAGGAACAATATTCCTAGTTCCACACAGGAATTTCGCAAGTAGGATAATAAAAGAACTAGTCACCCTTAAGTGACTCTCAAATTGCGATCTTAAGACCGAAAAATTAGACATCAGATTTCCTTACCTCCATCCTATATCGAAGAAAATCTACTATCTGCCGCCCCAACACTCCGAAGCGTGAGAAAAGCCCTCTAGTGACATCCGGCAACCCCTGATCCTATCTGTCATGTAAGTTAGAGTGACCATTTATATTCGTATTGCGTTAGTATGAGTTTATTACGGTACTCAAATTAACTGAAGTAGAAACGATTGTGCGTGAACCCCGTCATATTTATTAGTAGAAGAGTGTAATTTAATTTGATGTTTAACGCTAATCTAAAAGGGTCACGATAAAATAACTAATTGGCAATTGGTTTGTTTACGTGGAGCCTATTTTTTTATTTTGGTTATGAATAGATTTTGTAATAGGCCCAGTTGCAAGCGTGTTTAACCTTGGTTAACTTATGAGGTGAATATAAATATTTTACTGTTTTTTGTTGTAGTTAATTGTTAGATTTAAAATATATGTTTATTTTGTGATAATTCTTGTGTATCAATAGATCTTTTACGTGTTTAACGGGCTCTCTCCTTAAAAATGGATTAAACGCTGTGACACTCTCTCAACAATAAAATAATAAAAAGTCCACTCAGCCAATATTGAAGTATTGTTGTCTAGCATAATTAATAGTATCAGACCGGCTCCCTTAAAACAACAAATACAATACGATTACCTCGACACTGAATATAACAGGAGATTTACTGACTTCGAGAAACATAACTTAACATTGCAATTAGTTTTCGAACCTCATTTAGTTGATGTCTACAAAGCACCTGCAGACGTACAAATGGAATTAATAGAGCTGTCAGAAGACCATATTTTGAAGTCACTCTTTGATTGCAAAAATGAGGCGATTTAAATAATGGATAAATTCAGTAGAATACCCATGTTTGAGGCAGCATGCACGACGAATACTATCCTGTTTTCCTACCACTTATTGTTGTGAAGCCACATTTTCCTACCTGACTCAAACTAAAAGTCCCTTAAGATCTCAAATGACGGATCTGCAACTAGAAGACCAACTTAAGCTCCGAAATTCTAAGTTGGAACCAGATATTAAAATGCTTTCCCGCCAGAAACAATCCTCAAATAGACACTTAAAGGTAAAGTCATTAAACTGTTTTTAGGCTTTTTTGCGGCTTGTACATTACACTACACGTTATAGCTGTTATACTAATACAATTTAATATATTATTTTTGAGCATATCTAATACATAATTTAATGCGGCCTTTCTGGATGACACCATACCTCGATGTGGCCTAATAACACAAAAAGGTTCGACACCCCTGGTATAGACCCTCACGCAACAGATTGAGACGACACTGAATTATATAACATTATTGGAAGTAACATTAAAAATAATTGCACTTTATTAATTGGGGATTTAAATTGTAGAAATATTAACTATAACGTTTAATGCGGACGGGAAGGGTCAGAAGCTATTTGAGTTTATGGAAGAAAACTATTTAACGCAATTAGTCAAAGAACCAACCCGAGGGGAAAATATCCTTGACGTAATTCTAACTAACAACGTTAATCTTATCTCGGGTATTAGTATTGGGGAAGGCATAGGTGCCAGCGATCACAAATCAATGGAGTTCGATATTAATATAAATCGTAACGAGGAAAATAATGATATTAAAGTGCCAAATTTTAAACGTGCGGACTTTAATGGCTTTAACCGCAAGTTTAGAGAGATCAAGTGGGATCCAACGTTAGGAAATGTTAATCAGTGCTGGTCCTTTTTCACCGAGCATTCTAGAGAGTTATATGAGCAATTTATTCAGCGAAAAACACAAACGAAGCGCCTCAAGTAAACCAAAATGGTGAAATCCTGATATCGAAGTCAAATTGAAGGATAGGAAATGTGCATACAAGCGTCACAAGCGTAACTCATCCGAAGAAAATACTCAAATTTACATAGCCCGACGAAGGGAGTGTCAAAAGGATAGACGAAGCGCTAAAAGAAAATATGAAATTCAACTTGCCAAAGAAAGTATACATAACCCTAAGAAGTTTTTCGATTAAGTATCCAATAGAAACTCGATAAAGGAAACAATATGACCTATCAAAAATGGCAATAACGAATTAATTTCGGATAGAGAAAAGGTGGCCAATATATTAAATAACTTTTATGCATCGGTATTTATAAACGAAAACGAACATAATATTCCACGAACGAACGACTTGACAAACTTTAAGAGCATGACCTTTTAACCGATATCGAATTCTTCGAAGCAGAAATAGATTTTTATATCAGTAAGTTAAAATCCAGTAAATCTCCAGTCCCGATTTAATATATCCAGCGCATTTAAAAGAAATTCAAAACGTGTTAGTGGGACAGGTAACGAAATCTGTTGACAAATGTTTAAAAGGTGTCCTGCCATTAGATTTTAAGCTAGCGAATATAATGGAATCCGTCATTCGCGATAAGGTGATCGATCATTTGGAAGCGCATACTCTCATAAATGATAGTTAACACGGTTTTAGACAGAAACGTTCATGTTTAACTAATTTTTTTAGAATTTTATGACAACATGATTAAAAGCTATGACTAAAGTAGATCTTTGGAAATAGTTTACTTAGACTTCACTAATGCATTCGAAGCCGTTCTTCATAGGCGATTACCAACTAAAGCTTTTGCTCATGGAATTAGGGAAAACCTCCTACAATGGATAGAGTCGTGGCTTAGCCTAAGCAGAGATTGGTTTTAAAGGGTAAATTTTCGGAGTGGAATAATCTAACTAGTGGCGTGCCCCAAGGGACTGTATTGGGTCAATTGTTGTTCTTAATTATGTAAACGCTATGGACACTGGCCTACTTGGTAGATTGTCCAAATTCGCAGACAACACAAAAGTTGGGGGTAAAGTTTTAAATGAAAACTATAGCAAATTAATTCAGCGAGATCTAGATAAAATCTTCAAATGGTCAAATGGAACATTGAAATTCAATTTAGACAAGTGTCGAATTTTGCACGTAGGTCGAAATAACCCAAGTTATAACTATGGAATAGGTGATAAAAATCTTATCTTCGTGGACGAAGAAAAAGATTTAGGAGTGCGGGTTTCAAAGGATCTTAAGTTTAAAAACAGTGTGACGAAGCGTGTAAGAAGGCGAATCAAATGCTTGAATTTATTGCGAGAAGTTTTCACTACAAACACCAAGATATAATCATACCTCTATATGCGAGTAAAAGTTTAGTAAGGCCACACCTGGAATACGCGATACAATTGTGTTTACCTTATACACAGGTAAACCTCAATAAAAATGGAAAGAATTCAACCATGGGCACTAAATTAATTCCCTCGAATAGAAATAAGTCGTATATCGAAAGATTAAGTATGCTAAAACTACCGACTCTCGAAATTAGTCGATGCGAGGTGAGCTTATCGAAGTATTCAAAATTTTAAATAAATTTGAAAACATAAATTATGAAAAAAGTCTTAAGTACGACCATGGTATCACACGTAACAACGGTCTTAAAGCGAAAGGACAGAGGTTACAAACGAACATAGCTAAAACAAATTTCACCTTTATAATCATCGATAAATGGAACGCACTCCCCGCAGAGGTAGTAAACGCTAATAGTGTCAATAGTTTTAAAAAACAAAATTGACAGTTATTTTACGAATAATGATATTGTTTAAATACAGAGCTCTGTTGTGGATTGAATGTCGCGTGAGTGAGCATCGTGGCGACTTTCTCCTAAGGAGCATTACTAGCATACTGGTATAGAATGGGACTGGCCTTTGAATGGACTAAGTAGTCCTTGCTTGCTCCCTATAACTATGCAACTATGCAATTCTTTCCTCGAATGCGTCCTTCTATCTCTCTGATTCGAATTCTTTCCTCCAATGACATTTTCTTTATACTACCATTCGAATTCTTGTCTCGCACGCGTTCTTCTATCTCTCTCATTAAGATTCCTTCCTTGAAAGCGTTTCTCTATCTATCGTATTCGAATTCTTTCCTCGAAAGCGTTCTTTTATCTCGCCCATTGCAATTCTTTCCTCAACGGCGTTCCTCTATCTCTATCATTCGATTTCTTTCTTCGAAGGCGTTTATCTATCTCTCATTCGAATTTTCTTTTTCGAAGGCGTTCCTCTCTCTCTCTCTCTCTCTCTCTCTCTCTCTCTCTCGTTTGATTTCTTTCCTCGATGGCGTTGTTATTTTTCTCCAATTTGAACTCTCTCCTAAAGCATTTATTTTTGTCTCTCTCTGGAATTCTTTCTTCGAAGGCGTTGGTCTATTTCTCCCATTGTAATTCTTTCTTCGAAGCAAGGAATAGGATCCTGCAGTTACCACCTGGATCATTCCACGTCCTCCCAACTTCACCGATCGCAATTGCATGCACTACTCAACCCAATACATGCTGTTCTATGCCTTTTTGGTTACGAAGTCCGCACTTGTATTTCTTTACTTCATCCACCCTTGAAGTTGTATGATCTTCCGGTTTCAACGCCCGCAGTTGTATTCCCTCCCGGATCCATAGCCTGTATGAGTATCTGGAGCTATAAATCTTGCACACATTTTCAATTCTTATATCTTTGACACTTTCTTTACAGATATCTCCTTCCATCTTTCATTGGGAGATGCGCTCATTGGTTTTTGCTTTCAGATAAGAAACAATAATCGGATGACTGCGCGCATAAATGCCAAGCGTTGCACCCTCCCGTAATTTTATGACGCCTTTGTGGTTCTACCTACCCACTCGTCCTTCAAGACTTATCAATGGCGGTATTTGTATAACATTACTTGAAATCCTTGAATGTCGTAAAGTTTTCTCGAATTTGCAGCTTTGATATTAAGGGATTTTACTATTATTCTGGTACATTGGTAGGGGTGTCTCTTTTCTTACTCTAGATTTAATCAATAAACGAATAAATGTATCTCAAATAAGAATGTTAATCAAAAGCTTCGCTTGAATGAAACGTGTCGAGTTCGTGTTTATTAATATTCCCAATACGTTTGAGAGGGGATAAAAGAACGACTTGAGTTCCAGTGGATCTTTTTAGAATTTTCATCTTCCTATAATTTTCTCAACTGCAAGAAAAGCCGATAACTAATAAGAGTTATTGTTTGATAGGTGTCATGGCCTTCCATATCACATTTACACAGCTAAAAAGAATATCTTTCCTGTTTTCCCGTCTCTACCCGCAAGGTTGCCTACGTCGTATTTGCAAACACAACAATTACAAGTTGACTTTCGGTCATTATCCAAAGTTTTAATTATTTCATTGGCTCGATGCCATCTCTAAGCTTGGCGATTTCATAATCTCCCCCTCTGATTCGCTTGCCCCACCAGGAATGACTCAAGGTGGTATAAATTCTTTTATTCGATTCCTTTATCTTTCGAGTTCTGGACTTTTGATGCTCCTATCCATGAATTTGTCTCCCCTCCTAATTCTACTGTAACCCTTTTTTAAAATTATGCCTCTCTTCGATTCTCTTCGGATTACTCTTAACTACATAATCAGCATCACTAGTAGGCGAATAAATTTGGCGTTGGAATACGTCAACACCTGGGATGGAAGGGAATTAAATTAAAAGATTTTGAATGGGGAAATATTCTTATACAGAAAGCGGTTCAATCATAACAAAATCCACTCGAAAAAATTCAAGCATTAGAGATCATATCACTGAGTTCTCCAAGAATGCCTTCACCCAAATTTTTGTGAAGATAGAAAAAGTGAAACTGTGTGGAAGCTATATAATCTTAGAATTCCAAAGAGGAGAATAATTGGGCGGGGGAAGGGGGGCGAACGCAACTCTCTAGAACCTAACCTATTAAGGGGCGTTGAGCCGGGCATAAAATCGACATACGAGGGACAATGAAAATGTTTCAGGAAAATGATAGCAATCTTAAAGACTGCTTGTCATTTGGATTGTTCATACGGCTTCTTGTTTACGCACTTCAGTCAGATTTTAAAAATTCGGACTGAATTTTCAACTAGTGAAGTGTATTGATTTTGATATATCGCTTTGTTGTGCGTGAGCTGAAATTTCAAAAGCGGAGATACGTTCGTAAGTGGCTTTTTTGCCTTGACCGGCCTCAATGAAGGCTTTTTGAGTGAAAGGAAGAAGGATCTTTTTCGACGGCTCAAGGTAAAGGGGTTATTTGGTTAATTGGACACTTTTTTCACATATCCTTTTCCTTATTTTTTTACAACGGATCTCTAAACTACATACACACACGAACAGATACACACAATAAGAAACTCAGGTTTCTCACATTCCCTCCCAAATTACACCCTCGAGTAAAATGACGGAGAGATGAAGGAGACCTGGCGTATAGCCTCGAGGACCTCACCTGGCCGGAAAAAAACGGACAGGGGTAAGGTCTTTGGAAAGATCTACAGATAGCTGAATATTGTTCTCCTAAGGCTAATCGATATCCCGAATGAATACTCAGCTATTTGTGCGAGAGAGGATGACAATGAGATCCTCACCTTCCCACTTGCCACAGAAGACCTACATAAATTTAACCTACGACCACAAAGACCACCACAAATACGATCCCATAGAAGCGTAATTTGCCGTCACTTCGATCCCTGGGTTGGAGGTCATCCATTGACGAAATCACGGAGGGGATTCTTCGGAATCATTCGTGGGCAAAAGTAGCCGAAGTTATTAAGTTCAAAGGCTACACACACGTTTTCAAGGTAGTCTATACGGAAACCTCAATGGTGATAAAAGCGAACGAATCTGGTCTTCTTATCTTTAACGTCCGCATCTGTTCCGAGCAGATTGAGCGCAAGGAGTTCATTGGCCTGATAATGTGCTTCAAGTCCTACAGGTACAATAAACACACCACTGCCACGTGCCCAAATGCTAACACCCTTGTATGTTATGTGTGCGCCCAACAAGGTCACGCCTGGCGTGACTGTAAAAGTGACCTTCAGAAGTGCCTCAATTGGGGTGGCCAACATAGGACAATTGCCATGACCGCCTGGTCAAAAAAGAGCAGATTAAATTAACAAAAGAGAAAGGAAAAAAGAGGAGGAGAGGAAAGCATACGCCACCTACGCGAAGGTTGCCAAGGCAACGGTCGCAAAAAGTAGTGTGGCCCCAAAGCCTACTTTCCTGAAAATTGAAAACGAAAAAAACAAAAACACCAAAATATGCTGCATTTACTATGCGCATATTGCTAGTTTCACCCGACTGGCACCTTTGCAAAGGAACTCAACACCATGCTCGTGAAAAAAAGGCATGGAAGAGATGTGGTTTCCTGAAAACCCTCCTTCAAAGGAAGTTTTGCGTGTGAATCTGCCACCGCAGAGTTCCCCAAAAGCCCCGGCCTTGAGCAATGCCCCTTCATGCGATCCTCGAGTGAAGGCTATGCCCACCCGAAAAACAAACAAAATACACATACCAAAATGTACTGCAATAAAATCGCAAGTCGAGCTGATGGAAATCCCTGCTGTGGAGCCAAAAAGGTGGAGCATAGCCCCCCTCCCCCCGCCCCCCAAACGCCTCGCAGTCACGCCGACCGAGTAGGTCCTTGTCTTCGAAAAATAGGGGTACCATGTGCATGTACTACTCGAGGATGCTAAGCCTCAGAGTATATGCTGCCGAAGGAAACCAGTGTCAGGGCAAAGCGGGGCCAGATGATATTGTCGATGATTTAAGGACCGGGCAATACAAATGGGACTACGAGAACGACAAATCAAAAGACCTGGTCAAAGAGGATCTCTTCCGTGGACTTGTGAAATTCTCGTCTTATACTTTTGTTGTTCTTATGGACGCTGAATTCCGATAGGAAGATATCCGGAAAGGGGGGGACTCCTCCGTCCACCCCTCAAGAAACAAATGTTGAGCAAGAATAGACACAAATTCACCAAAACAGCTACGCTACAATGCGAGCGTAGTGTCTATTGCTTGCCGTAGATCGAAAAAGACCTGATTGAAAAAATAACACACCTAAAATGACACTATACTATCCGATACGAGTAAAAAATTAACCGATTCTGACTAACCATAGTGACGGAGTTACCTAATCAATACAAAGGCTCAAATACCAACCAAACATGACCATATAAAAACCCGATTACAAAAGTTACAATGCCAGAGCTACCCTTTAGCCAGGGATATACCTACCAGCCACTACAATTATACTTTTTATGCTAATTTTATCAATAATTTTGCTGGAGTTACCCTTTTACCAGGAAACAAATCTTTCAAACTCAAACTAAACTCTTTCTTTTCTATCCTTTCAAAATTTTCACCACTATACCCTCTCTCACTATTTGTTTTACTACTCTATCCATATTTTTACCTTTAATATGTCTAATGTCCAATAGTAAACTTAAAAATATAAATAATGTAAAGTTAATTTTTCAATATAAGTCTATAAGATATACTTTTCCCTCATGTTTCCAACTTTTAACCATTTTCTAACCGTTTCTAACCATTTTGAATTTAACATGTTTCTCACCTTTTTAATGGATGATAAATGAATAGTTTGGATGATTTCTTTCAAATTGGAGAAAAAGAAAAATCCTGAGTGCAAATGCACCAAATTAGTGGTGTACGGTGTATGTGACAGAAAATCCAATTAGAAGTCTCACCTTTGACCTAACAAGTCATGACGAAAGAGATGGAACATGGTTGTGATGAAAGAGAACCTTGCCGTGAAGATTTTCCTGGCGTTCTTTCTAATTTCTTCGTAACGGTTGAAATATCAATGGTTCGACTTCTCGACACTGCATCGAGCACCCTGAGAGACGCTCCTCGTCCAACCAAGAAATTGGCTGTATCAAATAAACCGATTTAGCACCACTAAAAATAACTGTATCAAATCGTAATTTTAGCAATCAATCCTGCCATCACCGTCACGGGATGGCTTTCAGTCACCTGTTGGGGTACAGTTGACACAGTTGTTTTAGGGCTGTTGGTTCGTTTATTTGATACCGATATTTGCTGGCTGGATGAAAAGCGTCCATCATTGTCGAGGAGGAAAACAACCACTATTATTTTAACCATATTGCAATCCCCTTAAAAAAATCCTCGTGTAATTTTTGCAAAAGATCTTTGCAATATCTCGCCGTAATTGTTATAAGATCTTTTAAGGTTTATATGTAGTCTATCAACAACACACTTTCTACATCCCCCAAACAGTTGCTACTACTTTTTACAGTAAACCATGCTGGCTTTCATTTGACTCTGTCCACTTGAACTTCACGGTACCCATTGCTTTGATTGTCGCTTTATCTTCACGATCATAATGGCACACTCATGTTTTTTCACCCAATAATTAGTTTTTGAAAAGATTCAGCATGATTATCATCCAATTTATTTAAAATTTGAATTGAGAGATTGGCCCCTGGTTTGGAGTTGAACTTCACGCTATCAGGCATAAAAATTGCTCGAGTCAAGTTAATTCTTGAAGATTTCATGAACTGATCCACACAATGTTTTATTTCCGTACCATGATTTTCACTGCGTATTGGAGATTTTCCACAAGTGCTCTCAAGCGATCGAAGTTTCCTTCTCTGATTGAGATTGAAAGTCTTCCACATCGGTTTACATCTCTGAGTTTGCCTTCGACAGTCTAATGTCCTTGGGAGTGTACTAGACAGTCTAATTCGTTTGTAAGTTTGCATTAGACAGTCTAATCCACTTGTGAGAGTATACTCGACAGTCGACAAGACTGATGGGAAGTGTGGCGAAAAGAAACTTCTGGCCTCATGTAAGAGATGACATATGAGAGAATATGTGAATGCTCTCATGTGTAAATCACGGAACACCGGTGTCTCTTAATGATTTAGTTACATTGAAATACGCATAAAGAAACGAAATAAATGAGTAATGTAACAGTTGATCGTAATAATAGATTTATTAATTAGTATAAAGTTAATATGGCCAAAGTAAAAACTCGCTCGGTCGAGGTAAAGAGGGAAGGAAAACTAAGAGTCTTCTTAGATTAACCTTGAATGATACTAACCGCAATGGACAACAACAATCGTGCTCGGTTGCCAAAAAGCAATATCATTGGCGATGAGTTGCCAATAAGGAACAGTATTGGCGCTGAGTTGCCAATAGATAAGAGTAATGGCACTGAGTTACCAATACACAACAACGATCGTGCTGAGTTGCATATTGACAACTCAGTAATAGCATTGAGTTACCAATAATCAGAAGTATTGGCGCTGAGTTGCCAATAGATAACAGTATTGGTGCTGAGTTGCCAATAAGGAACAGTATTAGCGCTCCGTTACCTATAGATAACAGTAATGGCGCTGTGTTACCAATACACAACAACAATTGCGCTGAGTTGCCATTAGAAAACAGCATTGGCCCTGAGTTACCAATGACTTATCTTATACTGCATTAATTACGAGGTTAAACTCATGTGAGGACGCTATCGCGAGGGGTGATACCAATAGTGCAAAAGTGAGAGTGGATTTTTACGAAAATTGATGATTCAGAAGACAGGCGGCAAAAGAAGATTATGAAAATGAATTTTTCCTAGAGAAGTCATTATGGGACACAGGGCTTCACGCCAAAGTGGCAACGGACAGGCTGCTGTAGATGGCGAAATACAGTTCTACCCTGGGAGAAAGTTTTCAGAAGGAAGGAATCAAGTCGACGAACGCTATAAAGTTTTCAAAACTTTGTTAGGGAATGGTGACAAACCAGCCAGGAGGAAATGAGAACGGTAGAAGACAGACGCTTGAAGATTAACGCACCCAAACTTTGTTGTGAGGAGGTTGTCAAGGAGGCAGGGTAGATTCTTTCCTAGGTGAAGAAGGACATGACGGCATATCATTTTTTTAATGGCTATAATTAGAAGAAATTAGTCTATTGCCCCAGAGGATGTTTGAATAGAGACGTCGCTGTAGAACAACGTATTTTGATTGGAATGTGCCCAATTTCCTTCACCGTTATAACGTCAGGAATTTCTTGCTGGCATTAATCTGGCTCCAAATCTTGGTGCGCCCGATGAACTTGGTTCTCACAGAATGAGAAGGCCAAAGAGTGAAGAGACTAAAATGATTATTAGCGAGTGTCATGGGAGTTTACAAATAACCCCGAAATAAAGCGAAGGAATTAGCTTTAAGTTAGAGTTGAAATGAATGCTAAATTACAAGTAGTTCTGGTAGTAGTTGAACAAAGTAAAGTGATGCTAGGGGTAAGTTAATGTAAATGTGAAAGGAAAATGTAGGTTAGGGGAGAGAGATTATTAATTATATTAAAAATAAGGACTAGTAACCGAAGAGGGAAACTCTGCCAGGACGTTTCTGCAGAGTTTTGTGAAGAAATTAGTCAAGGAAAAGAAACAGAATGTATGAAAGATTCAAAGCGAGTTAGACTAATTGGAACACTAACGTACAATATGGCACGAAAATGTTCTTAACCCATCCCCATTCTGCGACAAAGACAGCACCTGTTGGGAAAAAGAAGAGCGAGGTAGGTCTACTGCTTCAGGTGCCATGCCAAGAGGGGTTCTTTTAGGGAAAACAACAATCAGGAAAGTAAACTTAGAGTGTAAGGAGCAAGAATGTTTGTGGTCGTCGCACCATGATAAAAATAAGTGAATGTGATGTGCGCCAATTGTTCACGATATTTGTGAAGCGAATAGACATGCATTCGATAATAAATCATCACCTGCAACACCTAGGCCCCACAAGAATATGCCTAATTTTATTTTAAGCACGTTATTTGCAAAGTAAGTATCCATCCTATTCTTGAACATGTTTACTGAAGTACTAGATACTACTGTAGCAGGAAAGGTATTCTAAGCTGAAATTATATTATATGAAAATAAATTTCTTGCCATTTCCCTATTGACCCTAGGATGAAAAAACTTAAAGCCATTATTTCTAGTAACTTCTTCGTTTTCGAGGTAAAAAAGTGGTCGAGGGTATATTCAGATATCAGTTTGAAGTTCTGGTTAATTAAGTCGTATTTTTGTTGAATTCAACAACCCATGGATGATAACGAAATAAAGTCCTATATTTAACATTCAATGCCTTAGGAATTTTGTAAAAACAACAGTACAATGCGTTCGATGAAGAAGACAATGTGTATATGCTGATGGAACTAGCGCTCGAAAATGTAAGACGTGGGTTAGTAGGTTTCAGAAAGGTGATTTTGATCTTCCCGATGGGTATCAATCAGAAAGACCTAATTTTAAATTATTGATAAATGGGAAGAGATGTATTTAAATCGGATCCACGACAAAACATCACATACGTCCAGCTGAAATTTATCCGCCTTGGTCCGGTATCATAAAGTACATCAAGAAAATTGGAAATGTATATAAAGAAGGGAATTGGGTGCCTCATAAGTTGTATCTATAGGATAAAGCTTTATGATCAACAATATGCAAGAATTTGCTATAAATCATGAATGAAAATTATCTCCTTTCCTTTTGTTTGATTGAAAAACAAAAGGATGGGAAAACATTGAGAACTAATAAAGATGTTGAGGCACCAAGCATAGGGGTTTTCTATGTTAAGAATCCGGATTATTTTTCACCGTGAAATTGGACTTGTTTCATGATGGGCAAATATCATTTGTAATAATTTCATGTATATTTTGAATTAATAAATTGTTTTAGCGGGATTTTTTATTTAACACAATAATACTACATGAAAAACTACATAACTTTTCGGTCCTCCTGATATGTATATGTCGAAGAGTTCCTGTAGTGGTCGAACTACACCATAAGTAGGCTTTGTGCTGGACTCAATAGGCCCGAAAAACACCTTCACAAATTGGACGCAAATTGGTCCTATTTTATCCAAGTATGCCGGACTAAAATGTATTGTGAAGATTCAATATTGTATTGGTTTGTAAATGTACATATATATGTATTTAAGCATGAAACCGTGAGACCCAAAGGGGAGCAAAAGCCAAACGCTCGAACATCTGTTTGATAAGACTGCCAAACTCTTGTCTCGAGATAAAATTAGCAGACAGAGAGGTTTACTTAGGAGACTGAATAAATACAGCTGCTGGCCGTACGAGGCGATGCAGCGAAAAGCATATCAAATGACAAGAATAAACATTGGATCCAAAATGTAGACACGGTGTAGAGGCAGCTTAGCTCCGCCCAAGGGGTGGAGAGTTGAGACTCCTAATATGGACGCCGGTCCTTTCTGGCCACGCCCTCTGTATTTTGAGCATATATAAAGAAGATTCAGAATAGGAAAAGGAGTTAGAGATGAGATCAGACTACTCTTAATCATTATTAGTCTGATTACAATTGCTATTGTTACTTAGCTTTCACGCTCCCGTTTAATCACTGAGTTTTGTCTCGCCTTTATCCCCTATTCGCGTTATTAATACTTAGACATACTAGTCTCCCGTCGAATACGCTCTGTAATTGGGCCGCTTATAATATAACTTTCGTTATTTCAATAAAGTGTTTATTTTCGTAAGTCCATCTTTTCCTTAAGCCTTGGGTAAGCCCAGCCAAGGAAAAGAACACCTGAAAATTATTGATCTTTGGAGTAAGATTAATAAATTACCGCAAGGACACCCATCACTCAAAGGTTAGGACCTTATCGCGCCCCTAAGCTGGTGCCCGTCATTTGCTTCCTACAACTGGTAACTCATACCAACACATGGTGACAAAGAAGTGATCCGGTGAGTACAGGGTGGGCAGTGATTTCCGAGCGTTAAATACCATTACGAAGCCCGACAGGTATCCTCTGCCGCGAATTCAAAGCATTACGAACCACCTCCATGGCAAAAAGATATTTTTGAGGTTGGACCTAGTTCGTGCTTACGACCAAATCCCCATGAACCAGGCAGACAATGAGAAAACTGCGGTCACATCTCCATTTGGTTTGTGGGAGTACGTTAAGCTCCCATTTGGTCTTCGAAATGCCAGCTACACCCTCTAGAGTCACATGAACACCCTGTTTCGAAGATTATGATTCATTTTTGTGTACATAAACGACATCCTGGTGTAGTCAGACAACAAAGACGATCATGTGAAACACTTTGAACAGGATCTTTCCCAGTACACGCCAGGTGCTGCCCTGCACCAGATTGTGTTATTTTTGACGAACAACTTTCGTTTAAACCGCACTTCCCTCGTATCTGTAAATCTTCCCTCGGTTTCCTCCGCAACTTCTCACGTATTCGATCCCATTTTGATCGACGAAGCCTTGAGACTGCTATTCATGCCTTCGTCACCTCATGCTTAAACTACTGCATTTCTTTTCTAGTGAATCTCCCTTCTTCGTCACATCACCCCCTACAATTAGTTCAAAACTATGCTGCCCGGCTCCTCCTTCGCCGCCCCCAGTTTTCTTCTTCGATGCCTCTGTTACAGGAGCTACACTGGCTACCTATTCGCTTCCGTACGCACTATGAAATTCTTCTCATCACATACAAGGCCCTAAACCTCGAGGCTCCACCTTATCTCTTGTCTGCCCTCTCCCGTCGTCAAACTCCTCGGGCACTCCGGTCTAACTTCGCTTCCCTCTTGAACACACCTCGTTCTGTCCTCTGCTCGATGGGTGACCGTTCCTTCTTAGTTTGTGCTCCTACACTCTGGAATGCTCTATATGCCGAAGGATCCTCTCCTCGGGTGGATTTCCATATTTGTAGTCCCACTTTATCTAGTAACTAACAGAGGGGCCCGATTCGAATCAGAATTATTCAACGATCTGTCTGCCCTCGTTAGTTTCCATCGTCTTCGCACCACAGCGTACAGACCGTCCACGAACGGGCTAGTGAAAAGGGCACGCAGGAATCAGAAGTGCTCAATAATAGCGCGTAAACAAGGTTGGCTAGTGGCAGTCTCAATCGTCCTGTTAGGAATTCGCACTTTGCCAAATGATTCGGGATTCTCACAATTTACGACAGTCACGGAAACCACACTCTTGTGACCAAAACCTCTAGTAACATTATTTTCATCGAAGACCGATTCTAAATTCATAAAAAAAAACTTGCATCCGCCATGGCACAAATCGACTTCGCGCAAACACTCGGTCCCCAAACCTTTCCTGTCCCATGACCTCTGCGAAGCAACTCATGTGTGGGTCCCAATAGACCACGTAAGAAAACCACTTGAAGCGCCCCATGCTGGCTCTTTCCCAGTTATCAAATGCGGCAATAAAGTTTGGTCTGTGGAATTCCCTGATGGAAGAGAAGACACTGATTTCATAGACAGGTTGAAACGGCGAGATTACCTTCCCAACGAGATTGTGGTGCGCCGAGTGATCAGCAAAGCTCTCAGACGCAGGCTGAAGAAAGGAGGAGGGCCAGATGCACTTCGCCTAGGAGAATGCAGGGTACGCGAGAGGAAGAAGCCACGGTAATTCATACGGACACGTCTACAGACCTAGAGAGAGGAACGACGAGAAGAACTCGTTCATGCGCTCCGGAAGACGAGTCACATTTGCTAGAAACCCGTCACTTATATATTTTTAACTCTGTATGGCAATATTATTGAGGAATATTGTAATGAGAGAGGTAGTTGGATAAATATACACGCCTCGTTGCCTCTAGAACCTTAATATTAGGTTAAGGAATAAGTTCTTGCGTTTTTTTAATGTTGTGTTGATTTAAATTTTGTTGACGTGATTTGTGCACATATTAAGAATCAATAATAAATAATGAAAGCAAAATTGCAAAGATTAGGCTACGTTAACAGCGTAGACTATTAGGCTTTTGCTTAAGCTACGTCTTGAAGTTAAGTAATAAGTCATTCCGGTTTATTTAAAAGTTGTGTTAGTTTAATTTTTGTTCTGTACCCTCAAAATGGAATGTCAAGTTGAAAGAAAGGCGCATTTTCGACATTTGTTGTTATTCATTTTTAATCAAGACGGGAATAATGCAAACGCAGCCAAAGCTCGTCGCGATATTTTTGCTGTGTACGGAGAAAATGCTTTATCAGAAAGAGCAGCTCAATGGTGGTTTTCACGTTTCAAAAACGGTCATTTCAATCTTAATGACGAAGAACGTTCTGGTCACCCCATTAAGTTGGATGAAGATCGATTGAACGACCATCTTCATGAAAATTCTCGTCAATCGACTAGAATTGGCTGTACAATTGGCGTGTGATCAGAAAACTGTAGTGAATCACCTTGATTCGATGGGAAAGTTCAAAAACTCGGTGCATGGGTTCCACACGCTTTGAGCGAAAGCAACAAACTTCAACGCTTCACGATTGCCGCAAGTTTGCTTGCTCGCCACAAAGCTACTCGTAGATATAAGGACAGGTTTCTTTACCGCATTATCACTGGCGACAAAAAGTGGTGTGTTTATGTCAACATGAACCATCGAAAACAATGGCTTAGCCCCAATAAAAAACCACTTCTGCGATTAAAGCAAGGACTTCATCCACGAAATACGATGCTGTGTGTGGTAAGATTGTGAAGGCATCATTCTTTATAAGCTCCTTGCGAACAACGAGAATGTCAATGCAGAACGCTACGTTCAACAAATGTATCGACTCGCCGAAGCTATTCGTGAAAAGCAACCTCATCGACGTTATGGGGTCCTTCTGCAACACGACAATGCTCGTCCTCAAATTGCCAATATGACAAAAGATGCCATCCAAACGCTTAATTGGGAAATCCTGCCGCCTTCTCCATATTCGCCAGACTTGGCTCCATCGGATTTCCATCTGTTTCGATTGCTCTCCAACAATTTGCGCGGCGTTTAGTTCAATACTGATGTGGAATTAAGAATTCTTCGAGTCAAAATCCCGAGATTTTTATTACAGAGGCATCGAAAAACTAGTTGAACGTTGGGAAGAAGTCGTAAATAACAACGGAGAATACATTATTGATTAAATTGCTTATTGTATCAATTAAAAATGAAGCTTTTCTAAAATTTATTAATAGTAATGAATAAATTTGATAAATCCTCAATAACTTATTCCTTAACCCAATATATATATATATATATATATATATATATATATATATATATATATATATATATATATATATAATATATATATATATATATTTGTTAGGTGTCAGGATTGTTTGTATTCATATAGGAACCTAACGAGTGATACGCTAGTTCTAAATGAAATATATAGAAAAAAATGTATTAGGCATCGTTGTATTAATGTCGTACGATATGGCAGGACTCGGCATAAATAGGCCCACTTAAATACAGGCATGACATATATAATTGTAAATACTACCGCTATTAGGAGTGCAAGAATTAATGTCACATGTATATATAAATATGTAATGCGACATTCATTATAATTCCGTCCTTTGGAGGTGGAGTACTTGTAGTGGTTGAACTACACCATAAGTAGGCTTTGTCATGGGCTCAATAGGCCCGAAAAAAACTTCACAAAGTTGACGCGAATGGTCCTATTTTATCCAAGTATGCCGGACTAAAATGTGATGTAAAGATTCAATATTGTATTGGTTTGTAAATGTACACATATATTTGTATTTAAGCATGATACCGTGAGTCTTAAATGGAGCAAAAGTCAAAAGCTTGAACACCTGTTTGAAAAGACTGCCCAAGTTCTGTCTCGAGATAAAATTATCAGACAGAGAGGTTTACTTAGGAGATTGAATAAATAGACCAGCTGACCGTACGAGGCGATACAGCGAGAAGCATATCAAATGGCACGAATAAACATTGGATCCAAAATGTAGACACGGTGTACCGGCAGCTTAACTCTGCCAAAGAGGAGGGGGGGAGGGTAGAGATTCCTAATATGGACGCGGTTCTTTTCTGGCTACGCCCACTGTATTTCAGGCATATATAAAGAAAAATAAGAATATAAGAAAGTTAGAGATGTAATCAGACCACTCGTAATCATTATTAGTCGGATTATAATTGCTATTGTTACTTAGCTTTCACGTTCCCGGTTAACCACTGAGTCTTGTCTCGCCTTTATTTCCTATTCACGTTGTTAATACTTAGACATACTAGTCTCCCGTCGAATACGCTCTGTAATTGGGCCGCTTATAATATAACTTTCATTATTTCAATAGTGTTTATTTTTGTAAGTCCATCTTTTCCTTAAGCCTTGGGTAAGCCCAGTCAAGGAAAAGAACACCTGAAAATTATTGATCTTTGCAAGAGTCAGATTAATAAATCACCGCAAGATCACCCATCACTCAAAGGTTAGGACCTCATAGCGCCCCTAAGCTGGTGCCCGTCATTTGCTTCCTACAACTGGTGACCATATATTAATATATATATATATATATATATATATATATATATATATATATATATATATATATATATATATATATATATATATATATATATATATATATATATATGGAAAAATATCCAAGACAAATTGGTGCGGTTAAGGTAATGGCATAATTAGACAACTGCTCTGCTTCAGGTCCAGCAGGTGATCCTATCCTCCTTGAACTGGAAGACAACACTTAGGGATGACCCATCCATCAGCCCAAAAAAGCTGATTTCAAAGACACGCCTTTATGTCGTCTCGTTTACCGTCACAGAAAACTGTTATTATTAATATATTAACAGCGTTGACTGAGCCAAAACGCTCGAAAGATGGAAAAATATCCAAGACAAATTGGTGCGGTTAAGGTAATGGCATAATTAGACAACTGCTCTGCTTCAGGTCCAGCAGGTGATCCTATCCTCCTTGAACTGGAAGACAACACTTAGGGATGACCCATCCATCAGCCCCAAAAAAGCTGATTTCAAAGACACGCCTTTATGTCGTCTCGTTTACCGTCACAGAAAACTGTTATTATTAATATATTAACAGCGTTGACTGAGCCAAAACGCTCGAAAGATGGAAAAATATCCAAGACAAATTGGTGCGGTTAAGGTAATGGCATAATTAGACAACTGCTCTGCTTCAGGTCCAGCAGGTGATCCTATCCTCCTTGAACTGGAAGACAACACTTAGGGATGACCCATCCATCAGCCCAAAAAAAGCTGATTTCAAAGACACGCCTTTATGTCGTCTCGTTTACCGTCACAGAAAACTGTTATTATTAAGTGTTGTCTTCCAGTTCAAGGAGGATAGGATCACCTGCTGGACCTGAAGCAGAGCAGTTGTCTAATTATGCCATTACCTTAACCGCACCAATTTGTCTTGGATATTTTTCCATCTTTCGAGCGTTTTGGCTCAGTCAACGCTGTTAATATATTAATAATAACAGTTTTCTGTGACGGTAAACGAGACGACATAAAGGCGTGTCTTTGAAATCAGCTTTTTTGGGCTGATGGATGGGTCATCCCTAAGTGTTGTCTTCCAGTTCAAGGAGGATAGGATCACCTGCTGGACCTGAAGCAGAGCAGTTGTCTAATTATGCCATTACCTTAACCGCACCAATTTGTCTTGGATATTTTTCCATCTTTCGAGCGTTTTGGCTCAGTCAACGCTGTTAATATATTAATAATAACAGTTTTCTGTGACGGTAAACGAGACGACATAAAGGCGTGTCTTTGAAATCAGCTTTTTTGGGCTGATGGATGGGTCATCCCTAAGTGTTGTCTTCCAGTTCAAGGAGGATAGGATCACCTGCTGGACCTGAAGCAGAGCAGTTGTCTAATTATGCCATTACCTTAACCGCACCAATTTGTCTTGGATATTTTTCCATCTTTCGAGCGTTTTGGCTCAGTCAACGCTGTTAATATATTAATAATAACAGTTTTCTGTGACGGTAAACGAGACGACATAAAGGCGTGTCTTTGAAATCAGCTTTTTTGGGCTGATGGATGGGTCATCCCTAAGGGTTGTCTTCCAGTTCAAGGAGGATAGGATCACCTGCTGGACCTGAAGCAGAGCAGTTGTCTAATTATGCCATTACCTTAACCGCACCAATTTGTCTTGGATATTTTTCCATCTTTTGAGCGTTTTGGCTCAGTCAACGCTGTTAATATATTAATAATAACAGTTTTCTGTGACGGTAAACGAGACGACATAAAGGCGTGTCTTTGAAATCAGCTTTTTTGGGCTGATGGATGGGTCATCCCTAAGTGTTGTCTTCCAGTTCAAGGAGGATAGGATCACCTGCTGGACCTGAAGCAGAGCAGTTGTCTAATTATGCCATTACCTTAACCGCACCAATTTGTCTTGGATATTTTTCCATCTTTTGAGCGTTTTGGCTCAGTCAACGCTGTTAATATATTAATAATAACAGTTTTCTGTGACGGTAAACGAGACGACATAAAGGCGTGTCTTTGAAATCAGCTTTTTGGGGCTGATGGATTGGTCATCCCTAAGTGTTGTCTTCCAGTTCAAGGAGGATAGGATCACCTGCTGGACCTGAAGCAGAGCAGTTGTCTAATTATGCCATTACCTTAACCGCACCAATTTGTCTTGGATATTTTTCCATCTTTCGAGCGTTTTGGCTCAGTCAACGCTGTTAATATATTAATAATAACAGTTTTCTGTGACGGTAAACGAGACGACATAAAGGCGTGTCTTTGAAATCAGCTTTTTTGGGCTGATGGATGGGTCATCCCTAAGTGTTGTCTTCCAGTTCAAGGAGGATAGGATCACCTGCTGGACCTGAAGCAGAGCAGTTGTCTAATTATGCCATTACCTTAACCGCACCAATTTGTCTTGGATATTTTTCCATCTTTCGAGCGTTTTGGCTCAGTCAACGCTGTTAATATATTAATAATAACAGTTTTCTGTGACGGTAAACGAGACGACATAAAGGCGTGTCTTTGAAATCAGCTTTTTTGGGCTGATGGATGGGTCATCCCTAAGTGTTGTCTTCCAGTTCAAGGAGGATAGGATCACCTGCTGGACCTGAAGCAGAGCAGTTGTCTAATTATGCCATTACCTTAACCGCACATATATATATATATATATATATATATATATATATATATATATATATGCAGTGTTAAAGTCTACAGCAGTGGCAGCGTTATTAATTTTAACTTGTTTTCTCTTTAATTTTCTTACAAGTTTTTTTGTCTGCGTCTTTGAGGCGAGAAAAAACATTCACAAAAGACATATTTTATTCCGAGACGTCTTTTTACCGTGGTCGGTCATCTTCAGAGAATGAACAGAAATGGAAGGACTCACATAATTCTACACTGTGTATACTTTCTTACTTAAACATAACTGATCAAAATTGACCAATCATAGTTTAGGAAAATTTTAAGGACAATCTAACGTTCAAAACATAGGCCAGCTTGTTATTATATTTGAACAATCTTGTATCCTTTATGTTTGTGGAAGAATAAGGAGAGAGAAAAGGAATTCTTTTTTTCTCTTTCCTCCTTCTCCGGTACCTCGATTTTCCGTCTTTCCTTCCCCTTCCTGACTTGCCCTATTCGCCATTGACTGTCTGCTCCAAGCAATTCGCGCGAGGACGAAACACCATTGTTGCAGACGAATTTAGTCGGCCTCACGTTTCGTTCGCATTGCTGCATTTATTTGCTCTATATACTGCGAAAATTACAACAATAGAAAGACCATTAAGAAGGCATCGTGACTTCCCGCTATGGACCCCTATCACGACCCAAGGCAATTAAGAAAGTCTGTTGGCGAAGAATCTCTCTCCCCGCGTAGATAATTTCGGAATCTGGTCATACCACGACAATGTTCAAATAGAAAAACAAGCAGGGCCTATGTTTTTTAACGCAAATCTCTAGTAATAAGCACTTCCACCTGTTGACGTGCTTCTCCTGCTATAAGGTGGAGGACCAAACCCCTCGCAACTGCCCCGATAAAAAGAAGACAGTCTGCTCCTAATGCGGAAAAGAAGGGCACTCCTGGATGCGCTGTGTCTCGCAGACTAAGATATGCTTAAACTACTCAGGGCCTCATAGAACCTTGAGCATGCAGTGTGCTGTGCGCAGGGAACATCTCCCTCGCAAAAAAACAGCCTATAGTGTCTCTTTAAACATGACATACGCCAGTGCAGCAAAGACTATACCTCTTCCGCCAGCCAACCAACCACAGCCTCACATAATCCTACAGCTGTAAGATTCAACTCCCACCAAACTGCTGGCGTGTATTCTACACGCGCACGTTCTAAATTACGCAGCTCCTGCCTCATTCAACACGGATCTCATCAAAATGCTGGAGAAGAAAACGCCATGGAGCTCCTGAAGTTCCCCGCCAATCCTCCCTCTGACAAATTTCTGGCCCTACGTAGCGTAATTTCCACTCCATCTGTCGCTACAGCAAATCAGGCTGGAGTAGCTGACTCGGAGTGCATGGAAACTGCGCCGGTGGAGGAAGAGATGGCCACCGTTGGTTCCTCCTTAGAGCCGCTCCACTAAAAAACTATCCCGTTGACAACAGAAGAGGGTACACCCTCACCAAAAGGCGACTCCAAACAATCCCATCAAATCCAACTCGTCCTCCGAAGTACCAGAAGTCCCCAACCAAACTCAGGAAATAACCATGGCCGAAATAAACAGACTGGTGAGTCTTTCACACAATGGGCAAGGATAGGCCAACCACAAACACCAGCTGTATAACATATATAGAGAAATTGATTCGGATCTTCTACTTCTCTCGAAACTGAAATAAAAAACGAAGACCCCATTAAGATTTACGGTTACAACGTCATTAAAAAAACCTGACGCGAAAGATCTGTTAGTGCAGAAATAGCAGTGCGATCTGGACTGTAGTTTGTCAAGGGGGGAGAAATGGACGAGTCGTTCCTGTCCGTCACTCTAAAGACACTTGGAGAAGATTGAAGTAGGATAAGGGTAACAGCCTCCAAGAAGCAGGTACCTTCCGATCCACGATATGTTCACCCTGTTCGGGAAGGCCCAACCCGTTATCCTTGACGGCAACCTTAACGCCAGATCAAGTATTGTTGACTACGCTCAAGCGGACGATCGAGGTAGGAACCTCGACTTACTCCTACGCAGAGGCGCAGCTGAGAGGATTGGGCCGGATTTCCCGACCTTTATGTACCCAGGGTCAGCGACTAAGCCGGACATCGTGCTTACAAACCCCAACTTCCTTTTCCATCACCATGTGCAGCCTGGTCCCCTTACACCCTATTGCCATATACCTATTGTAATCATGGTGGCCAGCGCTTTCATACCCATACCCTCGCCACTAACGAAAAACTTTTCGGCCGCAGACTGGGAAGCCTACAGGAGGTCATTCCCGGAGATATTGCCGAGATGGATAGTGCCACACAAGAACAAATTTACGAAAAGTTGTCCAACATCCTTGATGACTTTGCCAACGCGGACAACGTAATCCCGAACACAAGGCACAAGATCCTAATACCGACTCGCCCAACACAGGAGAGGATCATCCTTCAGCAGCGATTCCAGGCGATCTACAACGGCGTCCGGGATGCTGCATACGCCTGCCAAATGGACTTTGCGCTAGTCCAGCAGTTAAGACAAGTAAACGATGCGCTGCTGCAGGAGATCAAGGGGAAATGGGAGCACATGATCCAATACCTAGACATCAAGGACAACCCCAAAATGTTTTGGAACACCATCAGCATGTTAAGAAGAAGACCAACTTCGAAGACTGACTCGCGAATAGTGCACCTGGACAAGAGCTTTTTAGAGAAGTCTGGAGCTACGTTTTCCGTATCTTCGAAGAAAAGGAGGAAAATTTTTATTTGTGCTTCAAGGACAGAGTTCTTGAGCACATGGAAAGGCTGCGGGAGTGCACCCCGGAAGGCATGACAATCACCCAAGAAGAGTTGGACTCTGCAATCTCTGGCCTAAGCAAAAAGCTCCAGGCCTGAGCCGAATAACAAGGCACCTAAAAGAAGCTCCGGTGGGGACAAAAACCAGGCTACTGAATCTTTTCAACGAAGCATTAGTGGCAGGATACTTCCCGGACGGCCTGAAGACAGCCAGATTTATCTTTATTCCTAAACAAGAGAAGCCTAAAAATTAAGTGGTGAACTTCAGGCCGATCTTACTTCTCTAAATAATTGGAAAAATATTCGAAAAGATCCTGAACAACAGGCTGGTCTCCCATCTGTCGTCACACTCACTGCAGAACTATGAACAACATGACACCCGCAAAAAAAGGAACACGGAGACTGCAATTTCCTTTGCATACCAACATGCAGGCAAGGGGCTTGCCTCTGGCTGTATGGTGGATGTGGTCTGCTGGGACGTGAAGAAAGCCTTTGACAAGGTATGGATCGATGGTCTCAAATATAAGATCTCGAGACTCGTATTATCCCCCTCCCCCATTTCGGAAAAATCCTATACAGTTACCTGACTAGTAGGAGAGCGGTGATAGCATTCGGGGACCACATCGGAGCCCCATTTGACCTGCTGTCTGGAGTCTCCCAAGGAAGGCGTCTGAGTCCCACCATCTTTACGATCTACACTAGGCACATTCCGAACCCTCAACGTACAGTATTCGGACGACATCACCCAGATTGTGACTCGCCCTACCAGATCTGGAAGATTGATGTCGAGGGCGACTGCAGCCGAAGCCCAGATAATCTCCCGGAACGAAGAGAAGTGGAAGATCCAGACGAACCAGAACAAATTCACTGCAGTTGCGATCGGAAGACGAAGGACGGAGCCCATCTGACTGGAGAACTCAAAAATAAATTATTCGCGAAGCGCGAGTATCCTAGGCTTCAGGATCTCCACACGCCGCGTAGGAAGCCAAATCAAATCGAAGGTTCAAGTTGAAAAACTTGAACTCAGAAAACTCCACCGATTTCGCAATCTTAGTATACAAAACAAAAATAAATTATATACATCCCTAGTGAGAACGAAGCTGCTGTACCCAGTAGTCCCACTCAACACAGCTTCAAGGACCAGGATGATTAAAATGCAGAGGGTACAAAATCGGGCCTTACGCTTTATACTAAACGTGAAATGGGACGATTTCCTCACGTCGAGGGAGCTTCATCGCAGAACCGGGTTAAAGACAGTGAATGCCTGCCTGCATTCACGTAGCATCGCCATCTGAGACAGCCTGGAGGATACTCTCTCACCAGACACTGTAGACATATTCAGGCTACAGGACCAGGAGAGATACAAGTAGTACATGCCTCCCGCCAAAACGGTAGCCATACCGGACATCTACAGGTGACCCTATGTCCAACTTGCATACTGGCAATAAACTGATTTCTGTAAGTGTAGCGTCATAATCGTGAATCAAAATCCAACCGATAGTTCCTAATGTACCGATTAAACCTTGTTTTAAAATTTCTGACTCTGGACACTATAATTATTATGTATTTGTAAATAAACTACCATTCACCTTTATTATTGTGACTAAACTGGATGTGTTGTTCTATTCTAGTTATATATAATTGTTTACTTTTTTGCACCCTAAATATTTTTTGTATAGAAATCTCAGAAGTATTTTTCCTTCTAGCTCCAAATGTTAATTTGTAGTAAAGTTTAAATTGTTAACAAAAAACTGAGATGGCCCGATTCCCGGGCAAACTTTCTACCTCCTCCTGTATTTAAATTTCGTCACTTTTTCTCTCTTCCCTTGTCCCCCAATCCACGTAAGTGTAGAGGTGGTCCCTCATTTTTTCACCAGCTTTCTACATGAATAAAAATAAATAAAAATAGTCATTCCAATTCCTTTCATTCCCTTAAGATGACCGACCAAGGTCGAAAAACATCTCGGAATAAAATATGTCTTTTGCGAATGTTTTTTCTCGCCTACAAGAAAGACCCAGACAAAAAACTTGTAAGAAAAATAAAGAGAATACAAGTTAAAATCATAACGCTGCCACTGCTGGGGACTTCAACAGTGCATGTATACAACATGGCCACTTACCTATATGTATATATATATATATATATATATATATATATATATATATATATATATATATATATATATATATATATATATATATATATATATATTTGTATATTTAGGTAGGAGTTTTTCCTTTATGCATGTTTAATTAAAGACCAGGTCTAATTGAACCTTGATAAGCTTCTTTCTTTGCTTTTCTAATTTCTTTATTATTTTTTTTTCGTCTTGCGAAAAGTTATAGATAAGTGTTCCGATATTCATGGTTTATTTTAGCTAGCTGAGCTTTCGGTCACGTTTGACCATCTTCGGAGCGAATTAATTTTATGCTGGTTAAACATTTAAAGGTATTACATTTATATACTAATTATAATTTAGATAATGAAAAGAAGGGAAATGTGGTTGACAGGAAGTAGTTAGAAAAGGTACATTTGGGAATGGTATTTCGGTCATTATTGACCGTTAATCCGTAAAGAGTTTTAAGGTTCGCTGGATGGTGGTCAATTGGGCATTAATCTTCGGTTTTTCTTCTTGGATTAGGATCGCTTCCAGGATATGAAGGCGTGTGCGGTCACTTCTCGTTTTGATAATGGTGTTTTGTACTAAAAATTTTCGTGTTAGTTGAATTCTATGTTGCATGTAGTGGTTCTTGATGGCGCCGTTTTGCAGATGCATGGTGAGTCTACGAGATAGGGATTTGGTTGTCATTCCAATGTATTTATTTCAATTATGAAGCTTGACATCCTATTGCGGACAGGTGAATTCATAAATTACATTGGAAGTTTCCAATTCTTTTTTCGTACTTGTGTCGTTGATAATGAGGTGATTACTTATTTTTTTGGTTTTATAATATATTGTGACTTGTAGCGTTTCTTCTGGATTCGTGCATTTTGTATTTTGGTGATCATGTACACAAAAGTTGTGCACATTTATATTCATGTTCTTTATTACACTTAGGCATCGCCTAACGAGTATGCGAGCTTCATTCATCTCCTTTTAAAACTCTGTCAGCAGAAGCCCTATAATCGGTATTTATTGACCCTTGACCTCTAACACCAATAATTCTGTTTTTCAATTCCCCTCGAGAGTCTGTGTTAGGTTCACACGATATATATATATATATATATATATATATATATATATATATATATATATATATATATATATCTCTCTCTCTCTCTCTCTCTCTCTCTTGCTCTCTCTCTCTCTATCTCTCTCTCTCTCTCTCTTTCTCTCTCTCTCTCTCTCTCTCTCTCTCTCTCTCTCTCTCTCTCTCTCTCTCTCTCTCTCTCTCTCTTCAAAGAATGTAGAGGGAGAGGTGACGCCCCCTTGTCGCGGGAAGAGAGCTTGTGTGTACCTTTGACTTTTCGAGCTATGTCGGCGGGGGTACCTCTTCCGGGTACCCCTGGTAGGGCTTCCCTTGTCGATTTGGTCGAAAACGAGATTCCAGACTAAGTGCGTCATTCCTTCCTTTTTTTTTACTCTATCCTTCTCTTTTTTTACTTTTATTCTATCTCTCCCACTTATACAAAAAGAAAAAAAAACAAAAAAAAGTCTACTCCTATCATGTCCCTGTTTCTCTTTTCTTCCTCTATCTACATATAAGGACCTGGCAGCTACCTCATGCGTCAGAAGAGAGGCTTTGGAACCTCTATAAACAACGCCAATCGACGCTCACTGGTTGCGAGAGACTAGGACTAGAGGTGTCCTAGGCGTTGGGGCACGATGAATGGGATGAGGGTAGTGCCCCGTTAACCCCTTCCCTGGCGCGTAATTATTGACCGTTCCCAGTGCCCGTTGACGGGTGCCTCTGGTAGCATCGGTCCGAGGTGACGGCCCTTTGTTCCCAGGTTGGTTGCCAGGCCAATAAAAAGCCTTGGGTCGAGTCTCTTGGTGGGGCGGGATATCCATTGAACGCTGCTCCGAGATCCTGGCCGTTGTGAAGGGAACTAGTAGGAGTTTAGTAAGGGGCGTGCTTCGTTGTTGTTCACCTGGTGACAAATCGATGGCCCCTTCGGGGACCGTCTGTGCTGCTTGGTTGGGAGCCACGGCACGCCGAGGCTTGACGACTCGGTCGGACGAACAGCAGCACATGGAGCGTGCCTTCTGAAAGATCCGAAACGTCTCCGATCGATAGGCGGGAGCGACTCACGCGGGGAGAACTCACCAACCCCCTTTTTTCTATTGATTGGTCACAAAGTTTTGAAAGAGAGAAAGTGTTTAAAATGACAGGGAAAAAAGGTCCACCTGCACTTAAATATACATGTGCGATATGCCAGAAGGATAAGTGGTGCGTGGACTTCCCGGAAGGATGTTTTTCGAAATGCCACCCGGGAAGTATATGCACCGATTGCATCCTTAAATGAGAGATCCGAGAGGCAGTGGCATGCTGCAATGAACTCAAGGATCTCTTCACAGCCTCTGAAGAAAAATCTAGGGCGCTGGAAAATAAACTGCAGACCCTAGAAACGCAGCACGCGCTTCAGATTCGGCGTCTCGAGGAAAAGATCCTAGAGCTAGCCTCTAAACTAGAGGCCCAGTCGGCTCAAGCTCGAGACGAAAGTCCCACTGACTTGGGTGGTTCCGCCGATGTGACTCCAGCCCAAGGAGGTGAAACTGCATTGGCAGTCCCACTTGTGCCATGCGGAGCCAATGAGAAGAAGAAAAAGAAAAAGAAGAAAAAGGACCATAATGCAGCTCACCCCAGTGTAGAGGATTCGAGCGCTACTGGTGCGCATGGGAAAGTGGAAAGAGAAGAAGAGAAAAGAGAAACGGAAGAAGAGAAAACAAATGAAGAGAAGAAAAATAAGATGAGGAAGAAAAAAAAGAAAAATGCAGAGATACAAGAGGAAAGCGGCAAGTCACTTCCGAGAGGAAAGAATAAGTCGCCTGCTGACAAATGTGCAAGAGTCACCCTTGTTGGTGATTCTCAAGCACGGGGCTTGCAGTCCCTGCTAGCGGCCCGCCTTCGCACTAGTGTGAAGGTAAGCTGCCTGCCAGGATGTGGTAACCACCACATCAGAGTAGAGGCTGAGAAATCACAGATTTCTGAGAGCTCAGTCGTTGCTCTGATGGTCAGTGGAAACGACCTGTACCTGAGAGGAGGTAGGGTAAGCCCTACAGATAAAATCCTCCACACGGTCATGGGTGCCGTGGACGACTGTGGGCTGAAAACCCGCAAGCGTGTGGTAGTCGGGATGCTCCCGAGGAGAGGTCCAACACGGACCGCTCACTCGATGAATGTGTCTCTAAACCGGCGCCTGGCAGATTTGTGTACGGCAGAGGGGGTCTTTTTTGTGGACCCGTACCGCACCTTTTATGGTAGAAATGATCTCTACCAAAGGGATGGGGTACATCTTTCCTTTAAAGGAAAGGCCTTTCTGTCGAACATGATCCAGAATGTCGTAGAGAGGACCGAAAGGAGTATCCGGCCCAGAGTGAGGGCGGACGTACGCCAGTACGCCCGTGTCACTCCAGGAACGACCTTCTCAGAGGTTGCAAAAAGGGGTGCCTCGCCAACAAAGAAGCCGGGAAACGGAAGAGCATAGGGAGTCCTACAGTCGGGGACTCCCTGAAAGTTCTTCTGTTCAATGCGAGGTCAATCAGGAACAAGTTTCCTGAGCTCCGTGGCCTCGTAGCGACGGAAGAACCCGAAATGGTAGCCATAACAGAATCGTGGATAAAAACGTCAAACCGAGACTTTGAAGGCGAATTCACGGTCCCTGGCTACCAACTCTTCCACAAAGATAGGCCAGACAGAGAGGGTGGCGGTGTAATGTTGTACGTCAAGGATACGATCAAATCTACGAACTCCAACATTATATCCGATCACGAGCTCCTAGGCGTTGACCTAGAGATAGGTCCTGTCAGATACAGGACCCTGGTGCTTTACAGACCCCCTTCCCAACCCGTTGAGAAGGACAGGGAACTGTACCAGCTGCTGGGTGAGCTTGTTCAAGGCAGAGTGTGCATCGTTATGGGCGACTTCAACAGACAAGTTGACTGGGAAACCAGAGCAGCCTGTGGCGATAGCGCGCTACTCCTGGAGTTCGCCAACAACGAGTTCCTCACTCAATGGGTCAGAGAACCGACGAGAGGAGACAATATCCTCGACTTGGTCTTCACCTCTGAGGATGATATCGTTGAGGATGTCTCTGTAGGCGAAGAGCTCGGTGGCAGTGATCACCAGCTAGTTAGATTTACCGTCAAGATCCCGAAGGTAAGGTCTGTTGCCAGTCAATCAAGGAAACTTGACTTGAGAAGAGCAGACTTTGCACGCCTTCGTGCTGGGCTGACTGATGTAAGGCTAGCGGTATGCGAAGAGGTTGAGGATTCGTGGAACAATTTCAAAAATAAATTCATGAGTCTTCAATCAAGTTGCATCCCTCTAAAATGCCTCCGTCGGTGTTCTGTTCAACCAAAGTGGTTTAATCGAGAAATCGGCCAACTGCTTAGGGAGAAGAGAAATGCGTACCGGCGATCGAAGATCTCGGGTGCCTTTGACGAGTACCGGAGGCTAGCCAGGAGAGTGAAGTCCAGCATAAGGGCGGCTAAGCGTACTGAGGAACTCCGAGTGGCGAGACTCTGCAAGGAGAATCCCAAGGAGTTCTTCGGCTATGTAAATAGCCGTAAACCAATCCATCGTAGGATTGGGCCCCTAGTGGACGAGGAGGGTGCATTAACTCAGTCAGATGCAGAAAATGCTAACCTTCTCAATGACTACTTCTCCTCAGTGTTTACTAAAGAGTGTGGTCCCATCCCCCAGCCCACGGATTCCTACTCGGGGGAAAAGCTGGAGGCAATGGACTTCACCGAAGGAGAAATAAAGAAAAAGATCGCTGACCTAAAGACGAATAAGTCCCCTGGACCGGACGGGTTTCTACCCAAGGTGTTGAAGGAAGTGTGCGATGAAGTATCACGACATCTGTGCGCTATCTTTAACATGTCAATCCGGACCGGATGCGTTCCTAGAGACTGGCGTGAGGCGGAGGTGACTCCGATCTTCAAGAAAGGATCCTCCAGCCATCCGTCAAACTACCGACCTATCAGTCTGACTTCGATAGTCGGTAAACTCATGGAAAGCATGATGGTGGAGAAAATAACGTCGTATTTAGAGTCAAACCTGCTACTGAGGAGTTCCCAGCACGGCTTCCGAAGGCAACGGTCATGCCTGACGAACCTTGTGGAATTCTTCCACTTCGTGTTCAGTGAGCACGATCGGGACAAGGCGGTGGATGTGGTTTACTTAGACTTTCAGAAAGCCTTTGATAAGGTACCACACCGCCGCCTTCTCCGGAAAGTGCGAGCGCTGGGCATAGACGGAAAAGTAGCCGGCTGGATCGAGAACTGGCTAAGTGGCAGACGGCAACGGGTGGTGGTGAATGGACAGGCTTCTGAGTGGGTGCCCGTTACTAGCGGAGTGCCTCAAGGTTCTGTCCTGGGACCACTACTATTCATCATCTACGTCAACGACATGGACGGTGACATGGTTGCCAAGATTTCCAAATTTGCCGACGATACCAAGCTTGGTATGAACGTTGCAAAGGATGGAAATACTGCCCGCCTGCAGGAAGACCTTGGGAAGATTGGGGAGTGGTCGGACACGTGGCAAATGCCGTTCAACGTGAACAAGTGCAAAGTAATGCATATCGGCCACAGAAATCCCCAATCTCATTATATCCTTAAGGGCACTGCTCTCGAATCGAGTGACACTGAGAAGGACTTGGGTGTTACTGTCACTAGCGACCTCAAGTTCTCGAAACAGTGCATTGAGGCAGAGAAGAAAGCCCAAAGGATGTTAGGCTACATAAAGCGCCAGTTTGGATACCGTAACAGGGAGATAGTACTTTGTCTGTACAACTCCCTAGTTCGGCCGCACCTGGAGTATGCCGTACAATTTTGGAGTCCTTCGTTTCGAAAGGACATCGCGAGATTGGAAGGCGTACAAGCAGGGGCAACCAAACTGATTCCCTCTATCCGACATAAAAGTTATGAGGATAGACTAAGGGAATTAGATCTGTTCTCACTGGAAACCCGTAGACTGCGTGGTCAGCTCATCGAAGTTTTCAAAATACTTCGAGGGTTCGACAATGTTGACTACCGGGATATTTTCACACTGAGTGAGAACAGAACACGCAATCACGGCTTCAAACTTGAACTGAAGCGCTACAACCGCAATCTGTGTGGAAACTTTTTCACCTACAGTATCTGCGGTAAGTGGAACGCACTTCCAGTGGAAGTTGTCAACAGTGAATCTGTTGACCAGTTCAAGTCAAGACTAGACAAAGTCTTGAAAAGTGGCCGTCTAGGGACGCAAAACAATTGAGCAGCCATGTGCCCGCTCGATTGCTAGTCCCAAGGTACCCTCTTTGAATGGACCGTAAGGTCTCCTAGGGTACCTTCTTTCCTTGTAACTCCTTGTAACTCTCTCTCTCTCTCTCTCTCTTCTCTCTCTCTCTCTCTCTCTCTCTCTCTCTCTCTCTCTTCTTGAAAGATAGGCCAGACAGAGAGGGTGGCGGTGTGATGTTGTATGTCAAGGATACTCTCAACTCGACGGATTGCAACATCGTATCCGACCATGAACTACTAGGTGTTGACCTAGAGATAGGTCCTGCCAAATACAGGACCCTGGTGCTTTATAGACCTCCTGCCCAACTCGTTGAAAAGGACAGAGATCTGTACCAGCTACTAGGAGAACTTGTGAAAGACAGAGTGTGTATCGTCATGGGTGATTTCAACACACAAGTTGACTGGGAAACCAGAGAACCCTCTGGCGAGAACGCACTACTCCTGGAGTTCACGAACAACGAGTTCCTCACTCAATGGGTGAGAGAGCCAACGAGAGGAGACAATATCCTCGACTTAGTTTTAACCTCTGAGGATGACATCGTTGAGGACCTCTCTGTTGGCGAAGAGCTCGGTGGCAGTGACCACCGACTAATTAGATTTGTAGTCAAAGTCCCCAAGGCAGAGCCTGCAACTAGTAAATAAAGGAAACTCGATTTGAGAAGAGCAGACTTTGCAGGTCTACGCGCGGGACTGACTGACGCGAGGCTAGAGGAGTGCGATGCTGTTGAAGACTCTTGGAACAGTTTCAAAACCACATTCATGAGTCTTCAATCGCGTTTTATCCCTCTGAAATGCCCCCGTCGGTCTTCTGTTCAACCAAAGTGGTTTAATCGAGAAATCGGGCAACTGCTTAGGGAGAAGAGAAATGTGTACCGGCAATCGAAGATCTCGGGTGACTTTGACGAATACCGGAGGCTAGCCAGGAGAGTGAAGTCCAGCATAAGGGCGGCTAAGCGGTCTGAGGAACTCCGAGTGGCGAGACTCTGTAAAGAGAATCCCAAGGAGTTTTTTGGATATGTGAACAGCCGTAAACCAATCCGTCGAACGATTGGCCCCTTGAGGAACGAGGAGGGGACATTAAAGCATTCAGATGCAGAAAATGCCAACCTCCTCAACGACTACTTCTCTTCAGTGTTTACTGAAGAGTGTGGTCCCATTCCCCAGCCGACGGATTCCTACTCGGGGGAAAAGCTGGAGGCAATGGACTTCACCGAAGGAGAAATAAAGAAAAAGATCGCTGACCTAAAGACGAATAAGTCCCCTGGACCGGACGGGTTTCTACCTAAAGTGTTGAAAGAAGTGTGCGATGAAGTATCACGACATCTGTGCGCTATCTTTAACATGTCAATCCGGACCAAATGCGTTCCTAGAGACTGGCGTGAGGCGGAGGTGACTCCTATCTTCAAGAAAGGAGACCGTAACCAACCGTCGAACTACCGACCTATCAGTCTGACTTCGATAGTCGGTAAACTCATGGAAAGCATCATGGTGGACAAAGTGACGTCGTATTTAGAGTCAAACCTGCTACTGAGGAGTTCCCAGCACGGCTTCCGAAGGCAACGGTCATGCCTGACGAACCTTGTAGAATTCTTCCACTTCGTTTTCAGTGAGCACGATCGGGACAAGGCGGTGGATGTGGTCTACCTAGACTTTCAGAAAGCCTTTGATAAGGTACCACACCGCCGCCTTCTCCGGAAAGTGCGAGCGCTTGGCATAGACGGAAAGGTAGCCGGCTGGATCGAGAACTGGCTAAGTGGCAGACGGCAACGGGTGGTGGTAAATGGACAGTCTTCTGAGTGGGTGCCCGTTACTAGCGGGGTGCCTCAAGGTTCTGTCCTGGGACCACTACTATTCATAATCTACGTCAACGACATGGACGGTGACATGGTTGCAAAGATTTCCAAATTTGCCGACGATACCAAGCTTGGTATGAACGTTGCAAAGGATGGAAATACTGCCCGCCTGCAGGAAGATCTTGGGAAGATTGGGGAGTGGTCGGACACGTGGCAAATGCCTTTTAACGTGGGCAAATGCAAAGTGATGTATATCGGCCACAGAAACCCCCAATCTCAGTATATCCTTAAGGGCACTGCTATGGAATCCACCGACACTGAAAAGGACTTGGGTGTAACAATCACTAGTGACCTCAAGTTCTCGAAACAGTGCATTGAGGCGGAGAAAAAGGCCCAAAGGATGCTAGGCTATATTAAGCGCCAGTTTGGTTATCGGAACCAGGAGATTGTACTGTGCCTGTACAACTCACTTGTCCGACCGCACCTGGAGTATGCCGTACAATTTTGGAGTCCTTCATTGCGAAAGGACATCGCGAGATTGGAACGCGTACAAGCCAGGGCAACCAAGCTGATTCCCTCTATCCGACATAGAAGTTATGAGGATAGACTAAGGGAATTAGATCTGTTCTCGCTGGAAACCCGTAGACAGCGTGGTCAGCTCATCGAAGTTTTCAAAATACTTCGAGGGTTCGACAATGTTGACTACCGGGATATTTTTACACTGAGTGAGAACAGAACGCGCAATCACGGCTTCAAACTTGAACTGAAGCGTTACAACCGCAATCTGTGTGGAAATTTTTTCACTTACAGTATCTGCGGTATGTGGAACGCACTTCCAGTGGAAGTTGTCAACAGTGAATCTGTTGACCAGTTCAAGTCAAGACTAGACAAAGTCTTGAAAAGTGGCCGTTTATGGACGCAAAACAATTGAGCAGCCATGCGCCCGCTCAATTGCTAGTCCAAAGGTACCCTCTTTGAATGGACCGTAAGGTCTCCTAGGGTACTTACTTTCCTTGTTACTCCTTGTTACTCTCTCTCTCTCTCTTTCTCTCTCTCTCTCTCTCTTTTTTTTTTCTCTCTCTCTCTCTCTCTCTCTTTCTCTCTCTCTCTCTCTCTCTCTCTCTCTCACTCTCTCTCTCTTGAGGAAACTCGGGGAGTGGTCAGACAAATGGCAAATGCCGTTCAATGTCGAAAAGTGCAAGGTGATGCACATCGGCCACAGAAATCCCCAAGCCGTCTACAGCCTCAAAAACTCGGCGCTCGAGAGCACAGACATGGAAAAAGACTTGGGAGTCGTGATCACCAGCGACCTCAAGTTTTCCAAGCAGTGCATCGAGGCGGAGAAGAAAGCCCAGAGAATCTTGGGGTATATCAAGCGACAGTTTGGGTATCGGAACAGGGAAATCGTTCTCACTCTCTTTAATTCCCTGGTCCGACCTCACCTGGAGTACGCAGTCCAGTTTTGGAGTCCATCCCTTCGGAAGGACATCGCCCGACTGGAGCGAGTACAAGCCAGGGCGACCAAACTGATCCCCTCGATCAGGCACAAAAGTTACGAAGCCCGCCTAGAAGAACTAAACCTCTTCTCACTGGAAACCCGAAGACGGCGCGGTCAATTAATCGAGGTCTTCAAAATCCTCCGAGGTATTGACCACGTAGGCAACGGGGACATGTTCCAACTAAGCGAGGGCGTAACGAGAAACCACGGCTACAAAATTGAGCTGCCGCGTTATCACCGGGACAGATGCGGGAACTTCTTCAGTTACAGTATCTGCAACGAGTGGAACGCGCTTCCGCCAGAAGTCGTGAACAGCGACTCTGTGGAGCAGTTCAAAAGGCGCCTGGATAAAGTCCTGGTTCGCTGACAGGCTCACGAGTCCCTGACTCGTAACAAGTACCCTCTCGTATGGACCGTAAGGTCTTCTAGGGTACTTCTTTTCCTTGTGACTCCTTGTGACACACTCTCTCTCTCTCTCTCTCTCTCTCTCTCTCTGAAATGCCCCCGTCTGTCTTCTGTTCAACCTAAGTGGTTTAATCGAGAAATCGGCCAACTGCTTAGGGAGAAGAGAAATGTGTACCGGCAATCGAAGATCTCGGGTGACTTTGACGAATACCGGAGGCTAGCCAGGAGAGTGAAGTCCAGCATAAGGGCGGCTAAGCGGTCTGAGGAACTCCGAGTGGCGAGACTCTGTAAAGGGAATCCCAAGGAGTTTTTTGGATATGTGAACAGCCGTAAACCAATCCGTCGAACGATTGGCCCTTTGAGGAATGAGGAGGGGACATTAAAGCATTCAGATGCAGAAAATGCTAACCTCCTCAACGACTACTTCTCTTCAGTGTTTACTGAAGAGTGTGGTCCTATTCCCCAGCCGACGGATTCCTACTCGGGGGAAAAGCTGGAGGCAATGGACTTCACCGAAGGAGAAATAAAGAAAAAGATCGCTGACCTAAAGACGAATAAGTCCCCTGGACCGGACGGGTTTCTACCTAAAGTGTTGAAGGAAGTGTGCGATGAAGTATCACGACATCTGTGCGCTATCTTTAACATGTCAATCCGGACCGGATGCGTTCCTAGAGACTGGCGTGAGGCGGAGGTGACTCCTATCTTCAAGAAAGGAGACCGTAACCAACCGTCGAACTACCGACCTATCAGTCTGACTTCGATAGTCGGTAAACTCATGGAAAGCATCATGGTGGACAAAGTGACGTCGTATTTAGAGTCAAACCTGCTACTGAGGAGTTCCCAGCACGGCTTCCGAAGGCAACGGTCATGCCTGACGAACCTTGTGGAATTCTTCCACTTCGTTTTCAGTGAGCACGATCGGGACAAGGCGGTGGATGTGGTCTACCTAGACTTTCAGAAAGCCTTTGATAAGGTACCACACCGCCGCCTTCTCCGGAAAGTGCGAGCGCTTGGCATAGACGGAAAGGTAGCCGGCTGGATCGAGAACTGGCTAAGTGGCAGACGGCAACGGGTGGTGGTAAATGGACAGTCTTCTGAGTGGGTGCCCGTTACTAGCGGGGTGCCTCAAGGTTCTGTCCTGGGACCACTACTATTCATCATCTACGTCAACGACATGGACGGTGACATGGTTGCCAAGATTTCCAAATTTGCCGACGATACCAAGCTTGGTATGAACGTTGCAAAGGATGGAAATACTGCCCGCCTGCAGGAAGATCTTGGGAAGATTGGGGAGTGGTCGGACACGTGGCAAATGCCTTTTAACGTGGGAAAATGCAAAGTGATGCATATCGGCCACAGAAACCCCCAATCTCAGTATATCCTTAAGGGCACTGCTATTGAATCCACCGACACTGAGAAGGACTTGGGTGTAACAATCACTAGTGACCTCAAGTTCTCGAAACAGTGCATTGAGGCGGAGAAAAAGGCCCAAAGGATGCTAGGCTATATTAAGCGCCAGTTTGGTTATCGGAACCAGGAGATTGTACTGTGCCTGTACAACTCACTTGTCCGACCGCACCTGGAGTATGCCGTACAATTTTGGAGTCCTTCATTGCGAAAGGACATCGCGAGATTGGAACGCGTACAAGCCAGGGCAACCAAGCTGATTCCCTCTATCCGACATAAAAGTTATGAGGATAGACTAAGGGAGTTAGATCTGTTCTCACTGGAAACCCGTAGACTGCGTGGTCAGCTCATCGAAGTCTTCAAAATACTTCGAGGGTTCGACAATGTTGACTACCGGGATATTTTCACACTGAGTGAGAACAGAACGCGCAATCACGGCTTCAAACTTGAACTGAAGCGTTACAACCGCAATCTGTGTGGAAACTTTTTTACCTACAGTATCTGCGGTAAGTGGAACGCACTTCCAGTGGAAGTTGTCAACAGTGAATCTGTTGACCAGTTCAAGTCAAGACTAGACAAAGTCTTGAAAAGTGGCCGTTTATGGACGCAAAACAATTGAGCAGCCATGTGCCCGCTCAATTGCTAGTCCAAAGGTACCCTCTTTGAATGGACCGTAAGGTCTCCTAGGGTACTTACTTTCCTTGTTACTCCTTGTTACTCTCTCTCTCTCTCTCTCTCTCTCTTCTTGAAAGATAGGCCAGACAGAGAGGGTGGCGGTGTGATGTTGTATGTCAAGGATACTCTCAACTCGACGGATTGCAACATCGTATCCGACCATGAACTACTAGGTGTTGACCTAGAGATAGGTCCTGCCAAATACAGGACCCTGGTGCTTTATAGACCTCCTGCCCAACTCGTTGAAAAGGACAGAGATCTGTACCAGCTACTAGGAGAACTTGTGAAAGACAGAGTGTGTATCGTCATGGGTGATTTCAACACACAAGTTGACTGGGAAACCAGAGAACCCTCTGGCGAGAACGCACTACTCCTGGAGTTCACGAACAACGAGTTCCTCACTCAATGGGTGAGAGAGCCAACGAGAGGAGACAATATCCTCGACTTAGTTTTCACCTCTGAGGATGACATCGTTGAGGACCTCTCTGTTGGCGAAGAGCTCGGTGGCAGTGACCACCGACTAATTAGATTGGTAGTCAAAGTCCTCAAGGCAGAGCCTGCAACTAGTAAATCAAGGAAACTCGATTTGAGAAGAGCAGACTTTGCAGGTCTACGCGCGGGACTGACTGACGCGAGGCTAGAGGAGTGCGATGCTGTTGAAGACTCTTGGAACAGTTTCAAAACCACATTCATGAGTCTTCAATCGCGTTTTATCCCTCTGAAATGCCCCCGTCGGTCTTCTGTTCAACCAAAGTGGTTTAATCGAGAAATCGGGCAACTGCTTAGGGAGAAGAGAAATGTGTACCGGCAATCGAAGATCTCGGGTGACTTTGACGAATACCGGAGGCTAGCCAGGAGAGTGAAGTCCAGCATAAGGGCGGCTAAGCGGTCTGAGGAACTCCGAGTGGCGAGACTCTGTAAAGAGAATCCCAAGGAGTTTTTTGGATATGTGAACAGCCGTAAACCAATCCGTCGAACGATTGGCCCCTTGAGGAACGAGGAGGGGACATTAAAGCATTCAGATGCAGAAAATGCCAACCTCCTCAACGACTACTTCTCTTCAGTGTTTACTGAAGAGTGTGGTCCCATTCCCCAGCCGACGGATTCCTACTCGGGGGAAAAGCTGGAGGCAATGGACTTCACCGAAGGAGAAATAAAGAAAAAGATCGCTGACCTAAAGACGAATAAGTCCCCTGGACCGGACGGGTTTCTACCTAAAGTGTTGAAAGAAGTGTGCGATGAAGTATCACGACATCTGTGCGCTATCTTTAACATGTCAATCCGGACCAAATGCGTTCCTAGAGACTGGCGTGAGGCGGAGGTGACTCCTATCTTCAAGAAAGGAGACCGTAACCAACCGTCGAACTACCGACCTATCAGTCTGACTTCGATAGTCGGTAAACTCATGGAAAGCATCATGGTGGACAAAGTGACGTCGTATTTAGAGTCAAACCTGCTACTGAGGAGTTCCCAGCACGGCTTCCGAAGGCAACGGTCATGCCTGACGAACCTTGTAGAATTCTTCCACTTCGTTTTCAGTGAGCACGATCGGGACAAGCGGTGGATGTGGTCTACCTAGACTTTCAGAAAGCCTTTGATAAGTTACCACACCGCCGCCTTCTCCGGAAAGTGCGAGCGCTTGGCATAGACGGAAAGGTAGCCGGCTGGATCGAGAACTGGCTAAGTGGCAGACGGCAACGGGTGGTGGTAAATGGACAGTCTTCTGAGTGGGTGCCCGTTACTAGCGGGGTGCTTCAAGGTTCTGTCCTGGGACCACTACTATTCATCATCTACGTCAACGACATGGACGGTGACATGGTTGCAAAGATTTCCAAATTTGCCGACGATACCAAGCTTGGTATGAACGTTGCAAAGGATGGAAATACTGCCCGCCTGCAGGAAGATCTTGGGAAGATTGGGGAGTGGTCGGACACGTGGCAAATGCCTTTTAACGTGGGCAAATGCAAAGTGATGCATATCGGCCACAGAAACCCCCAATCTCATTATATCCTTAAGGGCACTGCTATGGAATCCACCGACACTGAGAAGGACTTGGGTGTAACAATCACTAGTGACCTCAAGTTCTCGAAACAGTGCATTGAGGCGGAGAAAAAGGCCCAAAGGATGCTAGGCTATATTAAGCGCCAGTTTGGTTATCGGAACCAGGAGATTGTACTGTGCCTGTACAACTCACTTGTCCGACCGCACCTGGAGTATGCCGTACAATTTTGGAGTCCTTCATTGCGAAAGGACATCGCGAGATTGGAACGCGTACAAGCCAGGGCAACCAAGCTGATTCCCTCTATCCGACATAGAAGTTATGAGGATAGACTAAGGGAATTAGATCTGTTCTCGCTGGAAACCCGTAGACAGCGTGGTCAGCTCATCGAAGTTTTCAAAATACTTCGAGGGTTCGACAATGTTGACTACCGGGATATTTTTACACTGAGTGAGAACAGAACGCGCAATCACGGCTTCAAACTTGAACTGAAGCGTTACAACCGCAATCTGTGTGGAAATTTTTTCACTTACAGTATCTGCGGTATGTGGAACGCACTTCCAGTGGAAGTTGTCAACAGTGAATCTGTTGACCAGTTCAAGTCAAGACTAGACAAAGTCTTGAAAAGTGGCCGTTTATGGACGCAAAACAATTGAGCAGCCATGCGCCCGCTCAATTGCTAGTCCAAAGGTACCCTCTTTGAATGGACCGTAAGGTCTCCTAGGGTACTTACTTTCCTTGTTACTCCTTGTTACTCTCTCTCTCTCTCTCTCTTGCGTGATCTGCCTGAGTTAAGCTAGCTAAGCTGGGGGACTTTTAGTCCGGTAGGGTCACCCATGCCAGTAAGGTAGCTGTAGTAGGATCCAGACTAATGGTTGTCAAACTTCTCTACCACTTCTTTGATGCGTCTCCTTGCATCCTCCTAAATTTTTCAATGGCACTTTGCCGCTATGACTCCGTCCTTTTCTTACGCTATCCCCAACCTTGAAAAAAAACAAAAAAAAACAAACTTTGATACTATTTGATAGTAAGGACCTCACCAGCTACCTTATGCCGTGTGGGAAGAGAGGCTTTGGAACCTCTATAAATAACACTATCTAACGCTCACAGGTCGCGAGAGACTAGGATTGAAGGGATCCTAGGCGCCGGGGCGCGATTAATGGAGATGAGCTAAGTGCCCCGTTAAGCCTTCTCCTAACGTGCAATTGCCTGACCAGCTCCCTGTGACCGTTCCTTAGTGCTAGTGGTTGCACCGACCCGAGGTGACGGGTCCTTGTTACCAGGTTGGCTGCCAGGCCAACTAAAAGCCCCGGGTAGAGTCTCTCAAAGCGAGCACGATATCCCTTGACCGCTCGCCAGAGATCCTGGCTGCTCCGACTTCAGTCATTAAGAGTTAGTAAGGTGCATGAAACTGTTGTCTCCCTGTGCATTCGCCTGGTTGGGAGCCACGGTGCCCAGGGCTCGACAGTCTAGTCGCTACTAGCTGGACGGCAACGCCAAAGCGGATTGCACTCCAAAAGTCCCAAAGCTGAAGGAAGGGTAGGCGGGAGCGACTCTCGCGAGGATAAATCACCACCCCCCAAAATTTTTTTCAACAAGTGGTCTACAAGTGATAACAATAATGCCTGGCGCTCAAACACTAAAAAGCGAATGCCCAAAATGCGAAAGCACACGCTGGTGTATCGACTTCCCGGAAGGCAACTTCAGGGACATTGCTCCAACGAGCAGATGCCTCTTCTGCGTTCTGGAGGAGAAGCTCGAGCAGGCGGAGGAAAGGAGGAGGAAGGAGATTGCCCAGATGGAGGAGAGGTACACCGGGCAGATCGCCGACCTTAAGAGCCAGGTCGCCCTCCTAAAGAATGCACTCGACCTCAAGCACTCGAGTGACGACTCGAGCGCTACGACTGAGGAGAAGACCGCTGAGGGTAGTGGAGGGGACAATGATGGCAGCTACGCAGCAGCCGTCAAGAAACCCCCCAAAACTCCCATCACAGAAGATGAGAAAAAGGAGAGAAAGCGAAAGAAGCAAGAAAGGAAGAAGAATAGAAGGAAGCAGAAAGGGGAAGAAGAGAAGATTGAAAAGAAGAAAAAAGAAGAGAGCGAAGCTGTTAACACGAAAGAGAAGGAAAAGAGCACGAAGGCAGATGGCTGGAAGAAGGTGGAGAGGAAGAAAGAGAAAGCGTCTAAGAAACCGGAGGTCACTGTCTATGGTGACTCTCAGGCTCGAGGACTAGAACCGTTCCTGCGAGCACGGCTCCAAAAGAAAGTGGAGGTCACGTGCCTGCTCGGCAAGGGTAATAAGGCACTGAGAAAGGAGGTGGAGAAGAGTCCCACTCCTGACTCTTCAGTAGTTGCCATTCTGGCTAGTGGCAACGACCTCTACTTCCGCAACGGGGGAGCAGGGGCGACAGAAGCAATACTCCAGAACGTCATGGGGGCAGTCGACGACTGCGGACTAAAGACGAGGAGGAGGGTCGTTGTCGGGATCCTTCCACGGAGGAGCCCTAACCCCATTACATACCGTCGCAATGAGCTGGTAAACCAGAGGTTGAGAGACCTCTGTACAGCTGAAGGGGTCTTCTTCGCGGACCCTTTCCGGACGTTCTTTGGTAGAAACGACCTCTACCAAAGGGACGGAGCCCACCTATCGATGAAGGGAAAAGCCATGCTGGCTAACCTCATCCAGGAGACGTTAACCGCTGCGTCCGGTCTGTTCGGGAAAGGAGGACCGTTCCTGCCGCCAAGCCAAAGGCGGCGGGAAACGGTCGAACTTAGGGAGACCACCAGCCGGGAACTCCCTTAAGGTTCTTCTGTTCAACGCGAGGTCCATCCGGAACAAGTTTCTGGAATTAGTGGCCCTCGTAGCAACGGAAGAACCAGATCTGGTGGCCATCACGGAGTCGTGGATTCGAACCTCTGTTCGTGACTTTGAGGGCGAATTCGCAATCCCGGGCTACCAGATCTTCCACAAAGACCGGCTGGCGAAGGAGGGGGGCGGAGTGGTGGTGTACGTGAGAAGTGTATTCACGGCAACGAGCAGCACCACCACCGCCCACCAAGAAGTCCTATGCGTGGACTTGGAGCTGGGTACCACCAAGTACAGGACTGTTACAGTTTATAGACCCCCATCCTCGACGGAGGATCAAGACAGGGACCTCTATAATCAACTGAATCAGTTAACTGAAGGCAGGGTGAGTATCGTCATGGGGGACTTCAACACTCACGTTGACTGGGCAACCAGAGAAACCCGCATCGACAACATACGGCTCCTTAACTTCGTAAATGAAGGATTCTTCACTCAATGGGTGAGAGAACCAACACGAGGTGCAAACATCCTCGACCTAGTTCTCACATCCGAGGATGACATCATTGAGGAAGTTAGTGTAGATGAGGAGCTAGGTGGCAGCGACCACCGCCTCATCAGGTTCTGCATTCGAGTCCCAGCTCGCGAAGCAGTAGCTCGTGCTGCAGCCAAGCTGAACTTCAGAAAGGCGAATTTCGCGGGACTTCGTGCTGGCGTGGCAGCGATAGAGGTGGAAGATAGTGACAACGTCGAGCAACCATGGAAGAATTTCAAAAACTCATTCATGGCCCTGCAGTCACGATTCATTCCATCAGAACGCGGCCGAGTCGGAGCTACTCAACCCAAGTGGTTCACCCCCGAAATCGGGAGAACCCTACGGAAGAGAAAAACCGCCTATCGCCAAGCGAAGAACACTGGAGAATTCGAGCACTACAGAAGTCTATGCCGAAGTGTCAAGTCCATGATAAGGGTGGCGAAACGCGCCGAAGAAGTCCGTGTGGCGAGACTCTGCAAAGGGAGCCCCAAGGAATTCTTCGGATACGTAAACAGCCGTAAGCCGACACGTAGACGGATCGGTCCCTTGGTGAAAGAGGATGGTGAGCTAGAGCTCAGTGACGAAGCGAATGCGACCATCCTCAACAAGTACTTCTCGTCAGTTTTCACTGAGGAGAAGGACACCACCCCTGAGCCTCGCGACAAGTACGAAGGCTCAGAGCAATTGGAGAGATTTCACTTCGAAGAGACGACAGTGCGTTCAAAGATCGACGCTTTGAACCGCTACAAGTCGCCAGGGCCCGATGGCTTCTTACCACGGGTGCTGAAGGAAGTGCGAGATGAGGTATCCCCACATCTCTGCTCGATCTTCAGGAAATCGCTCGAGACTGGATGCGTGCCAAAGGACTAGCGAGACGCGGAAGTCACCCCCATATTCAAAAAGGGTAACGCGAGCGAGCCATCTAACTACCGGCCGATCAGCCTGACGTCGGTAGTAGGAAAATTGATGGAAAGTATCCTGGTTGACGAAATAACGCAGCACGTCGAGTCCAACCACCTATTGAGGAATTCCCAACACGGGTTCCGGCGGCACAGGTCATGCCTAACGAACCTTTTGGAATTCTTCCACTTCGTGTTTAGCGAGCACGACCGGGAGAAGGCGGTGGATGTCATCTACCTCGACTTGAAGAAGGCCTTCGACAAGGTGCCCCACCGCCGATTGCTGAAAAAGGTTCGAGCGCTAGGCATCGCCGGAGCTGTAGGTGACTGGATCGAAAACTGGCTGCATAGTCGAAGGCAGCGAGTAGTGGTGAACGGGCAAAAGTCCAGTTGGCTACCGGTAACAAGCGGCGTTCCCCAAGGCTCCGTGCTGGGCCCCCTACTCTTCATCATCTATGTAAACGACATAGATGATGGCATAACTGCGAGGATTTGCAAATTTGCTGACGATACCAAACTAGGTATGAACGTGGCAGACGCGGAAAACGTCGAGAGACTCCAAGCCGACTTGAGGAAACTCGGGGAGTGGTCAGACAAATGGCAAATGCCGTTCAATGTCGAAAAGTGCAAGGTGATGCACATCGGCCACAGAAATCCCCAAGCCGTCTACAGCCTCAAAAACTCGGCGCTCGAGAGCACAGACATGGAAAAAGACTTGGGAATCGTGATCACCAGCGACCTCAAGTTTTCCAAGCAGTGCATCGAGGCGGAGAAGAAAGCCCAGAGAATCTTGGGGTATATCAAGCGACAGTTTGGGTATCGGAACAGGAAATCGTTCTCACTCTCTTTAATTCCCTGGTCCGACCTCACCTGGAGTACGCAGTCCAGTTTTAGAGTCCATCCCTTCGGAAGGACATCGCCCGACTGGAGCGAGTACAAGCCAGGGCGACCAAACTGATCCCCTCGATCAGGCACAAAAGTTACGAAGCCCGCCTAGAAGAACTAAACCTCTTCTCACTGGAAACCCGAAGACAGCGCGGTCAATTAATCGAGGTCTTCAAAATCCTCCGAGGTATTGACCACGTAGGCAACGGGAACATGTTCCAACTAAGCGAGGGCGTAACGAGAAACCACGGCTACAAAATTGAGCTGCCGCGTTATCACCGGGACAGATGCGGGAACTTCTTCAGTTACAGTATCTGCAACGAGTGGAACGCGCTTCCGCCAGAAGTCGTGAACAGCGACTCTGTGGAGCAGTTCAAAAGGCGCCTGGATAAAGTCCTGGTTCGCTGACAGGCTCACGAGTCCCTGACTCGTAACAAGTACCCTCTCGTATGGACCGTAAGGTCTTCTAGGGTACTTCTTTTCCTTGCGACTCCTTGCGACTCTCTCTCTCTCTCTCTCTCTCTCTTTTTTTCTCTCTCTCTCTCTCTCTCTTTCTCTCTCTCTCTCTCTCTCTCTCTCTCTCTCTCTCTCTCTCTCTCTCTCTCTCTCTCTCTCTCTCTCTCTCTCTTAAGGAAACTCGGGGAGTGGTCAGACAAATGGCAAATGCCGTTCAATGTCGAAAAGTGCAAGGTGATGCACATCGGCCACAGAAATCCCCAAGCCGTCTACAGCCTCAAAAACTCGGCGCTCGAGAGCACAGACATGGAAAAAGACTTGGGAGTCGTGATCACCAGCGACCTCAAGTTTTCCAAGCAGTGCATCGAGGCGGAGAAGAAAGCCCAGAGAATCTTGGGGTATATCAAGCGACAGTTTGGGTATCGGAACAGGGAAATCGTTCTCACTCTCTTTAATTCCCTGGTCCGACCTCACCTGGAGTACGCAGTCCAGTTTTGGAGTCCATCCCTTCGGAAGGACATCGCCCGACTGGAGCGAGTACAAGCCAGGGCGACCAAACTGATCCCCTCGATCAGGCAAAAAGTTACGAAGCCCGCCTAGAAGAACTAAACCTCTTCTCACTGGAAACCCGAAGACGGCGCGGTCAATTAATCGAGGTCTTCAAAATCCTCCGAGGTATTGACCACGTAGGCAACGGGGACATGTTCCAACTAAGCGAGGGCGTAACGAGAAACCACGGCTACAAAATGAGCTGCCGCGTTAATCACCGGGACAGATGCGGGAACTTCTTCAGTTACAGTATCTGCAACGAGTGGAACGCGCTTCCGCCAGAAGTCGTGAACAGCGACTCTGTGGAGCAGTTCAAAAGGCGCCTGGATAAAGTCCTGGTTCGCTGACAGGCTCACGAAGTCCCTGAATCGTAACAAGTACCCTCTCGTATGGACCGTAAGGTCTTCTAGGGTACTTCTTTTCCTTGTGACTCCTTGTGACACTCTCTCTCTCTCTCTCTCTCTCTCTCTCTCTCTCCTCTCTCTCTCTCCTCTCTCTCCTCTCTCTCTCTCTCTCTCTCTCTCC